>JANAVB010039018.1:0-535065 GCA_029216955.1 Iris pallida
TTATATATTTATATATATATATAGTCTATATATCTATATAAAATATATATAGATATAATATATATATATATATAAATCCCAAAAATTCCAAATAAAATCCGACACTATCTATTCATATATATGACCTATATATATAAACGAACCTATATAACATTTATTTGACCATGAGATATATAACAAATAATAGTAACTATTCCTATTTAATAACAACCATCAATATTACTATAATACCAACAATACAAATTGCAATAAACCAACTAATAGGAGCAGATTGGTGATCCATATACCCTTACTCTAATTGGGTCTACAGGAAAACTGGTGCTAGCATTTGAAATGACATCTAACATATTATGCCATTTTTATGCATAAAATATTTAGAAATATTTACAATATCAAAATAAAATACCAATTACTTGCATCTACCCAGAATATGTCTACATGGGTTTCTTTGGACGTATTATATGTCTACACGGGCTTGGGCTCAGTTCGGGTCCAGTTTGGGCCAACTTGGTACAACCGGATCACTCAAAAGTCGACAAGATTAAAATAATATCTAACTAATTACTTATGGAAGTCATGCCACAACTTGGCCTGGTTTTCCTAGTTAGGACTCTCTTATGGCTAGGTCTCCCTTGGCATGGCTAATACACTAGTCAAGGCACGACACTGCACTATACGTGCCATGATTTTTAGTCGTCTGGTACTCCAAAACTCAACCATGGCTAAAATCTTCTACCGTAATAATTAACTAAATAAACATTTATAAAATTCTAAAATCACTGTTTAAATTAAATAAACAATAAAAAAATAATTCAAAAATTTTCGGGAAGGGAAGCTACACTGCGAAATGATAACTGCAAAAAGATCATAATTAATCTTTTGTTGATTACTTCGAAGCGTTATCATTTGCATTAACTGAGAGGAGCATGCGTCCCATCACTGATGCGCGGAGTAATCATGCGCCCGAACAGTCATGCGCCCCGTTGAAGACACCACCATGCTTCTTATTCAAAGTATTCCAAAACTTGACAAAAAGTTTTGAAAACTTTGAAGGGGTTGTAGAAGCATAGAATTTCAGGGCGCATCTATGTGCCAGAATTCCTATGCGCTCAAATACTACCCAGAACATGCGCCAGGGGGCTCAAATGAAGTACTTGGCACAGCAAGACAGCAAAAGTATAGACAATCAAAAGAAGATTTTTATTTCATCTAAAATTCTATTACATGTCTAAAGGAAAGGCTTTACATAGGTGAATTTCTTTAAAAAGAAACATCCTAAGACTACAGCCAGGCGCAACAAACTGCCATGCGCCTCCACCAGGCACATCATCAGGCAGGCGCATTACTTCAGCATCTCAGCGTGTCTCTTCAGCGTCTCAGTCAGGCGCAACCTTCAGCGTTTCAGTCAGGCACATCTCTTCAGCGTCTCAGTTATGCACATCATGAAGTCTCAGCATATGCGCCTTACTTCGACCCGATCAAATGCTTCGACTAATGAAGCATTTATTGAGCAGAACCTGGGTGGCGATCAACCCCACCCTAGCGGGAGGAAGAGCTCTCCTCCGAGGCTAAAGGAGCAGCTTTCAACACAATCAGAATGGACAACACCCACTCTTGCAGGAGGAAGAGCTCTCCAAAGCCCAAGGAAGATAAGAGCACTACAATTCGATCTGCGGCTCTTCCAGCATAACAGAGACAGGGCTCGAGCATCCCGATCTTTGGATGCAACAGGCACCTTCCGCCTACCTCAGAAGCCCTCGATCCTGACTTTTGGATGTAACAGTCACCTTCACGATTGTATGAATGAAGACAATGCGTCGTATTTTCACCCTTGCGAGTATCTCGTCAACAGAATGTGCTCGAGCAAACAAGTTTATTTGGAAAGACGTGAGAGAACGAGAGGCAAACTCTCTCCTTGCCACTATTTATAGGCCGGGCAAATCAAACCCATGCGCCAAGTGGCAGGCTCTCCGAATCCCATGCAATGAATTTGTACTTATAGTGATGAACCTGACGCTTCGAATTCAGCCAAGTCAAAACGGCTATTTAAAGCACTTAAAGAACATAAAAGTCGAAAAGCACGTCATGCAAAAGGATGCGCTGGTCAGACACCGCACATCGTACAGACGTGCCCATCGGTTCCAAAGCGCCCTGTATGGATGTACCTAACAAAGCACAAACCCATGCGTCCTAATCAACGTGGACCCATGCACCTATTTTAGTTCATCATCCATCAAGCAATTAATGCTCAAGTGACAGAGTTGGCAGCACATCCCCCGAGGACTGGACAGTTAGCAGCTTTTTCAGAAGGCAAAGCATCGCTGACATCAGCATCATTATTACTTTCCTTCGACGGCTACGACCCACGTGGCCGACCAACCACTCGTATGCACCTCAGCGGCCATGCGCCTGAAGACTCGCATGCGCCTCAAAAGCCGTACGCCCAGACTGGTTCATGACTCATGAAGGTTGTGAGCCAAAGCCTTCTCATGCGCCTGATCCCAAGCGCATCCTATCAGATCACTCTCCACCAAATCTGAGATCTTTGAGCCATAGACGTTCGCCACGTATCCTTTGACTCAATTCAACCAATAAAAGGGTGCTAATCATCCAAGATCTCAGCAACAGAAAGATCCCCTCCCCTGCTACGTGCCAGACCACAAAAGCAGTATGGAGGATTCAACCCACAAATGATGGCGCATCATCCATGTGCCTCCCGCAGCTTCAACCACGTGGCGTCCCCACGTACAGGCGTATCCTACATATGCGCGCATGAGCAGCCAGCCTGCAAGCTATAAATAGGGGGATCATTTCCTTCTCTTACACACACACACACAAAGAGACACACCTACGGACAGAAGCCTACATACACAGTGAGAGAGGCAGATACATACACTCAAAGTCTTCTTCCTCTCCGCAAGCTCCAGCACCCAGAGCAACTCAGACCTTCAGAGAACCGAGAACTGTCGTCAGATCGTCAACGGAGTCAACGCATTACCACTCGCTCCATCGACACAGGAACCCAGATAAACAAAAGTGTTCTCCTAGGACTACATCTAAGTCCTACATTGTAACACTGTTCTGTTTGTAATTGAAATTACAATAAAAAGATTTTAATGGCAAACACCAGGAACCCGATCCTGAGCCGCAGCGTATCTCGAATCACGAGCCACGAGACCCGACACGTGCCAACGGGGACGCACGCACGCACGCGCGTGCGCGCAGGCCGCGTGGGTGTTCGCGTGTCGCTGTGTCATGTAGATGCGACGTGGTGTCATGTCAGCATGTACTAGACCTACCCCAGGACCCTACCTAGCTATGTGCATGAGCACGAGGCTCCTCATGTTGCGTACGACATCTAATCGGGCGAAATACACGTGCATGACACAAGAATTCGGTTTTTCGATACGCACTCCGTGGACACGATACTGACACAGGTTCGACCCCGTGAGTACCCAAGCACATCACACTCATAGACACCTTCGTGTTTGCCAAGTTTCGTGAATTCTAGTAGTGTATATTGCATTTTGGGTATTAAGTTGGATTTCGGGTTTTGAATTATATATAAATTTGAATTGTTTTGTGATTTTTCAAATTGCTGAGATTTAATTCATACTTTCTGAGTTTATATGAAGTTATTAAGATTCTGGACTTGTGGGGTTTTGTCCCTAATTTTAAACAATGGCTATAGCCTTCATTGAAAGAAAATAAGGGGGATGGAACCGCGAGATAGCCCAAGTTCCTACAAAAAGGTGGGAGGACCCAACAGAAATATCCTATCGATTAGCGGTTTTTTTTTCGAAACCAAAAAAATTTGAAATTCAAAACCGTTCAAAACGAACGGTCACACTGCCCCAAAAAAGGGAAGGACAGCTGTGGGCACGCAGCCCAATGGGCACACTGCCCTAAACGTGGCACACTGCCCGATGAGGGCGCGCGTCTCGAGGGCCTCGGGCCCCCCGCGTGCAGGCCGGAGAGAAGGCCGAGAGGGACGGAGGGGGGGGGGGAAGCCGAGGGTGGCGGGGCTCCGGCGACGGAGCCGGCCCGGAGGGGGATCGGTGGGTGAAGCCGGCGGTGAAGGTGTACGCAAGGAGGGGCATACTCCGGCCGGGAAGGGGGAAGGAGGGTGGATCCCGTCGACATGATGGGGAGAGGCGGCACGGAGGATGGCCGTCGAAGGGGAGAGAAGGAGGGATAGGATGGGAGAGGAGCCGGCGGAGCACGCGTACGCCTGGGGGGAGACAAGGTGAGTGCGCGGGCCGGCGGGGGCCGGTCAACGGCAAGGAGGGGGGTCTCGAGCATGAGCCGAAGAGATCGCCGTAGCCCGGAGGGAGGCTGGGAAGCGGCCAGGGGAGGGAGCGACGGGGACGGAGTCGTATGGCCAACCGGCAACGAGAAGGGTGGAGGAGAGCGCTCCGCAGGGCGCCGCGGGGCCACGAGCATCCACTGCAGCTCAGCCTCGAGAGCCCCTGAGGGAGAGGAAACTACTGACGAGGGAGGCGCAAGGGCGCCGGAGAGCGCCAAGGTAGGGGAGCCGAAGGCGGGGGAGGAGGAGGAGCCAGCGGCGTAGGCTGTGGAGTCACCTAGGCCGTCGGGGGCCGGAGCGACCAGGGGGGGAGGGAGGGGCCACTGCAGGAGGGGAGCGGCTGGGGTGCGCGACGGGGAGGCAAAGACCGTCGACAGGGGAGGGGGTGGCCTGGCAGGAGGGACGACGGGGAGGAGGGCCGCCTGGAAGAGAGGATGCGGGCCTGGCGGAGCCAGGCACGACGTCGGCTGGGGTCCAAGGAGGGAGGAAGACGGGGGGCCTCCAAGGGGAGAGGGCGGAGGAGCCGACTCCCGACTCGGGACCCGAGGACGCCGGAGCCGCCGAGGGCGACGGCGACGCCGATGGGGGGGAGGGTGGGAAGAAGTGGGGGAGGAAGGCTGAAGGGGGCACTCCGGCTAGGGGAAAGGAGACTCCCCACAAAAGAAGGGGGAGCTGGCCTCCGCTGGAGCTTGGCCAACCGGCGAATGGCGGGGGGGGCCTCCACGGGGGAAGACGGCCGGCGACGCGGCTGGGCCCAGGAAGCAGACCGGCCCAGGGATTCCGACCACCAGGAAAATGGGGAGGGGTTGGCGAGCAAGGGGGCTCCAGCTGAACCCTTCATCTCCTTATGGGGCCTGTATTATATATATATATATATATATATATATATATATATATATATATATATATATATATATATATATATATATTTGTTTTGAGTCCGGCGGTCCTAGCTCTATTGGTTAGGACGAGTGGCTCCAAGTGGGGAGGGTCGCGAGTTCGAGCCCCTTTGTGGGTTTGTGCTCCCACTCACTCCACTCGGGGTGGCTCGACGGCCATTTGGCCGCGGCCTCGAGGGGGGACGCTGGACAGGGCAATGATGAATTGGCCTGTATGATGGGGGGCATCCGTAACGTCGGAGGCCTGTCGACATAGTGCCACGAACTGAGCCCGAATATATATATATATATATATATATATATATATATATATATATATATATATATATATATATATATATATTATGATGAGTTGTCGAGCTATTTTATTCCAGATCTGAGTTTCATTTTTCCTTCGTAAACCCAACATTCTTTCCCCTATACATATATGTGTATATATTAGGATATGTGTGTGTGTGTGTAATATATATATATATATATATATATAATATATATAATATATATATATATATATATATATATATGAAAAAAAAGAAAAAATATATATATATATATGGAAAATTCTACAATACATCCACCCTTTTGGGATGTATCGATACATCCCAAATCTAGACCGTTGGATGTTCATCCAACAGTTCAGATTAAATTTAGATGAAATAATACAAGAGACATCATTTAATATTGTTTTTGACTTTTGACCTCTTGTTAACTTGCTATAGCAGGTCATTCTTCAATGCAATTTTTTAATGAACACCCTAAATTAACTCATATTTTCTTTCTCTTTCGTCCAGGTAATTTAATATTTTGTGCAACTACGTATATAAAACAATAATTGTGTGTCGGCCGGAAAGGAAGAACATAGTGTGTCCAGGTCTGAAGGCTATGTAGACGACGATACCACCGCCGTTGGCGATCTAGATGGTGACACCGACGACGAATGGTACATTTAGGATGGAGAATGGTACATTTAGGAAGCCGATAAAAGCTCGTTCTCTTAAATCTTTTCTTTGTGTAAATTAAATCCAAGGAGGACACAATCCCTAAGGACACAATATGTCCAGGTCTGTAGGCGATGTAGACGACACCACCGCCGCTGGCGATCTAGATGATGACACCGACGACGAATGGTACATTTAGGACGGAGAATGGTACATTTAGGAAGCCGATAAAAGCTCGTTCTCTCTAATCTCGTCTTTGTGTAAATTAAATCCAAGGAGGACACAATCCCTAATTTTAGTTATTGCTTAGCAGAGTCTGCTTAGTTATTGTCAAATTGTGGTGTTGCTTTTGTGACACTTTCATCTTTAATCTCATATTTTCTATGAATATGTGTTCTGTTTGATTTTGATTTAGTAATCTTTCCATAATTAGTTTTTTGTTTCATCTAACAATTTAATATTTTTTTTATAAAGCTACAGGCCATGGTGGTGGTGGTGGTGGTGGAAGGAGAAACGGAGATGAAGAAGGAAAGAAGAAGAAGTTCCGGTTCGCGGCGAACTTCGTCGAGTTCCTCAATCAAACGGAATTAAACCTCTTATAGAGTTCCTTCATTGAAGTTGATCATGATAACCTTTTGTACTTTTCAAACGGCTAATAGAATCTTCCTCGAGCCCTCCTCAATCAAACGACTAGTAGATTGTTTGCTAATCTCGAAATTTATGTCTTTCCATCTTCCTCACTTTTTGTACTTCTCTCTTGCTATATATACAATAGTTTTCTTATTTCATAGTACTATTATTCATTCTGAAATACATAAAATAATTGTCTGAAATACAATAGTTTTCTTGTTCTCAAGATGTCTACTCGTGTGGTGGGAAATGTAGAAGATGCAGAAGATTGGTTGCCAGCTCCAAATGAAACCTTCATTCCGCGTATGTTGTGCAGGATTGAACAACAACCGTCGATGATTTCAGCTGATGTTGCATCGATCAATTCTAAGCTTGGTTCAATACAAATTGAACAAATGAATTTCTCTCGACGTTTGGAGAAGATTGAAGAATCTCCCGCTTTGAAGGAGGCATTATCATCTGGAGTATTTAATAATGTAAAGGTGGTTTTCGTTGAATCTTCTTCCGATGAAGAGGACGTGGTGCTACAGAATCGTAGTAAAACATTGGACCAAATTTGCGTATTGTCCCCTACAGAAGAAACTGACTTTAGCAGTTCTTCGAAAAAAATGCGTAGAAATTTAGATCCGGTCACACCATCGAAAAGTTTAACAAGGGGTTCAACCTCGAAGCCTTGCAATTGTACTAGTGGTTCTTCGAGTTATTACGACTATATTTTTGCCGATGATAGACCTGACGAGTAAGTAATATGAGTTTTGATTTAATTTCAATAGTTTTTTTCTCCTAATTTATTCGTTTCTTTTTTTAGAGAAATAATATCATCTTGCAACAAAATCTATGTGTCTCGGTTTGAGATGAAGACCTTAGCTCCTTTAACGAGAATTAAAATTAGGGTATGTATAGATAGTATATTTCTTCTTAGATGCCATCTATGTTTATTTTGATTCCATCGCTGACATTTTTAATGATTTATTCAGATTGTAGGCATTGTCTCTGCTCTTCTCACCGTGGAGGAATGAAAAAGAACCTCCAGTAAAGCTAATGTATGGTTTTTACTAATAAGGATATCGGTGAGTGAGCATTTTATTCTTCAATGCATATGTATTAAAAAATTTCTCGTTTGTTTGTCCTTCGTAATGTATTAATTGAAGTGTATGTAGAAGAAAACGTTACCTACATCCGACAAAAAGCTTCATGAAATATGGAAGAAGTACAAATATTTTCAGGATTACATGGGATCTTTAAGCACTTGTAACGAGGTATTAATGTCTTTATGTTTAAATATTAATCCTAATTTTCTGAAAATTTACTAATTTGTTTTACCTAATTAATCATGATTCAGATATACATACCCATTCTTTTGGACGGACACTATACTCTTGCAAGAGTTCTGGTTAAAACAAGAACTGTTGAAATTTGGGACTCACTTGCATCTAAAGATGATCTGATTCAAAACAAAACAGTCATAAAAGAAATAGTAAGCTCATATTCATCAATTTTTATGAATTGGGTACAAGATACGCGGTATACTAATACATATTGTATTATGGTAATTGTAGCTTTCAAATTTGGATCTCTTTCTCGAAGAAGAGATTTTGAAGTTGAGAGATGCTAGGTTCAGCTTTTCTACTTTTACAATAAAATGTCGTTCTTATGTTCCCTGCCAAGGCAATTTTGTTGATTGTAGGATTTTTATAATTGCATTCATGAAAGACCGATGCAGTCTAGACTATCGTTCTCTCAATATAAGTCTGAAAATATGTCGTCAAAAACTTACACTTTTTAGAGCAATATTTTGATGTTATGTTTGTTATATGCAGTTTGATGCGGGAATGGAAAGACGCAAAGCTGCTGAATGGATTACAACTTCATAGCACAATGAAGTACTAAAAAGAGTCCAATCTGAAATGATTGAATATGGAAGACGATGATTTTTTTCTTCTTCTTTTATATCTAATGTATTATGTTCATTTGTTTTGTTGAGTTGTAATGACATTTTTGCCAAACGGCTTCGATTCTTTTTTATTAAACAGAATCATTTTTGTCCTTCAAATTAATATAATTAAGCAGAAAGGAGTCCAAACGGTTTCGATTCTTTTTACCCATCCATCGAATGACATTTTTGTCCTTCTAATTAATTCAAAACACCCTCGAACCCTTTTATTACAAAAAAAAAGAAAACCGTTTCGATTCTTCCTCTTCTTCCATACTCCACTCTGTACTCAAACCTAGGTCGTTCTTCTCCAAAATCTTCAAACCATCCTCCCCATTCGTAATCTTTACACCATGTCGGCATCAGCGGCAGAATCATCATCGGCAGCATCACCAATTAGAGAAGATACACCAGTTACAGAAAATCCAAAAGGGAAAGACGGAGAACAACCGAACCTTATTCTAAGAAAGTTTCACAGAAGAAAAAGGGAAAAGTTGCTAAACAAAAAGAAGTGCAAGAAGAAGTACAAACAGAAGGTATAACTTTGCGTTTATGTTCGCAAATTCTGTATATATTACACGGAAAATGATATTCTCCGTCATAAAATGCATTTGAATGTTCATTCTTCCTGTCAAATTACACTTGGAATGCCATTCTCCGTCTAAATTAAATCAATAATATCATTCTCCATTTATTTTAATGGAGAATGGCATTCTCAGTGTTAAAACACATGAGAATGCTATTCTCTGTGTTAATTTAAACGGAGAATGCTATTCTCCGTTTAATTTGAAACGGAGAATTCTATTCTCCGTGTTAAATTAAACGTAGTATGGCATTACAAGAGTTAAAACGAAAGAGAATGATATTCTTCGTGTTTTTACAAACGAAGAATAGCATTCTCCGTTTCCAATTACACGAAGAATAGCATTCCTAGTGTTAAAACGATTGAGGATTCTATTCGCCGTTTAATTTGGAACGGAGAATGGAATTCTCCGTCTAACTTGAAACGGAGAATAACATTCCCAGTGTTAAAACACATTAGAATGTTCATTCTCCATTTTATTTTAAACGGAGAATGACATTCTCCGTGTCATTTGAAACAGAGAATGACATTCTCCGTGTTAGTTTACACGGAGAATGTCATTCCCAGTGTTAAAACCCATAAGAATGGCCATTCTTCGACCTAATTTTTTTTTGTAGAAAAAAATTTGTCAGGAATAAGGATTCAAGACTTTTCCGTTCTTCCTTCAAGCCAATGATAAATCTTATGGAGGTGGTCAATCAAGATGTTGGCCGTTTACCTGAGCCAGTTATTGATTCCTTGAAGAATGCCGGTTTCTGGAATTTTGTCGAGATTTTCTATCAAAACAGAGTCCATGTCTCCGAATTGGCCAAGGTAACGGAAGGGCTTGAGAATTTAATTGTAAGTTACACAGAAGAAGAAGATGACGTCGGGTGCTTTGAATTGAGCACCACTGTTAAAATCGCGCCAAGCGTTGACGATATGGCAGTCATCTTCGGTCTACCGCTGAATGAAGAAAGCGATAATGATGTTTTTTTACAGAAGATTGATAAAGGAAAAACAACAGAAGCCCACACCACCAGCATCATTATGCCTGTGTAGAGATCACATCACAAGATTGCTGGCTAATTCTAAGGGCAAACACGCAGAAGTCACGAATAAGGAAGTGAGAGACAAGTTCTTTAAATTGTTACAACGGCTTCATGGCGGAGATAACGCTGTTAATCCAGATGATTTGGCCAAGCTAATAATCGTCCACTTGTGCCAAACAGTATTCTTCACAAAGTCTGGCGGTTCAAATTTGCCGTACAGATTCTTGGCCTTGGTAGACAGGGTAGACTTCATCAACAGTATATACTGACCACGGTTAATCCTGGCATATGTAATGAATAGCATAAAGAGGAGCAGAAGCAAAACTGAATGGAGGGATTACTCAATGGCTTTCCACAAATTGGAAGGTTGTACAATATACTTCCTCTATTGGTTTGCAGAACATAGTAAATTTGTGGAAAGGAAGTTCGCCCCAATTCCTGATTATCCAAGATTTTTTACATGAAATGGGTACGAAATCTTAAACTTCCTCATGGCC
This sequence comes from Iris pallida, assembly GCA_029216955.1. Lineage (NCBI taxonomy): Eukaryota > Viridiplantae > Streptophyta > Magnoliopsida > Asparagales > Iridaceae > Iris > Iris pallida. The sequence continues at coordinate 10,818 of JANAVB010039018.1, forward strand.
AAATATCACAACAAAATGAGATCGAAAATGATATTAGAAGATCTGGTTATACCTGTTGGGGAAGAAGAAGGGCATAAAGAAGATGAGCCACCTATAGAAGAAGTTGAAAAAGAGGGATAGGAAGAACACCAAGAAGCAGGTGGGGATAATTTTGATGAACAACGGATACCACAGCATCATGAAATGGACGCTGTGATGGACGACTCAGCAAAGGAATTGGAAGATTTAAGAAGACATCATTCTGATATTCTTGCACAGAATGAAGAACTCAAAAAAAGTTAAAAGAGATGGAGGCACAAGGAGCACAGTTACGTGCAGCCAACCTTGAGAATGCCATACTCAAAGAAAAGCTGAAAGAGCTCGAGGCAGAAGAAGTGCAACAACGTGTAGTCAACGTTGTGATAGAGGGCTCTGTGTATGAACTAGAGGATTTAAGAAGACATCATTCTGATATTCTTGCACAGAATGAAGAACTCAAAGAAAAGTTAAAAGAGATGGAGGCACAAGGAGCGCAGTTACGTGCAGCCAACCTTGAGAATGCCATACTCAAAGAAAAGCTGAAAGAGCTTGAGGCAGAAGAAGCGCAACAACATGCAGTCAACATTGTGATGGAGGGCTCTGTGCATGAACGGGAGGATTTGAGAAAGCAGAATTCTGTTCTTATTGCAGAGCTACATGCACAAGGTAAAATCTTTTCTATTTCAAATTTCTGTTTTGTAATCTTCCAGAAGAATGGCTATTCTCCGTGTATTATAACACGGAGAATGGCATTCTTCGTGCTATTTGAAACGGATAATTGATATTCTCTATCATTTCGATACTGGGAAGGTTATTCTCCGTGTAATTCCAAACAGAGAATGCTATTCTCCGTATTATATTACACGGAGAATGTCATTCTCCGTGTTAGATTCACATCATACATTTCATAGTTGTTTGTTTTATTTCAGTGCGAACAACCGAGCAACTCAGAGAAACAAATAAAAGGCTCGTTGAGGAGAAAATGGAGCTTCAAAATAAAGTTGAATCGTTCAATATTGAAGCCATTGAAAAGGATGGAAAAATCGTTGATCTCGAAGCCATGGTTGTAGCATTGCAGCGTCAGGAGATTCAAGCAGCTGCTGAACTTGCTGCTCCAAAAGAAGCCAAAAGAAGAGGAGGATCGGAGGAAAAGAGGTTCAGAAAACCATCAGCGCCATTAACCGCTGAAGATGTTACTCCCTTGAAAAAGAATACAGTTGGAGAGTATAATAAAAAGAGGAAGATTAATGTCGCTCTGAAATCTGGAGGAGACGCCAAAATGGCTGAATTAAAGAAGAACCGTGTCATACTAAGGGAATGCGATGAACTCTTACTTTGGAAAGATGCGGATGAAGAGCTGAAGAAGCAATACATCGACATCGTAATTCCCAAAAAGAAGTGTCCAGAGTATGTATTCTGAACCCGTTTTTTCTAGACTTTTTTCACAATTATGTAATAAGAATCTATCTTTATTAATTTAATCTAAACTAAATTTATGTGCAGTGATATTGTATACTTATTTTTGTCGAAAGAGGATGAAAATGAAGTTACAGTCCAGCTGTCGGCAATAGACCTGCAAGACATACTCAACTATGAAGACATGGAGGCTGGCATACTGATCCTAATAATAAGGAAGCTGAGAGAAATTCAAGACATTAAAAGAAGGTGTCCCCCTTCTAGTTCAAAGGACGTGTCATTGATCCAGAAGCAAAAGTCGGCACCCCAAACATTGAAACATAAGTGGTCTGTATTCTTGATGCCCCACACATTGGTAAGAATCCAAACAAAAAAATCTATATTTATGTATACACCGATGAAAAATGACAGAAAAATTACTCATGATATTGTGTTTTGTTTTTGGAAAACAAAACATCGTTGAACGTACCACTGAACCAGACGCAAATCCGGCGCCCTTGAAGACTTCCAAACAGAGGTAGTGGACTTCGTCATGGGTTTGGAAGACGACATAGAGTTGCTATTCATCCCACACTTTAATTTACCTATCAAACACTATACTCTGCTCACATTCAACTTTAGCTCCTACGACTGGACACACTACAACTCCTTGAGGCAAACCACGTAAGAAAAGTGCAAGGTGGATGCATAATTAATGAAGAAGACCTTAGAGCCTATCGTCAGGAGAAAAGTTGATACGATGAGGGAGAGATGCCCGACGAAGATGGAGTATGAGAGCAAAGTGCTGAATTGTTCTCCAAATTACCCACAACAACGGGCACCCAACTGCCTCTTGTACACGGCGTATTATATAAATATGTTGATGACTACTCCCTTCGAAATACCCGAAGAAAATAACGATGAAACTCACCAGGAGATTACAATGATGAGGTTGGTATGGGCTAAGAAGTTGCTTTCAAGCAAATATGTAACACGAACCAAGAAATGACATTGTAAAACAATAATGTAATTATGTAATTGGGTAAGGAACTTCTGTCTTTATAAGCTCTGCTTTTATAATAAAATTATTTTTGAATTACATTTACATTGTCAAAACTACGAAATGTTTGACTTTTATTTACATATGAAAGTCTGAACTGCAACATAAAATCCTACAACCAAGAAAAAGTTGAATAAGACGGAGAATTCCATTCTCCGTGTCATTTGAAACGACAAATGCTATTCTCCGTGTGGAATTAGACGGAGAATACCATTCCAGTATTAAAATGATTGAGTAATGCTATTCTCCGTTTAATTTGAAACGGAGAATGTCATTACCAACCATAAGAATGGCCATTCTCCATTTTAATTAACTCGGAGAATGATCATTCTCCGTTTCAAATTAAACGGAGAATGGCAATTCTCTGTTTTATATTGACAGAGGACAGTTGACAGAAACCTTTTCCGTTTGGTCTGCTCTGTCTTTTCTAATAAAATTATTTTTGGGCAAGGAACTTCTGTCTTTTATAACGTCGGGTCTGCTCTGTCTTTTATAATAAAATTATTTTTGAATTACATTTATATTGTCAAAACCAGGAAAAGTTTGACTTTTATTTACATCTTGTGCCTTAAGGAATTCATCTTGCTCTTGCTCTGACGATGCACGATAAAGTAATTTGCCTCAAGGAGTCATCTAACGGTTCCTATGCTCTGACGATGCACGATAAAGTGATTTACCTCAAGAAATTCCTTTGCCTCAAGGTGTTCCATTGCTCCGACGATGCACGATAAAGTGAATTCAGTTCATCATGCATCGTCGGAGCAATGGAACATATTGAGGCAAAGGAATTCCTTGAGGTAAATCACTTTATCGTGCATCGTTAGAGCATAGGAACCGTTGGATGACTCCTTGAGGCAAATCACATCATCGTGCATCATCGGAGCATAACAAAAACTGGGCCGCGGCGATCCTGGTCCCAGTAACCAACATCATGGCACACAGTCGATGAAGTTTACGAACACGAAAACTCGGCACACCTCAAACTTCTGATGAAGTGCACGAACACGGAACACCGTGCATCCTCAGAGCAAATTACTTCATCGTCAACGTGCCAAGGAGGAGCTTGAGACGAAGGAACTCATTGAGGCAAAGGAACTCCTTGAGGCAAAGAAACACCGTGCATAGTCCGAGCGAATCAACGTACGAGCGCTTAGACAGAGTATGGGTTGGCAATCAACCCAAACCCTGGGGCTCTTCCAGAAACCAACATCATGGCACACAGTCGATGAAGTGCACGAACACGGACAGTCCACTAGGCACATCTCAGTCTTCTGAAGGACTTCACCACCAAAGCTTCTTCGAACGAGGAGATCGACAACCAAGAGGAAAGCGTCTTGTCAAAGCGGGGGATCGGTAGAGTCCATCTCCACAAGAAAAGCTAAGTGAGACGAGAACAAACTCTCCCTATACTACTACCATTTATAGGCAAGGAACAACTCGGACTCATGCGCCAAGTGGCAGTCACTTCGAATTTAATTCAATTAATTTGCATCAATACCAATGCATCTGCCCCTTCTCAAGTAAAGCTAAGTAAGACGAGAACAAACTCTCCCAACTACTGCCATTTATAAGCAAGGAACAACTTGAACTCATGCACCAAGTGGCAGTCACTTCGAATTCTATTCAATTAATTTGCATTAATACCAATGCATCTGCCCCTTCTCAAGTAAAGCTAAGTAAGACTAGAACGAACTATCCCAACTACTGCCATTTATATGCCATTAATACCAATGAATTTGTCCCTTCGAATTCTGCCAAATGAGCACCATTCTCCGTGTACTGTTGCGCCCAATTGGAACGGAGAATGGCATTTATATGCAATTAATAAGCCATTAATACCAATGAATATGTCATTTATATGCCATTAATACCAATGAATTCTGCCATTTATATGCCATTAATACCAATGAATCTACCCCTTCGGATTATATTCTCCGTTTTATTTGGAACGGAGAATAGCATTCTTTGTTTATATAAACGGAGAATAACTTTCCCGTTTAAATTAAAACGTTTGAGAATTCTATTCACCGTTTATTTCGGAACGGAGAATAACATTCTCCGTCTAACTTGAAACGGAGAATAACATTCCCAGTGTTAAAACACATTAGACTGTTCATTCTCCCTTTTATTTTAAACAGAGAATGACATTCTTCGTGTCATTTGAAACGGAGAATGACATTCTCCGTGTCATTTGAAACGGAGAATGACATTCTTCATTTAGTTTGAAAAGGAGAATGAAGATGAGCTTGATGAGAATATGACGAGGTTGGTATGGGCTAAGAAGACTACAATGATGAGATTGGTATGGGATAAGAATTTGCTTTCAAGAGAATATGTAACACCACCAACCTAGCAATGACATTGTAAAACAATAACGAAATTATGTAATGGACAAGGAACTTCTGTCTTTTGTAATGTCTGCTCTGCTCTGTCTTTTATAATAAAATCATTTTTGAGTTACATTTATATTGTGAAAACCACAAAAAGTTTGACTTTTGTTTACATATGAAAGTCTGAACTACTACATAAAATCCTACTATCAAAAAAAAAGTTGAATGTGAGCAGCTTGCGGGCATCGCAGAGCAATGGAACTCCTTGAGGCAAAAGAATTCCTTGATGCAAATTACTTCATCATGCATCGTCAGAGCAATGGAACTCCCTGAACAAAGGAACTCCGTGTATAGTCAGAGCAATGGAACTCCCTGAACAAAGGAACTCCGTACATAGTCAGAGCGAATCAAAGTGCGAGCGCTTCAACCCAAACCCTGCGGCTCTTCCTGTAACCAACAGGAAAGAGTCTTGCCAAGGCGGGGGATCGGTAGAGTCCATCTCCAGGATGAAGTGAATTCCTTTGCAAGGTGCTCTGCCTCAAGGAATTCCTTTGCAAGGTCCTTTGCTCTTAAAGAATTCCTTTGCTTCTGTTCCTGTGCCTAAAGAAATTCATCTTGCTCTTGCTCTGACGATGCACGATGAAGTGATTTACCTCAAGGAGTCATCCAAAGGTTCCTATTCTCTGACGAAACACGATAAAGTGATTTGCCTCCAAGAATTTCTTTGTCTTAAGGAGTTCCATTCCTCTGACGATGCATGATAAAGTGAATTCAGTTCATTGTGCATCGTCAGAGGAATAGAACTCTTTGAGGCAAAGGAATTCCTTGAGGCAAATCACTTAATCGTGCATCGTCAGATCATAGAAACCATTGGATGACTTCTTGAGGCAAATTACTTCATCGTGCATCGTCCGAGCAAAGGAACTCAATGAGGCAAAGGAGTTCATGTGGCTCTTCCAGCATTACAAAAACTGGAATGCAATCAAGGAGTCAAAGGAACTCCTTGAGTGCCAAAGAATTCCTTGAGAGCAAAGGACCTTGTAAAGGAATTACTTGAGGCAAAGGACCTGCAAAGGAATTCACTTTGTCGTGCATCGTCGGAGCAATGGAACACGTTGAACAAAGGAACTCCTTGAGGCAAAAGAACACCGTGCATAGTCCGAGCGAATCAACGTGCGGGCACTTCGACAGAGTGTGGGTTGGCAATCAACCCAAACCCTGGGGCTCTTCCAGAAACAATCATCATGGCACACAGTCGATGAAGTGCACAAACACGGACAGTCCACTAGGCACATCTCAGTCTTCTGAAGGACTTCACCACCAAAGCTTCTTCGAACGAGGAGATCGACAACCAAGAGGAAAGCGTCTTGCCAAGACGGGGGATCGGTAGAGTCCATCTCCACAAGAAAAGCTAAATGAGACGAGAACAAACTCTCTCTACACTACTGCCATTTATAGACAAGGAACAACTCGGACTCATGCGCCAAGTGGCAGTCACTTCGAATTCAATTCAATTAATTTGCATTAATACCAATGCATCTGCCCCTTCTCAAGTAAAGCTAAGTAAGACGAGAACAAACTCTCCCAATTACTGCCATTTATATGCCATTAATACCAATGAATTCGCCCCTTCGAATTCTGCCAACTTTGAGGGTTTCAATTTTACTCAAATATTAATCAAATATTTGAAAATTAATACCAATGAATCTGTCCCTTCTCAATTTTTTGAGTATAGAACAACTCATTGCAAAAAAATACGTTCAAAAATTTAATCAAATATTCGAAAAATGGAAATATTGAGATTAGAAACTTCACATTCTTAAATATGTTGTCAAATTTTGTTAATGATACATGTTTCCACCACTTTTTTTGTGCCAGTTAAACAGAGTATGGCATTACAAGAGTTAAAACGAAAGAAAATGCTATTCTCCGTGTTTTATTAAACGGAGAATAGCATTCTCCGTTTCTAATTACACGGAGAATAACATTTCCAGTGTTAAAACGATTGAGGATTCTATTCGCCGTTTAATTTGGAACGGAGAATGACATTCTCCGTCTAACTTGAAACGGAGAATAACATTCCCAGTGTTAAAAACACATTAGAATTTTCATTCTCCGTTTTAATTTAAACGAAGAATGATATTCTTCGTGTCATTTGAAACGGAGAATGCTATTCTCCGTTTTGTATTGTACGGAGAATGCCGTTTCCAGTATTAAAACGATTAAGAATGTGAGCATCTGCCCCTTTAAAATGACTTTTATACATATAAAAAGATGAAGTAAAGAAGTTGTCTTGGAAGTTGAATAAATGTATTTTTATCTAATTGTCTTCTCAAACTTTTGCATTGGAGAACATATTTTTTTATCTAATTGTCTTGTGTGAATGACATCTTGCCACAGAGAAAAGACATTGTCTTAAGTCAACGACATTTTATTTGATTCCATTTGCTCTTTGTCGCTATTTCGCTTTCTACTTTACAATTACGAAAATCATGACACAATTTTTTACAAACTCTACAAGTTCTAGGCTTCGGGATAGTCTGACTTACTGTAGGATGGCTTGATTTCCCTTGAGAAGGCCTTCCTTTTGTTGCTACCGGATTTGGCTCTTTTAAAGCTTCATGCACTCCATGAACTGCATCAGCTACCATTTGTTCTTCTTCACCAATATCGGTCACCATTTCTTTCAACTCCATCAGAACAGACGACATCAACTCCGTTCCCTCTCTTGAATTTTGCTTGATTTTTTTACAATAGTATGTAAACAGATTAACTTGTTCATTAATACCACCATACCTTCTGCTCTCAATAATGTCTGGATGGATGAATCTTCTTTCTGTGCCAGGTCCGAAGAGATAACTCTCTTTGCAATCGTTCAGCCAACGAGATTTTATCAAGTTCTTTGGAATATCTCCAATTTACAATCTCTTCATTACTGAAAAAATAAGCCTACAAGGAATCCCCTTGGTCTCCATCCACAAGTATTCACATTTTATGATGTTGTCGGCCCGATCAAATATAACCTTCCGGTTGACACTGTTTGACGACATATACTTTTGGATAGTGCAAACTTCTGTCTCTCTTTTGATGTGATGATGGAGAACAGTATATGCATCAGAACGTGTGATTTTCTTCCTTACCTCTATAAACACCGTTTTAGTGTAAATTGCAGTAAATTTATCTTCTATCACGGCCATGCTAGTTTGATTCACAACTGGTGTTGAGAGTTTATCAGTGACATGCTTACTCATTTGGCCGTAACGTAAGGCCGCCAAACCGTAGTCATAATTTTGAAGGGCCTTCTATAGTGGCAACTTCTCATTCAAAATTTTTTTCAGAAATGCGTTCATAGATTCACATCTATTTGTTGCAGTAGAACTACCAAAATATTTTCCACGTAGGAATGTGTCTGCCCATCGCTGCCTCGTTCTGTACAATGCAGTGGTCCACTCATTGTTCTCTACATTATAATCCGTTAGCATCTGCTGCCAACGATTTTCAAATTCTTCCACTAAATAGTACCTGTTTAGAAAACATGGACAGTAACTAATGTTGCAATATTGTAACAATAACATACTTCAAAGTAAAGTAGCAAGTGTGCGATGTACCTTTTAATCAGAAGACTCAATTTATTTGCAAAATGCTCTCAGTGTACATGTTTGGCTGCATTGTTTAGGATGTGCCATGAGCACGTTCGATGAACTACGCTAGGCATTAAATCCTCAATTTCCTTATTCATGGATCTGCAACCATCCGTGAGAACTGTCACTGGTAATTTGCCATTCATACACTCTTAGAATTTTTCTGAAACCCAAGAATATGTCCATTCAGTCTCATTATGGATCATTGCAAACCCAAACACACAAGTCATTGCATGATTGTTTGTACCTACTACCACCAACGGCATTTGACTTCTATTTGTTTTATATGTAGAATCAAATGCTAGTGAATCTCCAAATAATTCGTAATCGAAACGACATGCACCGTCAGCCCAAAAGAGATGGGTCAATCTGGAATCTTCGTCTACCTTGTACGCGTAGAAGAAATCTGGGTCAATACTTTCCTTAGATTGAAGAAATCTAAGTGTTGTCGTAGCATCAACATCGTCTAGTGCTTTACTATCTTGAGCTAGAGCGTTGTATAAATCTTTTTTCGTCCATCCAACCTTATCCCAGCCACCTTTCTTGTGGACAATTAAATTCTATATCTATCCAGTCCTTATCCCTGATTGCTTCATAAGCTTAACTTCTTCCAACTCTGCGGGTGATATCTTACGATGGGATCTCAAAAAAACTATTTCATAATCATTCGCCAGGCTATGGTTGTGAAGTACATAAAATTTTTTGACGACCCATATCTTTATAGAATTGGTGTACCCAATACGAAAAATTGCTTTACAACCACTTCTGCTTTCACTTCTTTGCTCACGAACCCTGTTAGGAGCTTCATTGTATTTCTTGTGTCTGAATCCCGCATTCGAACAACACAAACTAAGGACCACCACCATTCCAGATTTGTTTTTCTTTACTTCGTTCTTTCTAATACTGAAACCATATGCTTTTGAATATATCCGGTAGAATGTCTCTGCTTCTTCAATAGAGTTGAACTGTAAGCCAACAATATCTACTTCTAAGAGTTGTTTTGGATCTTTGTTAATGTTGGCAGACTGTAATTTTTTTCATCGTCGCTGCATCGAAATCCAATGGAGATTCACTGTCGTCCCTAAGAACAGAATAAAATAAAATAAATATGAGAAATAAATGTAAAAATATAATACATTTCTTAAATCCATTAGATATGGTGATACGAAATAACATTTCGTTGTTTGCGTTGATGTCGTCGTCATCGTTATGATGCATTCTTCCGTTGTTTTCTGAATCTTGTTCTTTGTTGTCTCCTAAGTTAACAGCTTCCAAACTTTGATCATCATCCAAATCATCTCACACTGCTCTTGAAACGAAGCTTTCTTCATCGACTAAATCTTCCACACGACGATCAGTTTTTCCATGTGAAGTCGACATTGAAGAAAATAGAGTGTGTTAGAAACCAACAGAAGAAACGAAGGACAAGAAACAATACAAGAAGAAAGAGTAATGCTATTCGTATCTCCAAATTATCCCTCTAATATATAGTCCTCCCATCTGATGTGGCATGTTAAATAATATTGTGTGTCATCTAACATGACTGATGACATGGAAAATTTTAATCTAAAAAGTTAACTACCCAATTTTCTCCATAATAAGTTAACGTTAATATCAATGTTAGTTTAATGTTAATATTAATTTATATTAATATTAATATTAATGTTAATGTTAATGTTAATATTAAAATTAATATAATTGTTAATGTTAACGATAATATTAATTTTAATATTAATGTTAACATTAATTTTAATTTTAATGTTAATTTTTATTTTATTTTTAAAAAATTTGCCATGTCAGCTGCCAGATCAACATATCACGTTAGTTGTCACGTAAGGATGGACAGTTTAAAAGTACAATTTGGAGCTACAAAAAGCATTATTCAGAAAGAAACAACTTCCAGCAAGGCAACAACACAACCTTTTCGTCTTCCTTGTACCTCCGTCACGTGGCCCTCTTTTGATGGCTCATGAAAATCTTGAGTGATTCTAGAAGCAAGCATAATTTTAAGGAAACAACTTCCAACAACACAACTTTCTCGTCTTCTGGGTACATGTATTATTAAATTGTGTAGCTAATAACGCATGAGGAAGCATGCAGCAGCATTCTCCACGTGGCCCTCTTCTGTAGGATAACGCATGCAGCATCATTTAATGCTACTCAACCCTATTGTATTGTTATGTTTTGTGTATCCTATGTGGCATGAGGCACAAGACAATATCTTGTATAGGCAGCAAGATTATATTCACAATTGACAATAAGTTTAAAAAGTCATCTCCAATGCAAAAAAGTATTGAGAAGAGAATACAAAGTAATTTTTTACAACTTCTAAGACAACTTTTACTCTTCTAATGATATGGTATCAGTGTTTATTATTAAATTGTGTAGGATAACGCATGCAGCAGCATTTAATGCTATGAGATCTGTTGTGTAAATATTTCTAATAATATGGTATTAGTGAACACAACCTGTGAGAGAGAACCCGAGAGAGAGAGAGAGAGAGAGTGTGGGAAATGGGATAAAGAGAAAGGATCGAGCTCGACTAGATTTTAAACTTAAAATTCAATTTTTGGTTTTTATTACTAATAACTAGTTCGCACGTACGAGTTTAGACGAACACTAACCGAGCCCGAGCAACGTGACATCAGCTAGGTTTCTAATACCGTAGCATTCCTGTTAATTTAAAATTTATAATATTATTAAAACTAATATTAATACTAAAATTTAGAATAGTTTTTTATTTAACATTTACTTCAAACTAGTTAAAGTTAAAATTGCATTCTTTTTTACTTAAAATGTAATTGGAACTACAATTAATATTAACATTCGCTTGTCCCATAGTTTAAGTCGTATTTTACTACTTCTTGTTTAAGTCTATGCACCCAAAGAACTTGATTGTTCAAGTCGAACGCGTGCACAGCACGTTCCCTCGATACAAGGCTTGACGTAGCCCTTGCTTGTCAAGTCGTCGTACGAACACATTAGAAAAGAGTTTTGTTAGGCTATCGAAGTATAGCAAGCACCATCCCATGTAACGTGCATTTGTTAAGCAGTAAAAGGGTGTGAAGGCCACTGGCAATGTCAAGCCATCACGGACTATAGCTGGGTTAGACGGCGACCCTTTTGCGGCGGGCTGAATCGGTCCCTTGGCCTAGGAATGGATTGGTTGAAGGAGCAATACACAAGAATAGACTGCCATATTGGCAGGATTATTTTTGGTATTCCCGGTGAGGCAGAGTTTTCATTTTCCGGTGAGGCAGAGTTTTTACCATCGACTTGATTCTAAGGACGGCACCAGTATCGGAGAGAGTCTATAGGATGGCACCTTCAAAGTTGGAAATCTTGTACAAGATGATTGAAGAATTCAGAACCGAAGGATTCATTTGTGCTAGTGGATTGTCTTGGGAAGCACCGATGCTTCTTGTGAAGAAGAAGGATGGTACGTCAAGATTATGTGTTGATTATCGTATATACATTGATGACTTATTTGATCAGTTCAAGGAAGCGGCTGTATTCTCGAATATTGACTTACGGTCATGAGGGTACCATCAGATCAGAGTCAGAGAGCAAGACATCTGGAAGACACATTCAGATCGAGGTACGAACATTGGAAGTTTCTTGTTATGCCATTTGGAGCGACCAATGTGCCAGCCATATTCATGGACCTCATGAATCGTATCTTCATGCCCTATTTGGATCAGTTCGTGATAGTGTTCATAGATGATATCTTAGTCTATAGCAAGAGTGAGGTAGAGTAGCAGCATCTTCGTGTTGTTCTTTAGATACTCAGGGAACACCAGTTGTACGCGAAGTTCAGTAAGTGCGAGTTTTGGCTGGATCGTATCTCGTACTTAGGTCACATCATCACCAGAGGTGGAGTGGAAGTGGACCCCCAGAAGATAGTTGCCATAGAGTCAATGGCCAGTACCTAGCACCGTCGCAGAAGTTCGGAGTTTCCTTTGATTCTACACTATTATGAAAAGCATTCATTTACTTCACATATTGATTTTGATGTAGTGGGACGAGGCGAAGGAGGTCAGCCACTCACCTTAGATTTGCTTCAAGCGAGTGAATGGTTGGCTGCGCTGACGTCGCCTACGCGATCACCTGCAATCCGCTGAATATGGGACTTGGTTCCAAAGAAGCCATTCCATAACGTGGAATGGATCTTAATTCAACAGTTCCCGTTCGATCGACCCGGCCGATTTCGACCTATTGGTCCCAACCGAATCGGTAGTGACATTGTTCCTTTTCTCGTGTACCCCGTGGACGAAAATGGGGGTCGATATAGGACGGGACACTACAACAATCTCAAAGCTCGTCATATAAAGTATGATTTGGGCGATGGAAACACTGCACCATGTACCGAGTTTACGCTACAACTTGGTTTCGGTAGGGAGGCTGGCAGATGATGGCATTTCCAGTCTGTTTGGGGACAAAGATGCAAGAGTTACGTTGGCCAAAGGTAAGCTTTGAGTCGATTAGAATCTATGAATCAAATCGATGCAAAGGATAAGTTCTATTTGAGAAAGTGCTGATTTTAGTTGATCTGGTGTGCAGGCTATGCTTTTACGCTGGACGATAAGAGGTCGACATTTTGCCTTATTCAGTAAAGTGTCCACAAAACCAAATCGTCGTCTTGCAACAGAATGTGGCATGGTCGTGGTAGGCCAAATCAACCGAGTAGTTCAAAGGAGGGAATTATGTATGGTATTTATGGTGCATATTATTAGGACGGGTTGCGACCATCCAGTGTTGTGATAAGCTATGATATCAGTAAGTTTGGGATCCTTCAGATATTGGACTAGCAACCCGTATCGAAGCGATCATAGGCTTACACATAAGGATGCCAAAGATGCATTACGGTGCGAAACACTGTGACCTTCATATAGATAGGGCCGGTGGGCTGAGATTAGCGCTGGGTGCAGGCGCAGGGCCTGCCACCCTTATGTATATGTTTAAGTTCACGGTTGGTTGGTTGAGTGAAATAATATATGATTTATTATGTAAAGTTCTAATCTTACAGGCTAGACGAAATGGGACACAGATGAGCACGATCACTATGTTTATATTAAGATTATGTCTAACTGTATCTGCCGTAGGGACACGGTAGTGAAAAAGTTCAGGATATGTTCGGCTCGAGGCGGGGCTCGGCTTAGACGTGCCGAGGCATGGAGTCCTTAGCGTTCAAGAGAAGCTACCACATTGGCGTTCGGACTTGCAACATGGTGATGTTCAGCCGAAGACTACTTGTTGGCTAAAAAAGGCATAATATATGGAACAATGTAATCCTTTGTGAGCTAGAGAGATCGTGAGCGTTGTAGCCAATTGGCATATTAAGTTGGGCTATTCAGAGCTATTGTAACCTTCAGTTCATTATCAATAAAAGGGATGCTTGTTGTATACTATATTTTTCTTCCGATGCTTATGTTATCAATTTGAGCTATAAACACTATTGTAAATCTGTTATTTGTCTTACACGAGCGCAACTCCAGGCTCGTGCGGTATCACGCCCCAGCGAGGACGATGATTCGGGTAAAATCTAGCGAGGGCGAGCGATTTTCCGGATCGGGGCGTGACAAAGGGTTTCGAACAGTTGACTCATCCAAGTCAATGGGGACTCCTATGGCAACAACGATAAAACTTGATAATGATGAAGACGGTATCTCGGTCGACATTTGTAAGTATCGAGGTATGATCGGGAAAATTTAACAGTCGTATTAATATTAAATCTATATTGAATTTTCTGTTAATTTAAAATTTACGATATAATTGAAACTAATATTACGAAAATGCTATTTGGCTCCCAAAAAATTTGGGTGATACTATCTTTCATTATGTGGCATATGACATGGTTGTTAACATGACAGCTGACATGGCAAAATTTAACAATAAAATTAATATTAAAATTAACATTAATAGTAAATAAATAATTTAATATTAAATTAACATTAATTAATATTAATATTAACATTAATATTAATATTAATATTAATATTAATATTAACATTAACATTAGCATTAACATTAATGTTAACATTAATATTAATATTAATATTGACATTAACATTAACATTAACATTAAAAAAATTAGGTAATTAATTTTTGGGGTTAAAATTTGCCATGTCAGCTGTTATGTCATCTGCCATGTCAGATGCCACATAATGGGAGATAGCATCACCCAAATATATTGGGAGCCCAAACGACTAATTGCTAATATTAATACAGTAGCATTACCGTTATTTTCCAATAGATTCATTGCTTATTCGGTCACACCCCTCCACGAGCGAGTTACACCCCCGAAACGAGGGGTTAAATAGCCTTTTCTAAATAAAAGAACCCATCCGACTAGAGAGAAACAAATAAGAGAAGAAGAAGAACAGTCGCAATGAAGAGGAGCAAGAGCAAGATCAACTACAGCGGATGGGCCGTCATCCCTACCGAGATTCTCTCGATGATACTGGTACTGTCGGGGATGCCGGCGGACGAGGTAATGTGCAATGTGGCCCCAGTTTGTCATTCGTGGTGGAAGGCGCTCAACGGTCCCTTAGACTATTGGTCTAACATCGACTTGGTACAGTGGTGCCGGAGGACCCAGCAAACCGTTGAGATTAGTTTGACCGTAAAGAAGCTCGTGGCTCGCAGTGGGGGATATCTAGGGTCCTTCTCCGCGTACAACCTCGACGAAGCAGCCTTCTGTTTTGCATGTTTAAGGCCTGTGTAAAATTTTATTTGGTCTTATTCTAATACTTTATTTTTTCTATTACAAAATTTTACGTATATTTTTATTAATTTCTATTGATGTTTTCCCATTTTTATAATACAGTAGGAAATTTCTAAGGGTGTTGCACATTCTGAAGTACGACGTGAGTGATGAAACTTTCATGAGACACTTGGAGTTTCTTTCGGTGCTGGAAGAACTCGACATTAGCTACTGTCTCTATATCACGTCGACTGTAATATTTTTTGCCGAAAAGTATTACCACCGTCTGGTCAAGCTGAGGAGGAACATGCCCCTTCCATATTTCATGCTCAGGAACAGATTCGTGCTGAACACGCAGAACGAGACGGAGGGAAAGGCCGTGGCTGATTCGATGTCGCGTCTCGAGCACCTACAGATGGGATTCTGCATGTTCAATAGAGACACGTTGTGATCTATCATATACAACTGCAAGGGTCTTCGCGTGCTCGACATACGTGAGTGTTTCAACGTGCACTTCAACGACGACCTCAGGAAAATTTGTGATTTAATACAGACGTTTAAATGACCCTTTGATGATATAATCCCAGGAGAACCTGGATACGAGATGT
This sequence comes from Iris pallida, assembly GCA_029216955.1. Lineage (NCBI taxonomy): Eukaryota > Viridiplantae > Streptophyta > Magnoliopsida > Asparagales > Iridaceae > Iris > Iris pallida. Next base: position 26,573 of record JANAVB010039018.1, read on the forward strand.
ATAGTGATTTAGATATCATCAATCATTCTTGGAGTGAATGGTGAAAACATTAGCATGCATGCATGCATGCATTTCTTTATATTTTTCACTAGTCTACATATACGTACTTTGTACGTATTTTAATTAGAATATTATAAAGTCAGTTGTCCTCTTTTCGTCTTTTTAGGTGACTATTTATATGTCAAGAGATTCGAAGTACACTTTTTTTTAATTTTTATTTTCTATTGAGACTAATAACCTTCAGAAAATGGTAATAAAAAATAAAATTTATTACCATTGGAACATAATGTTATATGAAAAAATAAAACTTGCGTGCAAACTTTATTCCTTTGACTCTTAAACATAAATGACATGCAAGTTGACATAATAACATCATGTTTATAAATACTCAAGGGTATTTTAGGAATTCAAAAGTTTCACCACCATAATATGAATTTTATCCAATTATAGTTAAATACGCTTCTAACTCATTTCGTTAAGGTGCAAGATATTTTTTCTGAGTTCGATTCTCTATTTTGACAAAATTTTACTTTTGTCAATAATTTTTTACATGATTAATTTTTTTTATAAATAAAATGGACTGTGATATAATGACGCCTAAGATGGCTCACTTCTGAGCCGTTTTGAAACCTCATTATATAGTGGATGATATGATATCAGTATCTTAACATTAATACAACATCTTAGTGTAATCATATCCGAGAGATTTCGATATTTCCCAACACAGATTTTACCTTCTTCAAGATGAATTCTGGCGGTGCAAATTCTACTCATATTAGTGGTATCAGTGCCATTCACCATAATTAATGGTGATCGATACGAAAACATTGGTTTCTTTTTCACAACCCTTTAAAATCTATTCAAACAGCCAAACTATTCATCTTCACCAGCCTTCAAAACCAATTTATATAGATTCAAAACAAAACTAAATAGCCAAACTATTTAAAATTCACAACCCTACAGAATAGTCTTAAATGTACCATTTTCTGTCCTAAATGTATCATTCTCCGTCCTAAATGTACCATTCTCCGTCCTAAATTTACCATTCTCTATCCTACATGTACCATTCTCTGTCCTACATTTACCATTCTCCGTGTTAGAGGAACGGAGAATGGCCATTACCCATCCCAAATTATTCCATACTAAGTTAAAAGCATATAATAGCACCCAAGAAATGTTAACAATAGAAAATTTATACAGAACCCATATACCAGACTCGAACCTAGGCCTTCTATGTAAAAGCCAAACAGCACAACCAACTAAGCTTGGAATAAGAAGAGTTACTGGAGGTCATTGAATATCCCCAACTTCCAATAAGGAATAAGAAGAGTCGGTTAGGAACGTGTATATATATATACATAGGAGACCCCATTCATTTGAGTAGGTTGTACATTTAACATGGCTCCAAAAAGATCATCTGGTTGGGAACCATATTCAGAGTCTTCTTCCATTCGTCGCCGAGCCTCTCCGCATGGAGAACCCTCTGCGCCGCCTCCGGCCCATGACTGGCTGGCAGAGGCTGCAGACTTCCTGACCTCCTGCGGTTTGTCAATGGAGGTCATCGCTCGACCTCTTCATCCCGTGCCCAACTTTGACCTATTGCCGATCACTCCGGAGGAACGGGCTTCTTTGGAGAAGAGGGAAGGATTGCACCGCCTGTTCCATAGGACGGGTGTGTGTACCCTGCAGGACTTCGCAGAGATCCTCCGCGAGGCTAGTGAGGGGTAGACCCCTTATTTTTCTGTTTTTTAGTTTTTTACAGTTTTTTCCTCCTCTTGTATCCTTCGTCAGAGAATGTTCCGGCGACGAAGCTGGGATTTAATGCAATATAATATTTTGTTAACTCGATTTGGTTTCGGCTACAAGCGACTAACTATTTTATCTATTTTTCAATTAATAAATCTTGTTACATCAAATCCATATATCAGCGACGATATCCCCATCAATGACTTGTTACATCATAGAATTGATTATGCTGTCAGCGTCAATCTTGCCGTCAAATCCATCTTAAATATGATTACAAAGTAAACTAGAGGACAACTTTGAGGGTTTCAATTTTACTCTTTTCAAGTACATAGTCTTCTTACCAAGTTGTATAACGTAAAATATTCGGTATAGCAAAAATACGAGTATATAACGACTCAATGCAAAAAAAGTACGTTCAAAAATTTAATCAAATATTCGAAAAATGGAAATGTTGAGATTAGAAACTTCACATTCTTAAATATGTTGTCAAAAACAAAATAGAATGTTCATTCTCCATTTTAATTTAAACGGAGAATAACATTCCCAGTATTAAAAATACATTAGAATGTTCATTCTCCGTTTTAATTTAAACGAAGAATGATATTCTTCGTTTCATTTGAAACGGAGAATGATATTCTCCGTGTTGAATTACACGGAGAATGCCGTTCCCAGTATTAAAACGATTGAGAATGCTATTCTTCGTTTAATTTGAAACGGAGAATGACATTCTCCTTGTTAAATTACAATGGTCCAGATTTGGGATGTATCGATACATCCGTTTTTTGTGCCAAATTTTTCAATAATTTATACGAAACACGAGAATATATACTAGTAATAATAGTAATAAATTTAATTTTGGAAAGTAGTTTTTAAAATTAGGGTCTCAAAATCCCAAAGGTTTATGTAGTCATTTCACATGGATATATACTAGTAATAATAGTAATAAATATAATTTTGGAAAGTAGTTTTTAAAATTTAATAGTAATAAATTCGACCATCTTATACTAGTAATAATAGTAATAAATTTAATTTAAGACTCAAAACTATTCTAATTTTTTCCACTTCCCAAGGTGATATAAGGATGGTCGAATTTTTCCTCTTCTTCTCTCAAACCCTCTTCGTTCTCCCAAACCCTCTTCTAATCAAAATGTCGTCGAAGAAACAACGACCGTCTCCGAAGGGGAAGAATCCACAAAGGGATGCGATACAGGCCCGAAGGACAGAACTTGCAAGGACGACGAAAACTAAGATTATGGTCGCTAGGGCAGAGACCGAAAGGGCAGAGGCGGAAGCAGCGGCTGCAGCAGCAACGATGAAAGCGGAGGCGACAGCCAAGCCACCTGCAAAAAAGGCTAAAAAACTCATTGTTCGACAAAGACCAGAAAATCTATCTTCGATACAGAGTCGTCGGAAGACTCAACTTATGACGATCGAAGGCGTACTCAAGCGAAGGCTAAGGTGGCAACGGATACAGAGTCATCAGCGTACTCTGAGGATTTTGAATCCTCATCAGAAGAGAAAAATGAAGAGGAAGAGCAATCATCAAATAAGTCCCAGGATGGAGAGGAGGTAAAAAAAATTTAAAGACTCTAAATCTAAGAAGATTTATAATAAATATTTCAAGAAAAGGCTGTTATGCCTGAAAGATCAATTAAGATGGATGATGTCAAATACGAAGCTTTCCTGGATATATTAAAATTCTATCAATTGGAGAAACTAAGCAAATTCTGTCTTGAGAAATTCTTCCAAACAATAGTAAGAGAATTTTACTTAAATCTTCCGGCTGAAACTAAAGAAAAGGAAGAGGATCAACAACTGGTGTTTCTGTCACCCCCATTTTTCGTTCTACGTATTTTCAGTATACGTATACGGAATCCTGACATGTATTTTATTTTTCCTGCCTGGCTAGCTAATTTTAGTTTAATCTTGATTAGGTTTGTCATGGCATGTAATGGTTTAACTTGGTTTATTTTGGGATGGCTTGGTTTATTCTTTGGTTCATCATGATAAACCCACCACCATCCCTCTTTATAACCCACCTAACTTTTCTCCCTCCTCCACTTTCTCATTAACTCTTCTTCTTTCTCCATTAAACCCACCACAAACCAAGAACAACCCTTAGGCAAGTGCAACTTGCTTCCACAAGAGAGCCCATTTTTATTGTTCTATTAGCTTCTTCCTCATGTTTCTAAGACACATTAGAACTTGTCATTTTCCATTTTGAGGCTTTAATTTTTGTAGATCTAGAAATTAGTTATTTTCAGATTTTGGTGGTTTTGATCTATCAAATTTCTTTGTTTTCAAGTTTTGATGGTTCCATGTTGTAGAGAATTTATTCTACCCAATTTTGACCTTTGAAAAGTTAGATTTGGACTTGTTTTGACAAAGTTATGGACTTTTGAAGCTTTGGGTTCAAACCATGGAGTTCTTGCTGATTTGGAGAAGACAGTGAGCAGTGTGCGCGAGCTTTTTAGCTTGTGCCACTGAGTTATGCCGCTCTTTAGCGCAGCACAGTCTGACTCATACGCTGCCTTGAAGAGGAGTCGTATGGAGTACATACGCTGCCTTTTGGAGACGTATGTCTTGCATATGCTGCCTTGACAATGAGTCGTATGGACCTCATACGCTGCCTTGATGAGGAGTCGTATGGAGTACATACGCTGCCTTTTGGAGGCGTATGTCTTGCATACGCTGACTTGGGTGACAAGGAGTCGTATGGACCTCATACGCTGCCTTGATGAGGAGTCGTATGGAGTACATACGCTGCCTTTTGGAGGCGTATGTCTTGCATACGCTGACTTGGATGACAAGGAGTCGTATGGACCTCATACGCTGCCTTGATGAGAAGTAGTATGGAGTACATACGCTGCCTTTTGGAGGCGTATGTCTTGCATACGCTGACTTGAGCGCAGCCTGACTTGAGCGCAGCCTGACTCAGGCGCAACCTGATGTCTAGGCACATCTGGACCTGACCCTACTTACCTTGGCGCAACCTGTTACCCTGGCGCAACTTGGCTAATGCCACTTGTTGGCCATAGTACCCCTTGCTCCCCCCCTTGGGCGTATTATGTCCCTATATTCCCCTTTTTATGATTTTTGTCGAAAAACTAACATGTCATAATTTTCTAAGCCGTGTGTTTTGACATAATCCTCCCAACTCTTTCCTCCTATTTAGTAATGCAAGATTACTACATAGGAGGAAAGAGTTGGGAGGATTATGTCAAAACATACGGCTTAAAAAATTATGACATGTTAGTCTTCTGACACCGCGGTAACATGATATTCACATTAAGAGTCTTTGACAAGATGACATGTTGTAAAAAGATATATCCTTATAGTTCTTCTACGGATGTTGAAGAAAACCTATGTACTTCCTCCGGGTCATGCCGCCGGCTGTGCTGCTTCCCCCTCCTCTTTCGGCCTACTTCTTCTCCCCCGACTCTACACTTTAGGTGGATATCATATGTGGTTGAGAGAGTCAAATAAGAAGAAGGGAAGTAGGGAGGAGCAGATGGGTCCAGAGCCATGGTGGAGGAGAGGAGAAGGAAGATGCTTGATCAGAACGGAGGAATTGATGGATGGAAGAGAAATAGAAAGCACTGATCCTTTCTGTTGTGAGAACTGTGAAGAGTGAGAAAGGAGAGGGGGGTCTTTGATTTTTGCGTTCATCATCATTAGAGGGAGCAGCACTGGAAAAGTTGTGACGTTGATAGCATGAGAGAGGAAGAGGGTGAATGGAGGGAGGAAAGTGGCTGCATGCCTTTGGCTCACTCGAGCGGTATTTGTGCGTCAGATAAAATGGCAAAAATTTAATTTATCTCTAAGTGTGAGAACGGATGGCTCAGAACACAACCCAAAATTCATTCTAGCATACATTAGTGTGAATCATCTATGTTCTGTACATATGGTGTAGTATATGTTCTTATCGTATCTAGTATCTGAAGAATATAACAGAATCAAGATGAACTCACATAATGTAATACTAAGATATCATCTACTACTATATAAGATATAGTGATAGGTTGTCGTATCATCATTGCCAAGGGATGAGGGTCGGAGGACAGTCAACTTTATCTACGGCTACATAGTTTCTTCCTCGCCAGTCGAATGGCTGCAGGGACTATGTACTGATCACCATGTCGTACCGTAGATTAATGCAAATGAAGCTGGAGCCAAAATACAGAAACTAAAATACAAAATACAGAATCCAATCCCTGGGTTCACCAAAAATACAAAACACAGTTCTAATTCATATATATTTTAAGTGTGAGAACGGATGGCTCAGAACACAACCCAACCGGAGAGGATACTCTGAGAGATCCATCTGAGTAGGACGTATACTCTGAGAGATCACCTATACAAGAATGATAACAGTAGTGGGATTGAGTGTTGGAGGAGATATTATCAGATTATACGTCCTACTCAGATGGGCCTCTCACCGTTATTATTTTTTTCTGACAGCATGGTGGATGTGCTCCGTCAACAGATTCTTGCTCCGAGCCAAAACTTTGCCCCGGAGCTCAATTAGACATCCTTCATGTAGAGCTCGAGTGAGAGGTTCCTGACAGCATGGTGGTCTCCTTTGTCAAAGTATTCGTGCTCGTCCCACAAATAATATGGGACGAGCATGGATACTTTGACAAAGGAGACCACCATGCTGTCAGAAACCTCCCACTCGAGCTCTACACGAAAGATGTCCACTTGAGCTCCGGGGTAAAGTTTTGGCTCGGAGCAAGAATCTGTTGACGGAGCACATCCACCATGCTGTCAGAAAAAAATAGTAACGGTGAGAGACCTATCTGAGTAGGACGTATACTCTGATAATATCTCCTCCAACACTCAATCCCACTACTGATATCATTCTTGTAAAGGTGATTGTTTGCCATTAAAATTGTTTTGATTGAAATCTTAATACAAACAGAACAGTGTTACAATGTAGGACTTAGATGTAGTCCTAGGAGTACACTTTTGTTTAAGCTGGGTCCTTAGTGCCAATGGAGCGAGTGGTAATGCGTTGACTCCGTTGACCGGCTGACGGCGGTTATCGGTTCTCTGAAGGTGTTGATTACTCTGGGTGCTGGAGCTTGCTGAGAGGAGGAAGACGTTGAGTGTCTAGAACTGCCTCTCCGGTGATTCTCTGTTGTGGATTCTCTGTGAGTCTTATGTTCTGAGTCTCTGTCTGTGTGTGAAGGAGATGACCCTTCTATTTATAGTTTTGCAGGCTGGCTGCTCATGCGCGCATGTAGGATGCGCCGGTGTGGGAACGCCACGTGGAGGTTGCTGATGGAGGCGCATGGATGCTGCGCCCTGATCGAGGGGGAGAACTCTTCATACTGCTGTTGTGAGCCGGCACGTAGCAGAGAGAAGATCTTTCCGTTGCTGAAATCTTGGATGAGTTGAGTCAAAAGACACGTGTCGTCGACTCATGGTTCGAAGATCTCGGATTTGGTGGAGAGGAGTGATCTGGTGGGCTGCGCCTTGGATTGGGCGCAGGAGGAGGCTGCGGCTCATAACCTTTAGGAGTTACAAACCATTTGGGGCGCATGGCTTTTGAGGCGCATGCAGGCGACTTTCTTTCTGTCTTTTGGGATCAGAGATCAGTCTGGGGCGCATGGCTTTTGAGGCGCATGCAAAACTTCAACCGGAGACTCTTCTTCTGTCTTTAGGGATCAGTGAAGGGTCTGAGGCACATGGCTTTTGAGGCGCATGCTGGTTTGGACGCATGGCCGTAGAGGCGCATGCAGGTGTGGATGCATGGCCGTAGAGGCGCATACGGGTGTGGATGCATGGCCGTAGAGGCGCATACGGGTGTGGATGCATGGCCGTAGAGACGCATGCGGGTGGCCATGTGGCAGTAGCCGTCGGAATAGAGTCATGATGATGCTGACGTTGCCGACGCTTCGTTTTCTGAATAGAGCTGTCACTTGTTCAGACTTTGGGAGGCGTGCTGCCAACTCTGTCAGTTCAGCATTTAATGTTGGTGACGTTCGATGGACAGCTGAGTGGGCGCGTCGGTTGGTGTTCCACTCGGTATGGAGATGTGTGGGGGCGCACCCTCTATAATGCGCCGAGTACTGTAGGGCGCATCTGTGTGATGCGCCTAATGCCGAAGGGCGCGTCCGTGTGATGCGCTGTCTGGCTAGCGCATCGGACATGTCTTTTAATGATGCGGCTGTCTCGCTCTTCGAGTGCTATAAATAGCCGTTTGGCTGAATTCGAGGCGTCCGGTTCATCCATTTAATGTAAATTCATTGCACGAAATTCGGAGGGCCATCCACTTGGCGCGTGTGTTTGATCTGCCCGGCCTATAAATAGTGGCATGGAGAGAAGATTTGCTTCTCATTCCCTCACGTACTTCCAATATGAACTTGAACATACGGGTGCTTTCTGCTGACGAAGTGCTCCCGAGGGTGAAGATGAGACGCTGCGTTGTCTTTGATGCACTTGAAGGTGACTGTTACATCCAAAAGACGGAGTCGAGGGCTTCCGAGGCAGGCGGAAGGTGCATGTTGCATCCAAAGATAGGGATGCTCGGGCCTCGTCTCCGTTGTTCGGGAAGAGCCGTAGATCGGAATGGCGGTGCTAGGCTCTTTCTTCCTGCAAAGTGGGTGTCGCCCACTCTGGTTGTGTTGAGAGCTTCCTTGTGCCATGATTTCGATCACGGTCTTCCTTGGGCTTTGGAGGCTCTTTCGAAGCCTCCTCTGGCCATAGCTTTGCCGTGCTCCTCTCTTCCTTGGTTCCAGCCAGAGGGTTAAATGCTTTGTGAAAGCACTTATCCGGTGATCCTGGCTGGAAGAGCAGCGCATAACTGGGCTCTGCTCGGCCAGGTGAGCCTGGCTGGAAGAATTTGGCTAAAGGGATGCACATAACTGAGCTGCTGGAGAGATGATGGGATGCGCCTGGATGGAGGCGCATGATATCTGCTGCGCCTTGCTGGTGGCGCATAGTGATGCTGCGCCTATCTGGAGATGCATTGTGGCCGCTGCCCTTATCTGAAGGCGCATGATGGCCGCTGGCTGTAGTCTTAGGCTCTTTCCTTTGTAGAAATTCTCCTTTGTACAGCCTTTTCTAGACATGTAATAGACTTTTATATATAAATAAAAAGTCCTTCTTCAAATGTCTATAGTTATTGACTTTGCTGTGAAGTTCTTCGTCTGAGTTCTGGCGCATGTAGTGTCTGGCGCATGGGCTTTCTGGCTGTGAAATTCCATGCTTCTACAAGACCCCCTTCAAAGTTTTCAAAACTTTTGAATAAGTTTTGGAATACTTTGAATAAGAAGCATGGAGGTCAGGGCGCATGATTTCTGGGCGCATGCTTGTTCGGGCGCATGCTCTTCTCAGTTAATGATGGTGATGCCTCGGTAACCGAAAAGTTTAATGATGATCTTTTGGTTTTATTTGCTGCTATCTTTGCAAAACCCGAGGCGACGGCTGAGATCACACGTCATCTGTTCACGCGTGCGACCATGCCCTATAAATAAGTAAAAGTCGGAGAGAGAAAGAGTTCTTCTTCTCTGTGCCTCTGCTTCTTTAGAGTTTCTTCCTCAAAACCCTAACTTCTCCTTCTTCGAGAGAATGGCTCCCAAGACTCCTCGCGGCGCTGCCAGCAAGGGGAAGGAGAAAGCGAAGGAGTCCGCGGAAGTTGCGGCGGCTATCGTTCCTCGTCGGCCTGTCGAAGTTCGGCCGGAGGTGGTTGGTAAGTCTCATTGTCCGTATGCCAACGTACATAGGCCTTGAGTCTTTAATGATGTACCGCGGCCTTTGCCCGCCGACGCGCATGGGTTTAAACCCTGGTGATGCGCTGAGGCTATACTGCTGACGCACATGGGTTCAAACCCTGATGATGCGCCGAGGCTATACTGCTGACGCGCATGGGTTCAAACCCTGATGATGCGCCGAGGCTATACTGCTGACGCGCATGGGTTCAAACCCTGGTGATGCGCCGCAGTTTTCTCCTTTAGACACATTTGTGTGTTTTCTTCTGACTTTTTTCTGATTTTTTTTTACTAGTGTCGATGGCAATCCCGCCTTTGAGTGAAGTTTTCTTGGAGGCTGCCTTCAACCAAATGGGAGTAGAGCATAACGAGGAAGTGGTAAACCCTGCTCAAGATGCTCTTATGCTGGATCAGCCTCCTGAGAGAATGACCCTAATCCGTGAACAACAGTATTGGTTCCTCAAACGGATGATGGAGCGCGGAGTCATTAAACCCTCCACATCTGATAAAGTGACCTTCTTGAAGCCTGAGTTCCTGTTTGGAGACCGTCTCACTTCTACTGATTCGTCAGTACTGAAGGTCAAGGAGGACTGGTTCTTTACTGCGAATGGAGTGCATATGACTGTTAAGCAACTTGAACGTCAGTGGCCTTTGACGTCCTTCTGTCGCCTTGTTTCCCAGAGGAGAATGTCTTGGGAGCTTACCCCTTCTCAGGGGGGAGCGATGATTGGTGTCATCCAAATTGATTCTACTTCCGACCAAAGGGATGCTTTGATCGTTGTACGATCTGGGTCTTCTTACACTTGGCAGACTTTACGTCCTGGGAGCCTCTTCAGTGATGTACCCATTGATATGTTTGCTTATAGTGCTTCGACTTTTACACATCGTATGTTTTTGATGGAACGTTCCTACCCGACAGGAGAGTTTCGGGTGGAGGGTTGGTGCCATTACGTCTCAAAATGGGATAAACTGACGCTCTGGATCTTGTCGCGGTTTCAGACTGAGCTCCGAGAGATCGGGTTGACTGCCGCGATCCGTGCTACCCAGGCAGGTGTTGATCTTAATAGGCACATGTTCCTCGCACTCCTGGAGATGTTTGATATCCATACCGGGACCTTCTTTACCCCGGTGGGGGAATTAGGGTTCGCACTTCATGAGATGTACGAGGTGTCAAAACTCCCTTGGGGGTCGGAACCCTATGAAGAGTACTTTCCCACCAACGAGGAACTTCAAATCCTGGGGGACAGGGCTGAGGAGATGACGGCCGTCTTCAAGGAAGTGGCGAGTCATCATTACTATATGCAGAGACGGGATAGGAACGGGACACAGCCTCATGTGACCGCTTGGAGAGATCATGTCTTTAGACAAGACAAGGAGGATCCCTCACAATTTTCCACTCCACCGGCGCTCTCTCGTAGCGAAGTGTTGTCCGAAATGAGCAGGTTAGGGGAGAAAAATCCCCGAGAAAATGAAGACCAGCAGTCAGATGCACGCTCCTACAGCTGCTTCTGGCATCTTGCTTATCGGATGTCACCCAAGGCGGTGTTGGCATCCTACCTGATGATATGGCTCCGGGATTGCGTATTTGCGGGCGGATCCGGTGCCGTAGAGAGGGTAACCCGAAACTTAATCCTGCCAGCCGTGAACCTGGTTTTCGGTCGGCGTCTGGCTCTTCTTCCCGCAATGGTATGTAACCTGCAGCGAGGTTTGAGAGAGTTTGCTGGAAATGTGATTCATGACAGAGGCCGAAACAATAACTTCCCGTGCGCCGAACTGCCGTTTCACTATTTGATGGGATGGCTGATTCTGCATCATCCCAGTGTGATGAGCCCAGGCTCGGAAGGAGATTATAAGGCTGGAGATGCATTCCTTCGTCGTTTCCATCGGAGGAGCTGGTCGCATACTGGTGTCCCGGTTTGTAGAAAGGTTTTATCCCGTCTTCAGGGTTGGGAGATCACCAAAGTTGGTCCCATCTATTTGGGTTTTGAGGCCAACGAGGATTTACGGGACCTGGGCGAAGGTACTACCACTCTGCCTCAATGGGGATTCCGCTGGTTGCAAAATATCCGACCGTCCCATCTGGTGTACCGGAACCGGAATCAGTGCTACCTGGAACCGTACTTGCCGAGCTGTTTTGTGCGGTAATTTGGTTATGCTCAGATGATGTTGGATAACCCCAGTAATACCTTGGGGTATGTTGGAAGTTTGTTGGACGGTGCACGAGCTTGGCATTACTATAATGCCGGATGTACCGGAGCTCGTTTTACGTTGCCCGTCCCCGATCCGCGGCCGCCCATTCTTTACTCGGCCGCCAAATTTTACTGTGTTATGGCTGCCCCGCCCTCCGGATATGACAGGGAGACCAGCCTTATCGCAGGCACCCAGTTAGCAGCGACTGGGGATACGCCAGGGAAGGCTCGGCCGCATCGTCCGTCAGGGGTGGGTCAACGGAGTGCCCCCTCCGCATCACAAGCAGAACCCTCGGGCGATCGACCGAAACGATGTGCAGATACAGGGGCTGAATCTCTTGTGTCGAAGAAGCAGAGGAAGGCATCGTTACCGACGGTGTCATCGGATTCGGCGTCCGAAGAGGTAAGGACATCCTACTAAATCTGATTTTGGTTCCGCCACTTACGAGATCCCATCTTCTTTTGTAGGAGCCGCTAAAAAGAAAACCTCGTACTCCAAAGTCGGGTGGGAGTAGGCGAGAAGAGATGGCGAGCTCGTCTGGAGTACGTATCCCGCCGACAATGATGTCTCTCATGGAGGAAGATCCGGAGGATACTGTTATCGTGGAGGTTCCGGTCAGGAGGGATCCTGAGGGTGCAGCAGCTTCCGAGGTGGCGAAGGCCACAGCAAGTGCGCAGCTTCCTGGTGATGAAGAGGATTGGAGTTCATCATCTTCCGATGACACCGCTCCGGAGCTGCAGGAGTCTGTTGCGGGGGCAGCAGAAGCAGTGGGGATAGAGGAGAGGGTTGATTCCCCTCCTTGTCATGATGAAGGGAGGTCGGCTGAATCATTGCCGAATCCTTCCTTGGCTTCAACCATGGACATAGAGATGGCTACCGATCAGGCGGTAGCGACAGATTTTGTCCCTGTAGAGGGATTTGAGAAGAGTGAGACCCTTCTGCCGGTCTTGTCTCCTGGGGCTGGACAGGAGATAAATGTTGATCTTCCCGTTTTGCCGGGGGAGGTAGCTGATGCTGATAGAACGTCGGGGGTAGAAGATGTGGCCGTTGACGTCGGTGATGTCTCCGGGCTTGAGAAGGGTAAGGGTGTGGAACCCTCTGCTGCTCCCTCTACTTGGGGTACTATCACGACGCATGTGCTGGCTCCTTCTGTTCCTTCGGCACCTCGGGCTAGCAGTCTGGCCCCTGTTGATGAAGAGCCTATTGCTGCCGAGGTTCAAACCTCTCAGATCGAGGTTGGCGGATCTTCCTCCGGTCCGCAAACTGTAGTAGCTCCCCCAACTCCTGCTATGACGCCGCAGGTGCTGGCGGATGCCGACAAGTATGTGAAGTTCCTCGTCGAGGGAGTGTACAAAATGCTGGAGAAAGGAGTATCTGCAGTGATGGATGGCAAGGGGAGCTTTGCGACAGCAAAAGCTTTGGCAATGCCTTGTATCGAGCTGATCCGCACTCACCAGGGCCATGACCATATGGCTGAAATTTTGGAGGTTTCGGTGATGGAGCTGGACGAGCGGCTCGCGGAACTGCAGCGCATCCAACGAAATGACCTCTCGGTCTTGATAGATGCAGAGATAGGAAAGTCGATGGCTGAGATCGAGGCTTCCCATCGAGCCGAGGTGAGCAGTTGGGAGCGTGAAGTGGCTGGGACTGAGGCTACGGCGGAGCAGCTGTCTCAATCTATGAAGAAGACGACGGAGAAGCGGGCTGCGGTGGATGCTAACATCGCAGAGGTTGATGCTCAGATGCGCCGTCTTGAAGACCAGCGGGCCCAACTTCAACTAGAGGCTGAGCGTGTCCTGGCTGAACACGTGGCATTCAAGCAGGAGGAAACGACTCTTACTCAGCGGACCCTTGCTTTGGCTCAGCAGCGACGACAGCTTGATGAGAAGTATGAGAGTAAAACTTCTGCTGAGGCTGTCAGATTAATGCGTCAAGAAGCCGAGCTGCGAGTCCAGGCGACTGTGGAAACTCGCACTGCCGACCTGAGACGTCGAGTCAGAGAGCTTCCATCCTACCCTGGAGAGGATCGGGGACTGTAGCTTCTCTTCTTTTTATGTGTTTTTGCAACTCTTGCTGGGGAAATAGCGTATTTCTGTACTCCCTTCTTTTTTTTGAAAAATAAAGAAATACACTATCTCTTTAATGTGTTCATTTTTGATTTCATGAACTTGATGATTTATGTGGACCTATTATCTTTTGCGCACCTTGGTTTTTAGGTACAGATAATAAGTATAAAGGAACCAACATGTTTGCTCAGAGGTAATGTGGACATGGCAATCATTAGGTTCAAATGATAGAATCTTCCTACTCAGAGGTGTTTATGGACATGGTAGGAATGATCCTGGGGGATACGCTGAACAACTCAGAGGTAATGTGGACGTGGAAGTTCTGCGATCAATGTACGACAACACAGGAGTTGTTTGTACGGGATGTTTACTCAGAGGTAATGTGGACGTGGTAAACATGAAGGATAGCGTAAGCTCACGAAGTGTAAGGTTCCGTTTTGTAGGATGTAGAGAGACAACTCAGAGGTAATGTGGACGTGGTTATCTTTCTACGGATGGATGCCACGGAACAGCTGGGTTCCGAAAGCGATTGATTTTGTGAAAAGAGGTTGTTTGGGGGAATACATGTCTTGGAGGATGTCAAGAGTAGTACTTCTTTAGGAACTTGCCGTTGATGGGCATCATGAACAAGTCCCCATTGGGTTTGGCGAGCCGGTAAGCACCGTTTGAGTATACCGTCTCAATGATGAAGGGTCCTTCCCATTTGGGTTCGAACTTCCCTGGTGTCTTGTGAGTTAACACCATTGGCCTTCTGACTGCTAAAACCAGGTCGCCAACTTGGAAAGTTCTTTGCTTGACCTTCTTATTGAAAGCCTGTGATATACGGGCTTGGTAAAGTTCGATGCGTTGTTGAGCTAGGAGACGCTTTTCGTCAAGTGCCTCCAATTCCCGCAGACGACGACGTTGATTGTCTTCTTCTGTGAGATCGTTTGTGATTGCCACGCGGAGCGAAGGTATTTGTATCTCGAGAGGCAGTACTGCTTCGCTCCCGTAGACCAGGGAGAATGGAGTGTTGCCTGTTGGGGTCCGTACCATTGTGTGGTAGGCCCAAAGGCATTCGCCAAGCTTTTCGTCCCAGTCGCGTTTGTTGGATGACACGACCTTTTTGAGTAGCCTGACGATAGTTTTGTTGAATGCCTCGGCCAATCCGTTTGCTGCCGGATTGTAGGCGGTTGAGGCCACGTTTTGAATGCGATTCTTGTCACAGAACCTGCTGAAAATGTGGCTGATAAACTGAGGACCATTGTCATGGATGATTCGCCGGGGTACCCCGAAACGGTAAATGACATGGTGTTTAATAAAGCTGACCACCCTGGAGCTTTTTACTTCTGCTAGTGGGACTACTTCTGCCCATTTGGAGAAGTAATCGGTGATGGCCAGGATGAAGCGGTGTTCTCTCGATGAAGGAGGGGTGATTGGCCCTACAATGTCCATGCCCCAGGCTTCGAATGGCCAGGAGGCGACTGTAGGATGTAGAGGTTCAGATGGTGTATGTATGAAGTCTGCATGAAGTTGGCATGCATGGCACTTCTTAGCATATTCCACTGCGTCGACAACCATGGTTGGCCAGTAGTAGCCCATACGTCGCAGTCGATCTTGCAACTTAGGCCCTGGTTGGTGAGCGCCGCAAGTTCCGTCATGAGCTTCTCGAAGAGCTTCGGCTGCTTCTTCGTTAGACAGGCATCGAAGGAGAAGCCCGTCGAAGGAGCGTCGGTACAGCGTTTTAGTGGCTGTATCGTAGTAGAATCGAAGAGAGCGTCTCCTGACTGAGACGGCTTCCTTCGGGTCCTCTGGAAGGATTCCGTAGACAGCGAAGTCGATGAACGGGAACCTCCAGTCTCGGATATTAACCCCAGTATTTGTCGGCATGGCGTGAGCCATTTGCAAACATAGGTTGTTTCTGGGACAAATCAAGTCTCGGCCAGTTACCGTGACATAGTGTTGAGTCCCAAGGGGCGCGGCCAATGAGGCTGCGAGGCCAGCTAGAGCGTCAGCCTCCAAGTTTTGTAGACGGGGTACATGTTCGATGAAGAACCCAGTGAAGGTTGAAATGATGTTCAATGCAACTTCATGGTAAGGGATCAAATCTTCATGGCGAACCTCGTATTGCCCCCGAATCTGGTTTACGACGAGTTTCGAGTCGCCGTAGGCTTCCAGATGATCCACCCCCAGCTGTTGTGCTAGCTGGAGTCCCATGACGAGTGCATTGTACTCAGCAACATTGTTGGAGCACGGCTTCGAAAGGGAGTATGCGCGCTGGATGACCAGCTGATCGGGGAAGACCAAGACTACCCCCACTCCTGCGATGATTTGGCCGTTGGGGCCCGTTCTTGAAGCGCCATCGAAGAAAATCTGCCAAACGGGGCTTCCTTCAGTGGTGTTTGATTCTTAGACTTCATCCGGGATATCTTCATAGAGTTTTGAAGACTCTGGGATGGGGTGTGCAGCTAAAAAGTCAGCCAGAGCCTGACCCTTGACTGCCTTCTGCGGGACAAACACTATGTTGTATGGTGTTAGTAGGATCGCCCATGTAGCCAGCCGGGAGTTTAATGACCCTGGCTTCGTCATGAGAAATCTGAGCGGATTGACTCGGGAGATGACGTGAATTGTCTGGCCCGAGACGTAATGACGAGTCTTCTGAATGGCAAACACCAAAGCCAAGCACTCCTTTTCAACGGGGTTGTACCGGTGTTCGGCCCCGATGAGTGTTCGACTGAGGTAGTAGATTGCTTGCTCGTAGCCTGCATCGCTGTTTTGAGCCAGCAAAGCGCCAAGGGAATGATCCATGGCACGGACGTAGAGGAGGAATGGTTTGCCGGCGACAGGTGCCACTAGGACTGGCGGGCTTGTTAAGTAAGCCTTGATGTCGTCGAAAGCCTTTTTGCACTCCTCTGTCCAGACATAAGAGACTCCCTTCTTCATGAGCTGAGTAAAGGGTTGACATTTACCGGAGAGGTTTGCTATGAACCTCCGGATGTATGCCAAACGTCCCTGTAAGCCCCGAAGTTCTCGAAGGTTCTTCGGAGGGTCCATGTTAAGGATGGCTTTAGTCTTCTCGGGATCGACATGAATGCCTTTTGCCGTGATGACAAAGCCCAAGAATTTGTCGCTAGAAACCCCCAGGAAGGATTTAGCGGGGTTCATTTTGAGTTGATGTACCCGCATGAGATCGAAGACCGTCTTTAGGTCCTGTAGGTGATCTCTTTTGAGGCGGCTTTTGACTGCGATGTCGTCAACATAGCACTCAACTGTCTTGCGAAGATGTTGACGGAAGATGGTGCTCATAGCTCGCTGGTACGTTGCACCGGCGTTCTTCAAGCCGAAGGGCATTACTGTGTAGCAGAAAACACCCTTTGGAGTCCTGAATGACGTGTGTTTTGCGTCATCGGGGAATATCTTGATTTGATTGTAGCCTGAATACCCGTCCATGAAGGACATGCGTTCAAAGCCACATGTGTTGTCAATCATTACATCGGTGATTGGGAGCGGGAATTCATCCTTCGGGCAAGCAGAGTTGAGATCCCTGAAGTCGATACAGACTCGTATCTTCCCGTTCTTCTTGGTGACAGGGACGACATTGGCTACCCAGTCCAGATGTTGTTCCTCACGGATGAAGCCACTGGTCAAGAGTTTGTCCACCTCCTGATCGATGGCATTCATGATGTCCGGGCGGAAGCGTCGCTGTTGTTGTTTGATAGGTTTGGCATCTGGTAAGATGTTCAACCTATGCATCGCGATCTGTGGATCGAGACCCGGCATGTCTTCATAGCTCCAGGCGAAGACGTCGATATACTCCTTAGCGAGTTGGACTAAAGATTCTCGGTCTTCTCCTTCCAAGCTTTTGCTGATAAAGATGGGTTTAGAAGAAGACCCATCCCCGAGGTCGATTTGCTCGACTTCGTCTTCGGTGGGAGGTTCTCGTAACTCAAAACGAGACTCCCATTGTTCTCCTAGGCGTTGAGCCCAGGGTTCCTCTTCGAAGGGTTCCGGCGGTTGGTCTTCGCCTTCATCTTTCTGAGGTTGCGCCGATGTCATGTTAGCTGACAGCACCTTCCTGAAGACTGATCCGATACTGGTATCGGAATCCCACGTCGATGCTTCCGACGAGTGGGAATGTTCTATGTCTTCTGCGTCTGAACTCTTTGGAGTTGATGGCGGCGTGACATAGCCTAACCCCCGTCGAGTCCGATTATAGTAATCCTGTGGCTTTCCATTGGGCATCGAAAGCCGGACAGGGAGATGCCGACCCTTGCCGTAGTTTAGGCCTTTATTGCTTTTCAGGTCGTAGCCCATCTTTT
Source organism: Iris pallida (assembly GCA_029216955.1). Lineage (NCBI taxonomy): Eukaryota > Viridiplantae > Streptophyta > Magnoliopsida > Asparagales > Iridaceae > Iris > Iris pallida. Next base: position 44,588 of record JANAVB010039018.1, read on the forward strand.
GGATGATGTGCTTAGCCGCATCTGTGTACCGATAGACTTGTACTCTGCCGGTATCAGGTTCGGGCTCGATTGACGGGAGGTTCCGACGACGCTCGATTTTGCTCGAGATGATGGTGCTTTCGTCTCGGCTTCGTGGAGGGACTATGAAGACTCCTTGAGACGGGACTATTTGATTGTGGTAGACGGTCGTTACTTGTGTTTGCAACGACCGTAGAGCGTTGTCTAATGTATACATGGCATTCCAGTATGGAAGACAAGAATAATTGAAAGACACTCTATTATTGATAAAGTACGAGATTTTATCCCGTGGGATTACATTGTCGAAGGAGGGTGCGTCTACATCAGCAGAGATATATTCGCCAAGCTCCTCGTCTGTAAGCACTGGGGCCGGATCAGGAGAGTCCTCCACCGCTCTGACTTTGGGGTCTGAGAGGGTTGTGTGAGCCCTCTCCGGCATCTTGGATGACTGCGGCGGCTTGCCTTTAAGACGCACCTTGAGGGGTGCCTCGGTTGCACCTTCGATGAGTGGCGCCTTCCCTTGCAATTTTACCACCAGGGGAGCCGCAGTTTGTGGTGGCTTCCCCTTGAGGCGTATCTTCAGGGGAGCTTCGCGAGCTGGCACTTTTCCTGATAGCTTGATGCTCATTGGAGGCGCCTTCTGGGGTGGTCTCCCTTTCAGACGGATTTTCAAGGGGGCGTCAGGAGTCGCTTCGGGCTCCAAGTCCGGCTCTGTTGCCGTCTCTGCGGGTGGCCATGTGGCAGTAGCCGTCGGAATAGAGTCATGATGATGCTGACGTTGCCGACGCTTCGTTTTCTGAATAAAGCTGTCACTTGTTCAGACTTTGGGAGGCGTGCTGCCAACTCTGTCAGTTCAGCATTTAATGTTGGTGACGTTCGATGGACAGCTGAGTGGGCGCATCGGTTGGCGTTCCACTCGGTATGGAGATGTGTGGGGGCGCACCCTCTATAATACGCCGAGTACTGTAGGGTGCGTCTGTGTGATGCGTCTAATACCGAAGGGCGCGTCCGTGTGATGCGCTGTCTGGCTAGCACATCGGACATGTCTTTTAATGATGCGGCTGTCTCGCTCTTCGAGTGCTATAAATAGCCGTTTGGCTGAATTCGAGGCGTCCGGTTCATCCATTTAATGTAAATTCATTGCACGGAATTCGGAGGGCCATCCACTTGGCGCGTGGGTTTGATCTGCCCGGCCTATAAATAGTGGCATGGAGAGAAGATTTGCTTCTCATTCCCTCACGTACTTCCAATATGAACTTGAACATACGGGTGCTTTCTGCTGACGAAGTGCTCCCGAGGGTGAAGATGAGACGCTGCGTTGTCTTTGATGCACTTGAAGGTGACTGTTACATCCAAAAGACGGAGTCGAGGGCTTCCGAGGCAGGCGGAAGGTGCCTGTTGCATCCAAAGATAGGGATGCTCGGGCCTCGTCTCCGTTGTTCGGGAAGAGCCGTAGATCGGAATGGCGGTGCTAGGCTCTTTCTTCCTGCAAAGTGGGTGTCGCCCACTCTGGTTGTGTTGAGAGCTTCCTTGTGCCATGATTTCGATCACGGTCTTCCTTGGGCTTTGGAGGCTCTTTCGAAGCCTCCTCTGGCCACAGCTTTGCCGTGCTCCTCTCTTCCTTGGTTCCAGCCAGAGGGTTAAATGCTTTGTGGAAGCACTTATCCGGTGATCCTGGCTGGAAGAGCAGCGCATAACTGGGCTCTGCTCGGCCAGGTGAGCCTGGCTGGAAGAATTTGGCTGAAGGGATGCACATAACTGAGCTGCTGGAGAGATGATGGGATGCGCCTGGATGGAGGCGCATGATATCTGCTGCGCCTTGCTGGTGGCGCATAGTGATGCTGCGCCTATCTGGAGACGCATTGTGGCCGCTGCCCTTATCTGAAGGCGCATGATGGCCGCTGGCTGTAGTCTTAGGCTCTTTCCTTTGTAGAAATTCTCCTTTGTACAGCCTTTTCTAGACATGTAATAGACTTTTATATATAAATAAAAAGTCCTTCTTCAAATGTCTATAGTTATTGACTTTGCTGTGAAGTTCTTCGTCTGAGTTCTGGCGCATGTAGTGTCTGGTGTATGGGCTTTCTGGCTGTGAAATTCCATGCTTCTACAGTGATCTCTCAGAGTATACGTCCTACTCAGATGGATCTCTCAGAGTATCCTCTCTGGTTGGTTGTCATATCATCATTGCCAAGGGATGAGGGTCGGAGGACAGTCAACTTCATCTTCGGCTACATAGTTTTTGCCTCGCCAGTCGAATGGCTGCAGGGACTAATTCACCATGTCGTAGTCCAATACAATCCAGAGATTGACTCAGTACTAATTCATATATATAGTCCAATACAAAGTCTAATACATAAACAACCCAATACAAATAGTCCAATACAAATAAGTACTAATAGCTAATGAGAACCATGCAGCTCACGCAAACGCTCAGTGATACGATCACGCAACCACTCGAATAAGTGGGATTAACGGCGGCAGAAGAGATGTAGTCCCTTATAAGTGCTGAATGAATAGAACTCCCGGTCTCACTAGCTACCGGTGTTGGATGAATAGAACTCCCGTTCTCACTAGCTACCGGTGCCACTTCCTCCTTAACAGTAGGAGGAGCCACCTCAGCATTTACTGTTTTCCTCAAACGACGTGTCGCTCCTCGGGTCATGGGTGCCATATGGTAAGATCGATATTCATAAATAATATAATTGTAACATAAGCAAGCTAACAAAAGGAACCATCATGTAATTTGAGTATATTTTCGAAAGCAGATAAAGTACAGAAAAATTAATTTTTTGCCAAGTGCGAGAACGGATGGCTCAGAACACAACCCAAGATTCATTCTAGCATACATTAGTGTGAATCATCAATGTTCTGTATATATGGTGTTGTATATGTTCTTATCGTATCTAGTATCTGAAGAATGTAACAGAATCAAGATGAACTCACATAATGTAATACTAAGACATCATCTACTACTATATAAGATATAGTGATAGGTTGTCGTTTCATCATTGCCAAAGGATGAGGGTCGGAGGACAGTCAACTTTATCTACAGCTACATAGTTTCTGCCTCGCCAGTCGAATGGCTGCAGGGACTATGTCCTGATCACCATGTCGTACCGTAGATTAATGCAAATGGAGCTAGAGCCAAAATACAGTACTACTTCACCATGTCGTACCATTTTACTCTCTCACTCTCTCTCCTCCCCCCCTCTGGCGCTCTCACTCTCTCCGGTGCTCTCACACTACTAATTCCTATGTGTTTTATGTGTGAGAACGGATGGCTCAGAACACAACCCAAAATTTATTCTAGCATACATTAGTGTGAATCATCTATGTTCTGTACATATGGTGTAGTATATGTTCTTATCGTATCTAGTATCTGAAGAATGTAACAGAATCAAGATGAACTCACATAATGTAATATTAAGACATCATCTACTACTATATAAGATATAGTGATAGGTTGTCGTATCATCATTGCCGAGGGATGAGGATCGGAGGACAGTCAACTTTAACTACGGCTACATAGTTTCTGCCTCGCCAGTCGAATGGCTGCAGGGACTATGTCCTGATCACCACTTCATTCTAATCTGTCTCGCCAGTCGAATGGCTGCAGGAACTATATGTCCCGATCACCATATCGTACCATAGTATCTGAAGAATGGCTGCAGGGACTATATGTCCCTAACCCGAAACTGCCGATCCAAAACTGTCGATACTACCGATATCGCCGATATCCTATTTCTTAAACTAGGGTTTGTCATATCGCCGATACTACTCATTATACTTGTACCCTGCGCTGCCCCGCACGCGCTACCCCCGCTGCCCCCCGCCGCCCCCCGCTGCCCCAGAGTGTGCTGCCCTCCGCCGACCCCCGCAGCCCCGCGCGCGCCAGCACCCCTCCCACCCCCTGTCGCCCCTCCCACCCCCCGCCGCCCCTCCAGTCCGCGCTGCCCCGTAGCGCGCTGCCCCCCGCCGCCAGCCGCAGCCCCGCCCGCGTGCGCCAGTACCCCTCCCACCCCCCACCGTCCCTCCCACCCCCCGTCGCCCCCCAGTCCCGCGCTGCCCCGCACACGCCACCTCCGCCGCCCCCGCTGCCCCGGAGCGCGCTGCCCCTCGTCGCCCACCGCAGCACCGCAGCACCGCACGCGCCCGTCGCAGTACCGCGCTGCCACGCGTGCACCACCCCCGCAGTCTCCGTCGCCTCCGCAGCCCATGACACCCACGACCACACACATAGAGAGAGAGATTACCTTTGGGAGAGAGAGAGGAGAGGTCGCCGATCACCGCTGCGGGAGAGAGAGAGGAGAGTGAGGTCGCCGACCGCCGCGGGAGAAAGAGAGAGAGAGGAGAGAGAATAAAATTTGGGGGGAATGAAAAGTTTCTCCCGTCGTTTTAATTTAAGCATGGGCCCTTTATTTAGCGACGGACCAGCGACGGTTTATATCCGTCGCAAGGCCATCGCTATTTTTGATACTTGCTGACGGAATATCCTTCGCTACATAGTCGAAGAATTGTCCCGCCATTTCCCTCAACAATTCCCGCCAAATAATCGACTGCATGGCGACGGCTACTTATCCGTCGCTATGTCTCCGATGCCCTAGCGACGGTTGAGCGACCTTTTTTTCCCTTAAAATAAAATAATAATTGTATCGGCTTGTCGTCGGTACTCCGTCGGCTATTTGCCGCAAATTTGTCGCTAATGCCGACGGAAACTATCCGTCGCTAATATGCCGTCGCTAATTTACTATATTTTGGTAGTGGAATGAATGAATATATATATATATATATGTAATTGTTTGCTTGTGAATGTAACCTAGGGAGTGTTGAGTCAGATTAGGATTGACCCAAGGAGCCTAGAATGGCCGAGTCGACCGCCAAGTTGACCAAGTTGACAAAAGTCAACTTTGGGTCAAACTTGATCCAAATCGACTTAAACGAATTTAGAATGACTTGAAAACTTGTGCTTGACCTAAAAAATTAGTAAACGGACTAGTTAACTTATAGTTGACCAGGTTTGACCAGAGTTGACCAGAGTTGACCAATGATTGATTTTAACCTAGAAGGACCTAGAATCATGTAGAATTATATTGTAGGCATTCCTTATGACATATTAGACCTAGTTGTGACTTGTGGTTGTTTTAAATAGGATTACATTACTCCAGTTCAGTTGCACTTCCTCATCAGCAGCTTGGATTGTCAGGCTAGTACATTCTCTGACCGTTTCATTCATGCTTGGACATATTTACTTATTATATACTAGTTTACTTGTTGCTGTCACGATGTTATCACGGATTAGTACTATATGGATCTCTTCATGCGATGTTACCCCCTCGGATACATCGGGTATATTGTGCTCATGTACTTTATTATGTGCATCGTCTACTCATTGTATTCGTATTTATTCATGTATACTCATGTGATATTCATGTACACTCATGGTCATATAAGCCTTCATGTATAACCCAGTGTTCATATGGACTAGCTATCCATGTGACACACTACTATTATGTGTAATAACATAACCTGGACAGATCCTTATGTACTGATTGGGGTAGAGGGAGTATTTATTTGGTTATGTGATCTACACCCTTATCATGTACAACTCCAAACTAATTTAAGTCATGTATAACCTAAGCCAGTTTACATAACCAGATTGTGCTCTACACCACGTAGTTAGTTCAGTTCTTTTATTATATCAGGTATATCTATTTCCATATATCATGTTCACTTTTACAATCTTATTTCTTTATCAGCAGTTCATGTATATTATTCTATAGCTTGTTTCATATTTTCTTTCATGTTACATTCTGTGTGAGAGATATGTATTCGTTTCTGTCCTGACTGGACCAGTTAAAATATTACAGATGATGAGGATTGCTGCGACACTTCTATGGAGCAGGCCTAGTTAACACAGATGACCTGGACCCTCAGCAGGATCCAGTAGTCGTTGAGGACTTGCCATTAGTTTAGATTAGACTTATATCATTATCTAGTTATTGAGACATTTGATATTGTATTGAGATATTGTTTTTGGTGATGATAGCACCGAGACTTTTTATTTTATTGTATTTCTCTTGTGGACTTCATATCTGTCATGCCCCGCTCCCGTAGGAGCGATCGTCCTTGCTAAGGCATGATGCCGCACGAGACTAAGTTGCTCTCATGCAAGGCCAAGTCCAGAAATAGCCAATTTGAGATAGGCCACAGAGTCGCACAAAGTGTCCCCATTTGCAGCAGAAAGTAAAAGAACACAAGTTGGAACAAATTCAATCTCTTTATTGATATTCGAGAAGTTTTCAAGCGGCGCTAGGTCGAGATTATAAGTCGTTCAAGCTCTCTCTCTCTCTCTCTCTCTCTCTCTTCTCTCTCTCTCTCTCTCTCTCTCTCTCTCTCTCTGAAACATAAAAGATGTGCCAAGTGGCTTACAAGATGGAATAATTCATGGCGATGTTCCGATATATTATGTCTTGTATATGGTGCTTCAGCTCCTTGCAACGCTCCAAGGCTCCAGAGTTAGCTCCACGCCTTAGCACGTTCGAGGGAAGCTCTGCACCCGACGATGTCTCCTGTACCCTGCAAGAAATCTGTAGGGTTATCAGTACATTATTATGCACTGGTGGGGAGGCTAGCTCGTCCACAATGATATCATTACCAAACGCGTTCTATTTACTTTTGTGCACCGTCTATCATTCATTGTCTTTCTAATCTTGCCTTAGGATCAGTTTCATGGCATATTTTATAACCTATCGCGTGTTACGAATTTCAAGTATTTGGATGGAAATACATGCACGACTTACCCATACTTACCGTTCGGTCTTTCCTGTCCAAAGTAAACCAAGTTAGTCAGCAATTCATATATATCAACTTAACGTAATTCACGTAAACATTTAGTATCAAGGGCGTGTCCCTGTCTCAGATTCTACGACGTGTTCCCGCTTGTGAAGATACGTTATGACTACGCCTCGTTCCGATGATCATTCTCACTCGGATATCCCATCTATTCAACCAGTTAGTTGTGTTATGCTCGAAGGGTTTTGTTCTAACATCCATGTTCACTCAAATATTCAGTTTTTTAGTCAACTTAGACTACTATGTTTCAATACAAGGACGTGCGCGTAGATTGCCACCAGCAAGCCCACTTAATTTATATGCACCGTTGTTGGCATCACAAGCTATTTTAGATATGTTTCCCTTGGTATTCTCACCTATCATAGCGTGATGGCTGGTGCACCTTGATAGTCTTTTAAAATATCCGGCCTTATGTCTCCTGTGTGTCCGAGCCTACACACAGGCCGCCCGTAAGCCATGATTCTACCTAGGCCGGCCATGATGTCTCGTTGATCGTTGCCTTGGAATCCCTTTTTGATTCTTCCCCCTCGTATACGAGTGGGTTATCCGCGACCATTTTGTATTGTCTTGTCATTTTAACTTCATGGCTGTCTTTGAGCCATAGGATGTCTGTGAGCCATAATCCATTATCGACCAGGTTGGCGGGTAGCGAGCCCCGTTGCACGTTCCCGTCATACATGTCGCTAACAATTTCTTTCTTTCTTATCTTTCATTCATTCTTTCTTTTATTTCTTTCACTCGTTAGTTCGTTCATTGATTTATTTACGTATTCATTCATTCATAAGTTGATTCATCTATTCACTTATTCGTTCATTCGTTCATTCATACACTATGCAACTCCCTGTGCGATAGTCGCCTTGGCGACCCATCGGTCCTGAAGTCTTCTAATGTTGGAATACTCTACTCAGAACGACTATGTTGATAGTCTTTCCATTCATTGTTGTAAACCATTCATTGCTTCTTTGTTGAGCGCATAAGGAACTTGAAATGTAAGCTTGTGCCTTTGCACGAGCGTGGAGTGCGGTGCTAGAGTTCTTATATTTTTTGAGTTCTTTTCCATGTTCTAAACAAGCATACATGATGGAATTATTCCCTTTGCTAGGTGCATTGAGTCATTTATTAGCATGCACGGTGTTATCGTCTAGCGATTCTAGCAATAGTGTCTGTATTATTAAGTGTCTAGGCTAAGCAAAGACAGGTTCGTCGGAGCCACCCACCTTAGCGATGTTCGCATTGGCCGAGCGATACTCCGAGCGTGCCTTGAAAGTCTAAGTCTGGATTCATCTTCGATGGGCCAATGTAAGTCTTGCATCGATTCTTCATCGGGTCGATGCCAACTCTTCGAGTCGACGGCTCGTTTGAGTCGTTGCACTTGCCGTTTGAATCGGCATTCTGCTTGGGAAAAGCGGGTCGTTACATAATACACCACTCAAAATAAGTCTCGTCCTCGAGACTTCCTGAGTACAGGCCATCCTACCGTTCCTTAACTCATGTCGTGTACGTATCTTAGAAAATTTCTATCGAATGGCTTTATCGTACGATGGCATCGAACTATACTCGGTTATCCTTCCAAATTTTGTGTTGCATACATTTGGTAAATTTTATCGAATGACTTTACTAATTATTCATGAGTTAATGGTACTCACTCAATCGTCATGTTTCTATGACTTGGTCACTATTGTGCCCTGTTGCGGGGCTGTAATGGTCACACGAGGCACGTTGTAATTCATCAAACGCGAGGGTCGTAGGCTGAGACTAATTCACCCATTCATTCATGCGCATCTCAATACCCACTTGCAGATGCATTCGAGTTCATCATATCGCTGAGTTTCGATCATGCACATATTTAAGGCGTCTCCCGAATACGTACATTTCAACCAAGCTTAGCGATTAGCGAAGTCGGACAAGCTACTCGTGATAGTTTCGATTTGCCGATCATTTTTACTAACTTCGATTAAAACCAAACTCATGTGCGTTTTACTATCGTTTATCTCGGTCCTTAAGATGATCCGATTTATTTCTCAAGTGTTCATGTCTACGAAATTAATATGATTTCTTCTTAGCGGAGTCGACCAAGTCCAAGTACTTCCCGTCCGATTCAAAATCGAGTATTATACTATCATCGAGTACGTCTTCTATTAATGATTCAATTTGTTATCCCAACTTTACTTGCACAACATCCATTCCTATCATTCACTTTGTTTAGGGCTAGTATTGTTGTCGTTAACGCACACTCCCAGTTCCACGTCCTAATTCTAAGTCTTATTGTCCTAAGTCTATCGTCCGTCCAGATGATACTGTAAATATCAGTCACACAGGTTCAATCACTCGGCATAGGGTTGTCCGCCTATCCGCTAGGTCATCTCACAAGGTCATAGTTACAAGTCAAGTCCATGGTTCATCGTACAAGGTCATTGCACGATGCTCGCCCCAAATCCTATGGTCAAACTATTTTTTCTTTTGTACGGGAGTTTCTACCCAAGTTTGTTATACTCAAATTTCTAAACATCAAGCAGTGTTCGTCCTATTCGCATCAACACATTCTCCACTCCAAGTCCGAGCTTGTTTAGGAAAGTCATCCTACGATAGGTTGTCCTTAACCAAGTCCTTAAAACGTTATTATCGTGCATCTACACTAGCACTTATCGTAGTCTATCTCTTCAAGTGTGTTTGATACAATTCACCTATCCATCCTATCCAATTCACGTAGTTGATTACAAGGTCGTCTAGCCTTGCAATATGTCGCGTCCCGTTCTCACATAAGTCTGATTATCCATAGCGGACACAAATCACCATGTCAACATTCTCGCAGAATAATCGTCCTCATCGGGACGTAACTCTTACGTTTGTGTCTAGACTTACTCATTTTTGATACACAGATTGGATCTACTCAATCCTCAACTTTACTTAGTCATCAATCATAAGTCCGATCAATCCTCAAATTCGCCTTCGCTTCAAACCACATGTCAAAGCAATCAAAATTGCCATATCATGATATTTCAAGTTCGACCATTCCCGCTGGACATGAATCACCATGCCAACGCTCATACGAAATGATCGTCCCAAATTTGATGTGACACATGTGCGAGGCTGGAGTTGCGATCGCACAAGACAAGATCGTTGTCATTGTGGTTATCACCGAACAATCAAGTCACTTCCCTTCTTCATCCAAACATTCGTCTCTATCAAAATCCCTAATATAGCATCCTTGAAACAATAACTTCTAACATGATCATCATTCATCGAATCAGAGTACCCCCGAGTTATCGTACATCGATTTTTGATACGCCTTAATACATCGACGATGTACATAATCGGACGATCTTTCTTTTGCAACAAATTTTGAGTCGTACAATTTAATTCCTCAATTCGCAATGTCTCATGCTAACTCATCATTGGACAACATCTATTCCAAATTCTTAGTCATTTTTGTATTTTTAAACCAACATTTTCCATGCACGCTATCTTTTAATCGTGCTATCTTCGATCTCGTCTATGAGTATTTCATCTTAACTCAAGTTTCAATCCAGTCGACTATTTGAAATTGTACGTACAATCTTCTACGTTTCCTCAACTAAGACATCCATTTATTTCATCGTTCCTACTCTCTATTCAACTTGTTTTGAAATTTGCACTACACATTCACAATTCGTCCGAACAACATTTCGTTTGAGATTCTCGAAATCATGACCAATTAAGCGTTACTCATTCTAAGGCTTTATGCGATATCATCGCTTGCCGACATACTCGTACAATCCGTAAATCCTTTAATCTCGCTCGAACGATTTCTATGACGTCCATACACTACTCAGGGTTCGAGCCACTCGACTAGTCATTGAAACTCACATCTTATCCTCCTTCTCGTCTATCGCATACACCACTCGGGGTCAAGTCATTCTACAAGTCATCAAAGTGATAATTCAATTTACAATTGACACGTTCAAGTATACGTTTATCCGTTCCTCAAAATCTAAGAGTCATTCTCGGGTTTGCCTTAAGCGTTGGTCTGTTAGCGACTTTATTGACATGCGTTCTACGTCACTTATTCTCGTCCGAGCGACAGTCAATCTCGCTCGCAAACTCGTTCGCACCAGAAGGTCTAGGTGTACGATACTCGCCACAACTTAACCAAAAGGCTGCATGCATAACCATCCCGTTCGAACTATACTTCGGTTTCGTGTAGTTGTTCGCTATTGTTAGCGTAGGATTATTCAAGCACGTACTGTGTTTGCTAACTTTTAGCACATTGGTTTTCTTTCAAGTCAAGTCCGTCATGGTTTGGCACAAAGGCCTTTGCCTATCGATCCCGTTCAACTGAGAACTCGTACGAGCTTTTGAAAATATTAGACTTATTGTATGGAACATTCCAAGGCACAACGAGAGAGAGCGTATACTTATTTTGTTTCCAAACGAGCTTTCAAAACTGAGAGAATCAAAATGAAGTACAAGGACGTAAAGCCATGCTCTGATACCAATCTGTCATGTCCCGCTCCCGTAGGAGCGATCGTCCTCGCTAAGGTATGATGCCGTACGAGACTAAGTTGCTCTCGTGCAAGGCCAAGTCCAGAAACGGTCGATTTGAGCTAGGCCACAGAGTCACACAGAGTGTCCCCATTTGCAGCAGAAAGTAAAGAACACATTGGAACAAATTCAATCTCTTTATTGATATTCGAAAAGTTTACAAGCAGCGCTAGGCCGAGATTACAAGTCGCTCAAGCTCTCTCTCTCTCTCTCTCTGAAACATAAAAGGCGTGCCAAGTGGCTTACAAGATGGAATGATTCAAGGCGATGTTCCGATACATTATGTCTTGTATATAGTGCTTCAGCTCCTTGCAATGCTCCAAGGCTCCAAAGTTAGCTCTGCGCCTTAGCACGTTCGAAGGAAGCTCCGCACCCGACGATGTCTCCTTTACCCAGCAAGAAATCTATAGGGTTATCTGTACATTGTTATGCACTGGTGGGAAGGCTAGCTCGCCCACAATGCTATTATTACCAAACACGTTCTATTTACTTTTGTGTACCGTCTATCATTCATTGTCTTTCTAATCTTTTCTTAGGATCAGTTTTATGGCATATTTCATAACCTATCTCATGTTACCGATTTCAAGTGTTTGCTTGGAAATACATGCACGACTTACCCATACTTACCATTCGGTCTTCCTTGTCCAAAGTAAACCAAGTTAGTCAGCAATTTATATATATATCAACTTAACGTAATTCATGTAAACATTTAGTGTCAAGGGCGTGTCCCTTTCTCAGATTCTACGATGTGTTCTCGTTTGTAAAGATACGTTATGACTACGCCTCGTTTTGATGATCATTCTCACTCGGATATCCTATCTACTCAACCAGTCAGTTGTGTTATGCTCGAAGGATTTTGTTCTAACGTCCATGTTCACTCAACTATTCAATTGTCTAGTCAACTTAGACTATGTTTCAATGCAAGAACTTGCACGTGGATTGCCACCAGCAAGCCCACTTAATCTATATGCACTGGTCACTGGCATCATAAGCCATTTTGGACATGTTCTTCTTGGTATTCTCACCTATCATAGCGTGATGGCTGGTACATCTTGATAGTCTTTTGAAATACCCGACCTTACGTCTCCTGTGTGTTCGAGCCCACACACAGGCCGCCTATAAGCCATTATTCTGCCTAGGTCGGCCACGATGTCTCGTTGATCGTTGCCTTGGAATCCTTTTTTGATTCTCCCTCCCCCCTCCGTATACGAGTGGGTTGTCCGTGACCATTTCATATTGTCTTGTCATTTTAACTTAACGGCTGTCTTTGAGCCATAGGCTGTCTGTGAGCCATAATGCATTATCGACCAGGTTGGCGGCGGCATCCGTGCAGCACGGTTAGCGAGCCCTGTTGCACGTTTCTGCCATACCTGTCGCTTATAATTTCTTTCTTTCTTATCTTTCATTCATTTATTCTTTTATTTCTTTCACTCGTTCATTCGTTCATTGATTTATTCATGTATTCTTTCATTCATTCGTTGATTCATTCATTCACTTATTCGTTCATTCGTTCATTCATACATTATGCAACTCCCTGTACGGGAGTCGCCTTGGCGACCCATCGGTCCCAAAGTCTTCCAATGTTGCTATACTCTACTCGGAACGACTATTTTGATAGTCTTTCCGTTCATTGTTGTAAACCATTCATTGCTTCATTGTTGAACACATAAGGAACTTGAAATGCAAGCTTGTGCCTTGGCACGAGCGTGGAGTACGGTGTTGGAGTTCTTATATTTTTCAAGTTCTTTTCCATGTTCTAAATAGGCATACAAGAAGGTATTATTCCCTTAGCTATGTGTGTTGAGTTATTTATTAGCATGTACGGTGTTATCGCCTAGCGATTCTAGCAATAGTGTTCGTATTATTGTCTAGGCTAAGCAAAGACAGGTTCATCGGAGCCACCCACCTTAGCGATGTTCGCATCGGCCGAGCGATACTCCGAGCGCGCCTTGAAAATCTAAGTCTAGATTCATCTTCGATGGGCCAATGTAAGTCTTACATCGATTCTTCATCGGGTCAATACCAACTCTTCGAGTCGACGGGTCGTTTGAGTCATTGCACTTGCCGTTTGAATCGGCGTTCCGCTAGGGCGGAGCGGGTCGTTACAATATCTATATTTCCGTGCTGATTATCTATCTCTAATTTTGTGATTGAGATTGTATCCTCTTATGATTATCCTCCGTTTGGAGAGTATATCATTTTGTGATAGTCGTGATTGTGACCTAGAACAGCATTCTACCGCTGACACTGCGATGTAGGCTGGACGTACCCACTTCTCGTATCCTTACACTGGGTGCGGGTCGTGATACGTACTAGATAATTAATTATTTTATACCTCTTAAATGGATACATCCATTGATAATGGACGGGAGCACCGATACTTGCTTCGTATGCAATATGAATTGGCAAATGTTCCATACTATCAAAAAGCCAGGGGAACACCTTTTCTAACTTGCACAATGTCAATACAATCTTCTCCTTAAGTTCAAACATATGTTGCACCATCAACTTACTTGAACACAAATCTCTAAATAATATAGATAACTCGAAAAGCGGACCCTATACTTGAGAAGGCAGCATTTCTCTCAGAGCGATAGGAAGTAAACGCTTCATGAACACTTAGCAATCACGACTCTTCATCCCTATCTGCTTGCGTTCGTTGAGATCGACACATCTTGCCAGATTCGATACGTAACCATCTGGGAATCTCAACTTTGTAATCCAATTGTATATTATCAATTTATCATCCCTACTCAGTATAAATGGTGTTGAGGGCTTGACCCAGTTACCATTGGATCTTCGTGTTAGATACAAATCTGGATGCCTGCAAATAATTTCCAAGTCCTTTCTTGCTTTGGGATTGTCTTCTATTTTATTTTTTCTTTATATCCATCACCGTATTGAAGATGTTGTCGAATACATTATTCTCAATATGCATGACATCAAGATTGATGTCTTATGAGATTGTCCTTCCAATAAGGTAAGTCCTAAAAGATAATCCGCTTCGTCCAATTATGGCTATGTTCGAATCCTTCTAAGTGATTGCCCGATCTCAGATCTTCCGTTACAGTCGACAAATTCTCTACCTCTACCCAAATAATATCTCCAGTCAATCTCAACGGGGGAGGAGTTAGTTTTTGTTTACCAGCTCTAAAGGCATTCCCGTTCCTTCTCCATGGACGCGACATAGAAAGGAATTGATGATGACAATAAAAAAAATCCTCTATTCTGAAGGTGGAATGCCTTACTCTTTTTCATACATATCGGACAAGACATAATACCATGAGTACTCTACCCAGATAACATTCCATATGCTGGAAAATCATCGATGGTCCACATCAACATCGCTCTTATCTGAAAGTTCTGCTCTATTGATATATCATACGTCTGAACGTCGAACTGCCATAATTATTTTAACTCGTCCACCAACAGCTACAAGTAGATATCGATATTCTTCTTTGGATTTTTTGGACCGGGTATGATAAGTGTCAAGAACATATAAGGAGTCTTTATGCACATCCACGATGTAGATTGTAAGGGATCAAAATTATCGGCCAACAAGAGTACTGGGCCCCCGACTATCCGAAAGGAGTGAATCCATCAGAACATAAAGCCAGCCGAACATTCCTAGGCTCCGTATCAAATCCAGGATGACATCAATCAAAATGCTTCTATGCCTCTCCATCGGATAGATAAGATAATTCTCCTTCATCCATCTTCCGTTCTTTGCTAGTCATGTGTTCTGCAGTATTTAAGGACATATACATCCTCTGTAGTCTCTTTGTGATCGGCAAAAACTGTATGTATTTGTAGGGGCACAATCTTGCTCGTGCACTTGATTTTTCTTTGTCCCGAATGGACTTGTACCGATCCTCATGACAGAAATGCATCTATCTTTATCATTGTTCTCCTTGTAGTATAACATGCAGTCGTTTCGATAACAATCTATCTTTTCATAGCCTAATCCGAGTTTTCGTATCATCATCTTTTACTTGAAAAGTTTTCTGGCAAGTCCTTCGCTCCTTTTGGCAACAACTCTCTAACAAACTAAATTATCTGGCCGTAGCATTCCTACGATAAGTTAAAATCGGACTTAAGATTCAACAGCCGCATCACCACCGATAGGACATAATGATAATTACAACCCAGATATAACGGAGTATCGGCATGGTTGAACATATCATAGAACTCTTTTACAGCAGGATTCGGATCCTGCAGATCAAAACTTGGACCGGCACAAGCCGCATCAAATTCCAACTCACGTGCCAAGTTTCGATGCCGATATTCGAAGTGATCTACAAGAGTGGACTCTTCCACCCCCATATTGAAGGGGGACTGATATTGCGGAACCAAAGGTTCTCCTTGAGCTATCTACTCGTTGTAGTTCAATATGAAACCCTTCTTGTAGAGGTGCTCTCTTACGAGATCTACCTCTTTGAATGGTATATTACGACAATTAACACAAGGGCACTTTATGAGCCTATCGTCTATGAAATAAGGTTGGCTACTGGCGTATCTTAGAAATTCTGCGACGCCCGTCTTAAAATCATTCGTCAAACCAATCTTGCTCTCATATTGCCGATTGTACATCCACGAACGGTCAACTATGTATCGACTCATTGTTCAAACCAATTCTGTTCCACGTACCATATATTATGTAAATATAAGTATAAAAATCATAAATAATAAAAATATTCTAATTATGTACCTAATTGTAATAACTAACGTTAACTGTATCGGTATCATAATCGAACGTATCGACTTGGTATCGGCCTTATCAGGATTGATATCGGCCTTATCGAATTGGCATCGGCCTATCCGATAGGTATCGGTCGTGTCAGATTGGTATTGGCCTTATCGAATTGGTGTCGATCGGCCTATCCGATAGGTATCGGCCATATCAGATTGGTATTGGCCTTATCGAATTGGTATTGATCTTCCTATCCGATAGGTATCGGCCGTATCTGATAGGTATCGGCCGTATCAAATTGGTATTAGCCTTATCGAATTGGTATCGTCCTATCCGATAGGTATCGGCCGTATAGGATTGGTATTGGCCTTATCGAATCTTTATCGGTTGTATCCGATAGTTATCGGCTGTATCGAATTAGTATCGGTCGTATCGGATTAGTATCGGCATATCGGTTTGGTATCAGTCGTATCGGATTGGTATTGGCCTTACTGAATTGGTATCGTCCTATCTGATAGATATCAACCGTATCAGATCGGTATCGGTCGTATCCGATTGGTATCGATCGTATCGGATTGGTATTGGCCTTATCGAATTGGTATCGTCCTATCCGATGGGTATCGGTCGTATCAGATCGGTATCGGTCGTATCTAATAGGTATCGACTGTATCGATTAGTATCAGTCGTATCTGATTAGTATCGGCCTATCGGATTGGTATCAGCCGTATCATATTGGTATCGGCCGTATCCTTATATTATAGTATTGACAACCCTATAACACCATCCTAGAGTTAAATAATACTTTGAATATTATTCAGATATCATAATCCAATATTAACGGATTTGATATCTTAATGTCCGAAAATATTTGGATATCCGATTCCAATATCACAAATTTCAAATAATTTAAGAAAACCCAAAACCCTACCTAATGCCATGAATCCAAAACCCTAGCTACTCCATTGTGTCCGTGTCCAAAAACTTAGCTAATATTTACACAATTAAATTATGATGTCAAAATTTTAGTGTCCAAGTATATGTTAGAAATAATCTAAAAATTATGACATATAACTATAACACATAATATAAATATAAAAAAATGTAACACAATTAAAAAAACCCGATGAGGAGGGGACAGAGCTCGAGGAGGAGGGAACCAAGAAGGAGGAGGGGCCGAGGAGGAGGTCTGCGTTGGTCGTCGAGAAAGGAGGAGGGGCAGCGCACGTGAGGGGGTCAGAGGAGGAGGAGGTCGGATGAGGAAGGGATCACAGGTGATGGGGATCAGATGAGGAGGAGGTCGCGGAGGAGGAGGAGGTCGACAAAGAGGAGGAGGGGAATAGAGGGGGTGGAAGTCGGAGGAGGAGGAGGTCGGAGGAGGATTCTTCGAAATAAATTAGGGGGAAACCAAAGTTTGGGTAAAATTTTGAGAATGGAAAAGAAAGGCTGCTGTGTTACTTTTGCATCACGTCAGCGACGGAATTTTCCATCGCAAAGTCGTCGCTAATTAGTTAGCGCCTAATTACCGACGGAACTAGCGATATTTAGTTATACTGTATTTTACATAATAAATTAGTAGCTAGTCAGTTGGTAATTTGTCGCTAAGTAGCGACACTAATATGCAACCTACGTTAGACTTGATAACCCTTGCATATGCACTAGCTACATGAATCATGCATCAAAACATCTTTAAGCATGTAGGGTTATCAAATCTAACGTATAGGGCAATAATATGCTAGCAGTCATGTATAATATAAGACCATCATGTACACTATACTAACAAGAATAAAGTATAAAGTAATGATATGCTAGCAGTCATGTACAATATAAGGCATATCATGTACTATATACTAGCAGTCAAGTAAATGAACATAATGTATAGCACAATGATATACTAGCAGTCACGTATAGTATAAGGTATACCATGTACTCTATACTAGCAATCGAGTATATGTCCAGGCTTAGGTGACTACATGCTTTATAATGTTCTTCCCTCCCCGACACGACACGATGATCATGCAAGCAAGCAAAACAAATAAGCAAGTAAACATATGAAATATGAATATGCATGCAATATATAATTTAATTGAAACACAAGTACTTGCCTCTCTCCTGAAGGTTGCAATAATGCTTCTAAATCACCTATAATAGGAAAGAATTATTAGAGGATATTCCAAAGTAATTCCTAGAGTTTAACTAAGAAGTCTTCAAACTAATATCCTAATTCTTTCAACTAACCTATTGGTAATTAATGTCTTAACTAAATAGGCCTAGGCTGGGAAACTGACCTAAAGGTCGTTCTCATATCCTAGTTTGAACATTTAGGCTATACCAATAGTCCAGCCCAAGAAACTTTGCACTCAATCCAAACTTCACTGTCTTGATCCTACACTTTCAAATACTGGTCAAAACACCCCAGCCTAACGACTATACCACAGTAACATTTCAAATTCTAGAGAGTGAGCCCCCCTTTTATGCTTCGATACTAGCTTAGATGCTAAATAGTATAAACTAATAACTTCTTCGTGTCACTCCCATACGAACACAATAACCTTGTCGGTTTTGGTGTCAATCGAAACAACAATGTGATACGAGTAGGAAAGTGGCAAACCTGAGTCAAGTAATCACAAGATCCATGTCCTTATTGTCCGACATACTCGTCCATGTGTCAAAAACAACTGGGAAAATCAGTTCAGGCGTTATGTCGAACACATGATATGCAAGAATGGAAGAGACTTCTGAATGAATATTTTTTGTTTTATTACTCTATTTGAAACCAAGAAGCGAAAGAATTAAATCGAATCACTTGATTCTGAACCAAAGAATAATTCAAAAGGAAGTTTGATTCTAACACTTACCTGATCGATCGGTTCAAGAAACTGCTAGGCATTGCCAATTAATGGATGCTTGCAAATATTGTATTTGCTCTGCAAGAAGACTCGATTGATCGATCAAAATTGTTCATCGTCAAGAACTACTCAACCGAAGAAAATCAAAAATAGAACAATCATAGTGAACTCACTGAGATATAGCGACGATAGGTCTGGTCCGTTCAAGAAGATGATCTTGAAGATCAACGAGGTACCAATTCGATCCTCATATGTTTGTTTGGATTTTAATAAACAAGAATGATTCCTCAGTATCTATCAGACATCAAATGAAATGAACATTGGACTGATCTGAATAAATACTCACGGCGACTACCTCGTCGGTCCAGTAGAGGAGATAATGACGATCAGAGTTCGCCGGAGACACCATCCGTAAGCCCCCTGGATTTTAGGGTTTCTTTTATAAAATTTAAATGAATTATTTTCAATAAATAGTTTTATTATAATCATTAAATGTATTTTTTTCATAATTTTGATTTTTGGAGCGTCAGGGATATCAATCTCTCGAAAATTCCTTCATGATTTTTGCAGTAGACAAGATTATCTTCATTTTGATATATTATGTCCCACTCAAACTTGTTTTCTTGTATTCTATTTATATTGCATAACTTTTTGGTCAATTTATGTCACGACCCGCACCCTGATTAGGGGCACGAGAACGTGGGTACGTCCAGCCTACGCCACAGTGTCGGCGGTAGAATGTTGTATAGGTCATCTATAACATCTAACATCTAACAACAAGGAAATATAACCTGTCATCTCCGTACAGAGGTATAATATAATATCTCAACTATATAATCTCAATCACAAGACTAAGAAAGATAGAGCATGATATGGAATCAGATAAAAGGAAAAAATTGAATATAAAGTAGAGTTATCACAACACACAGTAGATGTCCAACACAAATAATACATATCCAGAATATCAATAAGTCTCTACTAACATTCAGAACAATCCGATACAAACTTAAAGCTAAAAGTTATAAGCACACTCTACTGGACTATGTCCTCCTCTGGCTCCTGTGTGCCACCCTCCTAGGCCTCATAGAAAGTGGGGACAATCATCTATATCATCTGTAATATTTTTTCGACATATCCAGTCAGGATGGAACGAGCACATCACCTCTAACAGTTCAAAATAATTGACAAGTGCTATGAGTATAAATAATAATGAAATTCTTGATGATCAAGTTATAGAGGTAATGTATAATGAAAAGACAAGTTTATAAAGAACATATGAGAACAGGCAGATATGTAATAATGGTAAACCTATCATGCAAGGTATGTAATAGACAACTTAGAGGATTTGTGATTTGACCAGTGGTTTAAAATACCAATTTGTCATGTGAATGGCTAGAGGAAGATATCCAGCAAACCATACACCTACGTGTGTGGCCGCTATTATTCACGCAAGATCAACGAGATAGAAATGGTATGTTCACATATCTCCTATGTATTTCTCCGCCCAACTAGTACACATGGAATCCAGGTTCTTCGACACGCATTTCATTATTCATGATAGATGCATTAGTCATGATTTACATTATTCGTGATAGTCATGAAACCACATATCTCAAGTCAAAGAATCCATAAAATACCAATCCGTGAGTCCATCGTGTCAGAATCAAGATAGAACACTAATATAACATGCATCACATGATATATCAATATAATAAAACTATCAGAGAATGTACTCGCCTGATACCCTGAATGACTGATATGAATAGATGTCCGAACTGATGGCACGGAGTCCTAATTAGAGCAACACATGTTATAAAGAGTTCAATTTGAAATGATATAAATTTATAATATAATCTACATGTTTCTAAGTCAATCTAGGTCAAAGTCAACTCTTGGTCAACTCTAAGTCAACTCTGGTCTACCTTGGGTCAAACTAGGAGTCAAGGTTAAGCTTCTAGGGGTTTGGTCAAACTTAGATTAGTGGTCAACATCTATGATTGTAACGCCCCAGTCCCAAAATACGTAGGACTAGGAACGTAGACATGCCAGCTGTATTTATACGAAGTATACTCTAATATATGGAAGCCTCGTATAAATACATAAGCTGTAAAATGCAGTAGAACCATAACTAATCTCATCCACAAGAATAAATGAATAAAAGATCATATAATGAGAATAAATTTGTCTTGATACAATATGTTGGGCGGAGACAAATTCACTACCAACAAAATAAAGAAAGTACATAGAAAATTGAAATGAGTGGCGGGCGAAGTGAAGACGATCCAAGTGCATCATCCTCGAGAAATAGCAATGAACACGGCTAAAGCTAAAGCACATGCGAAAAACAATAGCACACACCTGGCAATACAACCAGGTCCTCAGAGGGACGTAATAAGACACATAATAGCATGCCATATAAATTGAATAAATATTGCTCAATAAATAAATAAGTCAATCGAATTTATAACATGGTCCAATACGCACCTACTGAACGAGCGTACCATCCCCCCAACCAAATAAGGACAGAAGATGGTAAACTAATTCACGGCGACGTATCTTTCCATGCTAAGAATCCGATATGGTATCCGGACCCTAACAAGGTTCAATACCTTCTCATCGAAGTAGTAAGTCACACCTACAACCAAACAAGGACAAGATGTGACGAACTAATCCGCGACAAGTTATTGTTCCAAGCCACGGTCAGATACAAGTACCCAAACCAAAAGTACTCGTACCTAACGGATAGGGTAGCCTACCGTTCTAAGTGAAATGTAGTTAAGAACAATCCTTCATGCGCATGGGCCCTGTCTAAATAGGATCGGCATAGTCCCCTCTTGGGCACCAGAGGCCCCAGCAGGAAGAGCATGTGTCATCAACCCCGTATCTCCAGCGGAGAGTCCGGGTCACGAGGGAAGTGCATCGAAGCCCATACGCTAAGGAATTGTCCTCCCCGCCCAATGCCTACTGTGTTGTATCCATAACACAACCACTATAACCGCTAAGTCAAACTAGCATGTAATCTCTATTAGCGGTTATTCCTATCGCACGGCTTGTACGTACTGGTGGCCAGCCAATCACGCACTTTCGTGTTCTACATGCGACACACAACTTCGTGTTTACAACGTGTCAAGGCCAATGAATGCGACACACAAGGTGGTCCCTTAAATCTAGGTTTAATTTGTAAAAAAATAGTACACAGCAAAATATAAATGAACAGTTATGCCATGTATCACAGTTTATTTTGCATAAAGAAAATAAGTAATGCATGAAATTATGAGCTAGAATAATTAAACAGCTAATGGCAAGGTGTCTTGCCTGATAGAGCGCCTGGTGTGCTACGATAATCATGGTGGCACGATCTGCAACTTCGAAACAACAACTATGCAAGGTGATCTCTGTTGGTGACACGGACAGTTCCATTGGGTCCAGAACGGTCAAATTAGTTAGGGTGGACATATGGTAGTCTCGAAATGGGCGAAAAAATAGGAATAAGGGGATTGAGTCATGGTCGGAAGAATCAAGAAAATTTGACGAATAAATATATGATTTTGAAAACTATAATACTTGAAATATTTTATGGTAAAACTAATATTTGATTATTTCATAAAAATATGGAAAACCGGTTTAGGCTAAAGTTCTATGTTTTGTATAAATAAATAAGATTGATATCATGCTACGTATATTTAGTCAAAGTATTTAATAACTATATTAGAAAATTACTTATAATATACGAAACCTATAATTTGAAATTCTAATTAAAATCTATACCTAATTAATATCAAAAATAACATTGATGATAACTGTAGTATAGCTATTGTAACCATACTACATATTTTGTACATAGGAAAAATTAAATAATAAAAAAATAATAATAATAACGATAGTAAAATAATCATAACAATAATATTAATCATGAAATAATACTAATGATAATAATAATAATAATAATAATAATAATAATAATAATAATAATGATGAAAATAATAATAATATCCTAATAATAACTGTTCAAAAATAATAAATTATAATAATAATAATAATAATAATAATAATAATAATGCTAATAAGGAGAAGAAGTAATAATAGTTAATAATTCCTAATAGCTATTACCAAGAAAAAAAATTTAAAACAAACAAATAAATAAACAAACAAACAAAGCAAAACACCTAAGGAAAGAAAACAAACAAACGAAATAAAAAAAACAAATACTAATAAACTATCCTAACTAAAATAGAATGAATAAACCGCAGCAGTCCGTGGACTGCTGCTCCATCAGTTAATTGAAGAAACAAAGAAGGGAAGGAGAGAGAAAGAGGCGAATGGGAGAGAGAGTGAGAGGGAGAGCGGAGCTGGAGAGCGAGTGGGAAAAAGGGGGAGAGGCGGAGGAGAGAGAGAGCGGGGGTTGGCGAGTGGAGCGGCGGCGGTGAGAAGAAGAAAGGGCGGACGGAGAGAGCCGGGAAGGGAAGAGAGCGGCGGAGTGGCTCGATCGGCGGTGGCGGTGGCTCGAGGTGCACGCCGGAAGGAGCACAGCGGCGCGTACGGCGGCCACGGGCGAGGGTTTCGACCGGAGGTTTTGGGAGTCGGGAGATGGCGGCGATCGTCGGGGTTGTGCGGCTAGGTGCGGGTGGGCACGAGCGTCGCGGCGGCTGCGACGGGCGCTACACCGAGCGCTCGACCAAGTCCGTCGCCGATGGATGTATGACGCGGCGATGAGGGTCCCGCGGCGGCGGAACAGCTCGGATCGGGACCTGGCAGCTCGCGGCCATGAAGGAGGAAAGTTGGGCGGCTCGCGGCGGCTCGGGTCAACGGCGGACACGGCGGATGCATGCGGTCCGGCGAGGTGAGCCATAGGGTTAGGGTTTCAAATTGGGTTTTCTTTCTGGTGATTTTGATGAGTTTGGCTGGGGGTGGCTATGACGGCGACGGTGATGGTCGGCCGACGTAGGTGCTGTGGGGGTGGTCTGTGTGTATTGTCGTGGTCGGACACGACGAGGGAGGTGATTTTCTGTGGAGTGGCAGTGAGGGTGTGCTGGTGGTGGCGGTGGTTGCTTTGGCGGGTTGTGGCCGGTGGTTGGTGGTGGTATGGCGTGGTGGCCGTGGGTTGCGTGATGAGGACGGAGATGGGAGGCTGGCAGTGGTGGTCGAGGGGTCGGGGAGTCGGGTACAGGAATCTGTGGTGGAGTAGGCCGGGAAGATGGCAGGGTGACGGCATTTGGTGGTGATGACGCTGAGCCAAGTTGAAGGCACAGGCCGAGGAAGACGGGGAGTTTGGGTTAGGTTTAGATTAGGAAATTCATTGATGTCGGGGTGTGTCCGACACGAGGAAATTAAATATAAATGTACAAGAATTGGAATAAGAGAGTCACCCGGGGTCGGACCCGAGGCCGTCACGGCTGACACGGAAGGGATGGACACCGACACGAGGCACGTACAAGTTGTGGAAATATTATTGTGGATGAACAATAAATTGGAGGAGTACCTACCTATTTATAGGATGTGGGAATTCCCAATTTGGATAGGATTAGGAATAGATTTAAAATCCAAATTGAGATAATACAATCTATTTAATTTAAAACTAATCAAATCAAATCCAATCCAAATCTAATCCAAATCTAATTTCAAATTAAATATCCCATTTAAATCAAATTAAATTTCTAGTATAAAAATCCATGAGATAAATAAATTTCAAATATTTAACTACTTAAATAAATACATAGATTCAAATCAAGATTTAAATCTCCACAATAAATTTAAAATATGCTTTCCAAAATTATTAGTAATATTAATTTCAAAAATTGCATTTAAAATAAACTAATAAATATTTATGAGCTATATGTATGCACAAATATTCTTTATATAATTATGCTTTTCTAGTATACGAAAATATTATTTATTATTAATAATTTTTTTTAGAAACAAAAGGCTTTTTATAGCAAGAATAATAATTTATATAATTTTGAAAGTGTATATTAAAATAGAAAAGAAAATGTTTTTATAAAATATGTACGCTCGCACATATTCGTACTCGTCGAGCAAAAATAAAGTTTCATGCGCGACGTAAAATACGACTACGCGACGTACAATAAAAAATTTTAAATCCGTACAAATATTAATAAAATAATTAATAGAAATTTAGGGGTTTTACAATGATACTTAGGATATATTAATATATATACATACCATATATATCCTTACCCATATAGTACCACTCTAACACATACATATAGATATCATATATCAAGTATATACATATCCTCACTATAAACCATAACATATATTTATATACTCTCATAATATATATAAATATATATCATACTTGATTTTTGTGCCTTGTATACATGGTCAGGCTTCGGCATTTTGAGCCTTGATTAATAAAATGAAGGAGTTTATCATATATATATATATATATATATATATATATATATATATATATATATAAAAATATATATATATATATATATATATATATATATATATATATATATATATATATATATATATATATATATATATATCATACTTGATTTTTTTAGGCTAGTTTGGGCCTATGCCGTATACCTAAATTTTTAGGACTTGAAGTACATCATGTATATATAGGCAGTTAGGATATATAAAATGATTTATTTGTGTGGCCCAATACCATACATAATAGGTACTAGTATTGAGCCATTCCTACCTACTTCAAAACTGACCTATATATATCCCAATTCCTTTATAAGCTAAAACCCAGCCCATCACAACCTAGTATAGGTGGATCCGGGTTGCGGAGGGCCAGCCCAGAGCAGGGTTACCCAAAACCCGACCTGATTACATTTGCACACTTGTTAAAAGGTGTTGCCTCCTCTGCACGTCGTTATGCTATTGCAGGCGACGCCAGGCACCCGGCATGCCATGCGGCCACCCCCGCCAGCTGGAGAGCACTCTCCCTCACACTCCCTTATATATATCGTTCCTCCATCTCCTATCATAGGAAACCCTAGCCGCTAACAGTGGCCTTTACCCTCCCCTACCTACTGTTCCTTAGACACTTTCTCGACCACCATAGCCTAGTCGTCGACTCCTCACCTTTCTCTGCGTCCCTGCCACAACAGCCACCATATTGGTCGGTGCTATGCCACGTGCATGTGCGCACAGCCGTGGAAGACAGTGGCAAAACAGCAGCAGTTGCGAGAGCAGTACAGCAGCGGGCTATGGGCTCGGGATGTCGCAATGTTGTGACCACCACCATAAGGCCTGTGCAGCCTCGGTGCACCACCCAGGCCACCTTCGATGTAGTTGTGTCGCCTTTGTCACACGACAGATTCGTGTATTTTGCTTGGGATTCCGTCGTGACGAGCATAAAACTGAAGTAAAAATCTTGCTTCATTGCAGCAACTTTGGGCATATTTTTTGGATAATTCGACCATCGGATCGTAGATCTGATTATTCTTTCTCAATCACGATATACCCCTATGCTCACCCACAATTTCAACTGTTAATTCGATTGTTTGATAGATCAAAATCGGCCACCAATTTGACCATTTAAATCACGTTTATTTTGGACAGTTTCGTGGAGCCTACTTCGCGGATTCATTTATCTCTCGTTGAAGCTCAAGTTGACGCACCACCAACTCTGATGCGCATCAGGTATAACCACCTTCGTGTCAATGTCATTTGGTTGATTGAAATTGATGCCAAACTTGGTCTCTCAAAATCGTAATTTTCTATATATAAAATTTTAATTTTGGACCTGACACTCTGGATTCCAATTCATACACCACCAATGGACTCGTGGCGTCATTTTGCCTAAAATTTATATATAATTTCCTGAGTTTAGAGCAATATTTACCCTACACGTATTTTGGTGCAAATCAAGTCCCAGAATTCGGGTCAATAGGTCATTTGAGATCGGCTCATAGGAATCAAATTCTGTATATACTATTGGGTTCGTATCGTCATTTTGGACTCGTAGACATACAGTTTGCTAGATTTAGAGAACTTTTATCCTGGCACATTTTTTGGTGCAAAGTGGGTCCAATGACGGACATCATTTTGATCCGAAATTATCGTTTTGCTCATGTGTCCAAATTAGACTTATGGGTAGACTATCCTAGCTAATTTTACCATTTTGGACACGCTGGTGATGTTTATTTCATTAGCTGATAACGTCTGTTAGGTTTTCCTGTATTACTGTTAATTATAATTAATTTTTATTATGTTCGTATTTCGGAATCCGTGTCTCGAAACTGAGATCAGTCGATTCCAGTAATCTCACATCACTGAAATTGATAAGATGACCATGTGGATCACCAAGATAAGGGTGTAACCTTGTATTTGATCATCTTGTCTCGATTTATGTGTCATAGATTTTGCTGTACGAATAACGAAGTGCAAACTTGATATTTTAAACCAACAACTTGCAATCCATATTATTAGCAATAATGATTATAGAGACTAGTGTGACCTAGTTCTAGACGATGTAATTAACAAATGTCTTAGATAACCTAAGGTAATACGCGGCTAGAATGACCCAAGCTCTCTAGGTATGAGTTATAAGTCATACGTGTACTTTAGTGTGATATATATTTGTTTGTGATTTGGTTGATAGATATTTGCATATAGTATGGTTCATTGGCTCATGGATTGTAGGATAGACTTTAGTATTGCAATCTCAGCACTATTTGGATAACTCCAGGCAAGTATACCTTGTCTTTATTTACATTATTTACATGCTTATATTCCCTATTAGTCGTTTACTTTGGATATACCGCTACATGATTTACCAGCTCTTACATGATTATACCTGCTGACACATGATACATGGATATACATTGCATGGCATATAGGAGACCTGGTTATGATCTTTAGATATTTACTCGATGATGAATTTTTCTGTGTATGTAGAAGCTCACAAAGTATAAACATCACCATGTGCTACTCATAAATGGCGCCAGGACTCAAATCATCAAATGGCTCTGGTCATCAGATGGCGAATGGAATCAGTTGGTACTGGACCTAGGTTGCGTTGGCCGCCACATGGCAAGATTTCTCGAGAAGCTAAAATAGTTGTCATCATGACTGACAGCGCACGACGCTCAAGGAGATTGTGTCAAATTTGTCATAATGACTGACAGCTGCCTTGCCCCATTTTCATTTGGCACGAGGTAATCAATATCACTATATTAAGCAGAGGGCATTAAAATAGCAAATAGTGCCTAGCATCATTCAGCAGTTGGCGCTATTTGATCAAATCATCTAGAAGCAGTTAGATGATGTGGCACACAGACCACTAATCTTGAAGAACATGCACACGATACTGCCCACGACCAAGCTCATCTCTCTCATAGAATGCCACGCGTCATATGTAGTTAAGTTAACCATTCGCGCAAATGATGATGGTGCGCCAATTGCAGTGTGCGACAATCAGAATAACTGGCTGACAGTTATTTCAGAACTCTATAAATAGAGTTCCAAATTACTTCACAATGATCATTAATGATTATAATCTTTTGAGCACTTGCTGCTTCATTTTCGAAAGGCTTTCTTCTTCGACATCGCATCGTCGAAAGGATAAAATAATCATTTTTTGATCAGATTCCTAAAGTTGTACTTCTCCAGAAATTAATTATACTCTTATACTTTTATTAGTTTGTAATCAAACTTTTATTTTTGTAAACAAAATATCGACTTTTTTGGGGACGACTTCCTCCTTCGATAAGAAAGTGACAACTCAATACGATGTTGCGTCGGTCGGCACGACGCAGAAGACTTTGGTCACGAAAGTCGACCAAACTGCCTACGAAGCTATTATTGGCACAGGGGGTACAAAGCGCGCCATCACTTTTGCTGCCAAGAACAAGGCGTGCCCCATCTGGACTCCAAAGTCCTCCAGTGTACCAATCATGACTCATGCGCCAAGCAAGGAGAAATGCTCTGTGGCCATTTCTTCTTCCTCACGAATTCTAAAATTGGTAGAGGGTGCGCCAGTCATGGCCTCGGTGCCAATCAAGGGACAACACCATATGGCTACTCCCTCTTCCTCCCTAGTTCTAAACTTGGTGGAGAGTGCACCAACCACTACCTCTGCGCAGAACAAAGGAAAATGCCCCGTAGCCAATCCTCATTCCTCTCCAGTTCTAAACTTAGTGGAGAAGTTACATATCACTGCCCCTGCACAGAATAAAGAAAAGTGCCCTATGGCCTTTCTTTATCCTTTCCCAGTCTTGGACTCGGTAGAAAATACATCTAGTTGTGCCTCTGTGCCAAACAATGCAAGAACACTTCAGAGTATGAACTCTACTTCTCTTGGCAGAGATAATCAAATCGATGCCAAAAAATTAGACTCTACTCAGAGCCCACATTCTACTGCCCATTTGAGCCGTACAAAACGTGCTGGAATAAGGTGCGCAGAACATTAGGATATCCAGCCCACTCCTTATCAAACTAGCCAGCGCCAACCAAGCCAGAGCCAGGATCTTCTTACTCTGCGCATATCAAGAAAAAGGCAAGAAAAACTGAGGGTGTCTCAGACAGACAGCCAGATGGCGCATAACTTTGACATGCGCACTTACCTTAACCAGCACAAAACAACATCAACTTCATCAAGCCTGCATCAAGAACAACCTATGCCACCTACTAAATTTTACACAGTAAAGGCTTTTCAAATCAAAAATTCTCTCACATATGCCAATGAACTCAGTACTTCTCTATACACATAGGGAATAAAGCATCTCAAGAATCGGAACCATGTTCCTAACATAATCAAGGAATATGTACCTTCGACTTCTTCCTATCCTGCTACTGTAACCGA
Source organism: Iris pallida (assembly GCA_029216955.1). Taxonomy (NCBI): domain Eukaryota; kingdom Viridiplantae; phylum Streptophyta; class Magnoliopsida; order Asparagales; family Iridaceae; genus Iris; species Iris pallida. The sequence continues at coordinate 74,304 of JANAVB010039018.1, forward strand.
TCTTCGCAAACTTCATTTACAAAAGCGAATCGCGGGACCATCTCATCCACATGTAACCCCACATCAGGAATACCACTATAATCATCATCATAGAGTAGTGATCAAATGTTGCTGTCAATCAGCTAAACGATCTATCTTCGACCGTTTGAACTACACTCGGACTCCTGAACTCATTATTATGGATGAAGATGAATTGATATATGCTTCGGTAAATATGACGTCCCGAAGTACTGGAGGTGGAAAACGTTCAAGACGTAATGCATCCGCAATCCTAGTCAACAATACCTTGATCGTATCCGTTACTCCGACAAAGGGGTCTACCAAAATACAAGGTCAAGAGGCCGAGATCTACTCGGTCAAATGAATCTTCCCACTCCTTGTCTTAAAGATGTCCTCGGTCAAAGAAATCTTCTTGATTCTGACTAAAAAATAATCAGTCAAAGGAATCTTCTTTTCGACCAAGAAATAATCAACCAAAGGAATCTTCCTGATTCTGATCGAGATCTCCTCAGTCAAAGGAATCTTTCCACTCCTCATCTTGGGGGTAGTTCCCTGCATGACTTCGATGCCGATAGTGAGATCTCTGATCGGACTATCTTTTCCATCAGTTCATCTTTGGTGGCCAAAGAAGTGACTACCTATGTCACTATGCTTCTAGCTCCGCTAATCAGGAGTAGCGGATCGCTGCTTTAGAGGCCAACTTGAAAACCATGGCTGAAATGGTTGCAAGTATACATGTTGTAATCGTAGCTTAACGCACTGGTCCACCGGTTGTGAATCCAATTCCAATCCAAGAATATATAGCAGCATCTACACCTGTCAATACTAGCCTGGGGGTACAATCCCCTCTTAATGCTACCATGCCAGCTCAGGCTACTCCAAGTCAGTCTGGTGCTGGGGGTGGAACTTATCATGCGATTCTGTCTCCTAATATATCAAACCAATCTACTGCACCTCAGGCATCAGGAGATCCTCTTGAGGCAGTGATGCTTCTGCGTAATCAGTGCGAAGCTTTTAAGCAGAAGTATGGTTTACAAAAATTTAGGAATCAAACAACCTTATCCTGTAGAGTAGAAGGAGGTCATATTTCCACCTAACTACAGGCCACCAACCATTATGTTGTTTGACGACAACTCTTCTCCGAGTCAGTATCTTAATTATTTCGGGGTTATGACTGATCAGCTCCAACCCAACGATGCTCTACTCACTAGAGTATTCGTTAGGTGCTTGGCGGGTACGATCTATGACTGGTATCGTAGCTTATCGGATGGCTAAATAACATCTTTTGCTGGATTAAAACAAATATTCCTAAAATGATTATATAAGAGAAAAAATGATATGACCATGTCGGCACTCATCAAGATCAAACAACGGTCTAATAAAATTGTTGAACTTTTCATAGAGGGCTTTCGTCGCGAAGCACTCAAGATGCCCCTGGATACTCCATATGCATTAACTATAGATACATGCAAATCAAACTTGTTACTAATAGTCAGCATATGGACCAGACTCACACAATTCTAAGATTAGGCCTTCTTTATAGTAAATACCAGGGTAGCTGAGGACAGTGCAGATAAATTCAAACAACTAGGCATCCAAATGCCTAATCTTGACAAAGATGAACACTCTACAACCAACAATGGTAGTAGTCAGAACAACCGTAAAGGCAAAGAAGCTTTAGCCATCAACATGGGTCAGTTAACACCTACCTCAACGACACCTCCACAGAGAGCACTACGTCCTAAGAAGGAATATTCCGTTGACGATGACGACATTCTCAGCATATTTGATTGTCTTATGAAAAGCAATAAACTTTAACTGCCCGAAGCTAAACGGCCAGATGAAGTAGGTAAAACTAACAATCCTAAATATTGGTCAAGAGAATGCGGTCACACCCCTTCCAGTCTCCGATGCCCCTCCAGCATCTACTTTTCCTGCTGTCAATATTCCTTCGGCGTCAACACCCCAAACGAAACATGTTCCTCCCAAACCAACAACAGATGACAAAGGCAAGCAGCCATTTCGCTTTGACAAAATATTGAAGAAAACTCCACCTTATGGACTCGAAAGCTATATAATTTTGATATATTGGCTCAATCAGCCAATACTCCGACAAGATTATCGATTTTTGAACTCTTATGTCTTTCGATGAAAATCGGAGAGACATTAGGTGAAGCCTTGATGCAAGCCGGCGTTTGTTTGGCCCATCTGAAGAAATCGAACGAAGAATAAGTGGCCTGCTCTCACTGTCATAGTAAAATGGAACTGATTTCCAATATCACCTTCACTCAAGATGATATGCTTCTAGAGAAAAATCGACATGACCGACCTCTCTACTATACAGGGTATGTCGATATAATGAAGGTCGATCGCATTCTAGTCGATCCAGTATCTGCACTTAATATTATGCCAAAAACTTTATTGGATGCACATAAAATCCCAGTCCATAATCTCTCTACAATAATCATGACTATTCTGGGGTTCAACTCCGGAAGAGGCGAACGGTTGGAAAAGATTCACCCGAAAGTCCAAATTGGCAATCTTCGTACGAAGGTCACCTTTTATGTGATTGACAATCACGTCTCCTATAATGTATTGTTGGGAAGACCATGGTTGCATGAACATAACATCGTGCCATCCACTCTTCATCGATGCTTCAAATATATTGATGACAATGGAGAAGTCCAAAAGGAAGTGGCTGATCTTAATCCCTTTCGAGGTATCAAGGCTTATTATACAGACTCCAGAATGTATAAATAGGAGTTCATGAAAGTCATATTGGCCATAGACACCGAAGAAGACCGAAAAGAGAGTCCAGATAATATCCTGATGATTCTGGTCAAAGGACGCACTTTTCATTCTTCATCTTCTCAGACGCTGACCATCAATCTCTCTCCTCCTATTAAGCATCCTCTTGCGAAAAAGATGGAGCATAGGGAGCTCACCTTTTCTGAGCCTCTTGTTATCGGCCTTCGTCGTAACAAGCCTTCTTTTTCTCCTCCTCTTGTTATCAATCTTAGCAAGCCATCGGCTAAGGTCAAGAGCACCGTTGTAAATGATGATGTAAATATCAATAAAGTAGCATCTCCTTTGTAGTACATTGATGTCAATCATTACACACGATGTTATCTAAAAAATTTGGATAACTTCGAACCCCTTACCTTAGGAACAGTTCAACCTCTTCAGAATGAAGTATCACTTGAATCAGTCCAAGATTCATTCTTTCCAGTTTCCTCCCGGAAGAAAGATGAGCATCCTATCCTCTTCAGCAAAGGATTGAATCAAAAGGCTACAGTTGATAGCGACTCGAAAAAAGACGATAATGGACGGCTTCAATTACGTCGTCATAGTCAACAATCTAATAATATCATAAAATGGGCTACAACTTCAAATATGGCTTCAACGATGTTAAGGGAAGACAAACTCCAATTCGTATACTTACCCCAAAAGGAAAGTCACTACAATATTATAACAAAACAAAGCATGGGTTGGGCTACACTTTTCTAATCACAACCCCAGATGTTTCTGAGTCTGACAGAGAAGAACGATCTAATTCTTCTGATTCCGCATCATGGGATTCACACACCAACATAGGGCACGTTCATCGGGTGACTCTTATCTTCCAATATAGTGACCACTGAGTTCTCAGAAGACGATAATGACTTTATCGATACTCTTGAAACTGAGCCTTGGGCACATAGAATGGATACTCAATAGGAACTTCGCTTCGAGCAGCGTGAACCACCCACGAAGGATTAATTGGTCCAAATCGACGTTGGAGACGAAGCTTCTCCAAGGTCAATCTTTATCAGCAAAAGTCTTCTAGAAGCAGATAAACAAGATCTGATCCAGCTCATCAAAGAATACATTGATTTATTTGCCGGGAGCTATAAATACATGCCATGGTTAGATCCTCAGATCGCTACTCACAAGCTCAACATTCTGCTAAATTATAACCACCACTTTTCTAAAATAAGGGTAATTTTGAACTTTTATAAAATTGATTATTTAATAATAGGTTTAAATTATGTTATTAATTTATTGGTAAATTTTTATTATTTTAATATCATTAAATTAGTGTTTTGTGATTTTATTTTTTGGCTAGTGTAACCTTAGAGCTGCTTAGCCTAGAGACTAACCATGACCATGGAGGCCTAACCCATGTGATTAGATTAGCTAATTACCATTTTTTGGCTAAGAATATTTTGGTCATTTTGTGACTTTTGAATTATTTAAGATTTTGATTAATTGGTAAATTTTAGATTATTTTAATAATATTTAAATTAATATATTATGATTTTGGTCATTTTTATATTTTAATATTTTGGGAATTTTTATATTTTAATATTAATTTTGCGGGATTTGTTTAGTCGGGTTTGAGTTTCGTTTCGTTTCGACTTGTGTTAGTGACCCGGGTAGCTTAGACTCTAGACGGGACCCCAAGATTAGTTAGTCATGGCCCACAAACCCTACTAATTATGTTAGTAAGTTTAGACTAATCTCACTTGTTAGATTGGTTAAGTTAGAGGCTTAATTTAACCCTTTTGATTCCAAACTTGAACCAAACTTAAAATTAACCAAGAGCACTAGTTGAGACCTTAATGGGCTTTCGCCCAAGGCCCAATAGGATTTAATGGCAGCCACTATAGGTAGGTTAGCCTTCTTTCCTTTCATTTCATTCTATCTTGCCTCTTTTCCTTCATAAAGTGTTCTTTCCCAAATTAGAGAGCTTTTCTCTTTGATTTGATCTCCAAATCTCTTTATTCCTCCACCAAAACTTCCATCCAACCTTCTCATACTATCAAGAGAGGGTGCTAGCAAAGATTTGGAGTAAAGTGCAAGGAGGAGTGTCCATTTTGAAAGGATCTTCGTATCGGAGTTGTATCCTTGAGAGTATCATTGGGATCCCACTCCCAATAGGTACAACCAACCCTCTAAATTAATTTTCTATGCAAATTAGTTAGTTTTGAATCCATAGGATCCACCCCCATGTATGTACCCCCTTTAATTCAAGTTTGAGGCCATTTGGAGCTCTCTTGAGGATTTTAGATATGTGTTTTGTGTCCAACTTGATAGATTCCAAATTAGGACACCCCATGTGTTTGGTTTATTGCCTAATAGAATTAATTGTGTTTTAAATTCAGTTTTAGAATGGTTAGAGAGTGGATTAATCTTAGTTATGATGGTTAGAATGAGTTTTATTTGGATACCTATGTTGGTATCCAAGTATCTTGGCCTACATGTGTTTTTTTATCCAAAAGAACCCAAATTTGCTATAATATTCATCCACGTTTTTAGTAACCATAGCAACTTAGAAATACCATAACTTTTAGCTTAGACTCCGATTAATCTCCCATTTTTTTAAAAGAACCGTATCGAAATTAGCTTTCCAAATATATATTTTAGTAAGCCAAAATCGTTCTAGAACTTTCTGTAAAAGTATTTAAGTTTCAGCTGTCCGAAAGGCAAATGCGTTTCGGTATTTTCACGATTTTGGGAGCTTCCGGACAGAAAAATACGATCCATTTGAAGTTTCGGAAAGATAAAACAAAGACCTACAACATACTTTAATCCTAGAATTTAGTGAGGGCCCAATTGGTATAGTATTGATTTTAAGTAGAAGAGTGACTATACGACATGGCATTTTGTGTAACCTATGAGCCTATGTAGTATGGATATTAAGTGAATGTAGGTATCATAGGTTGTCAAGTATATGTATGATATAGTACATATATAGATTATTATTAGGTAATATTTGTTAGTATGAGTGTTAGTTAGATAGTAGAGGTTAGTATTTTGTTAGATATTTGATATGTTGTTAGATAATTTGATGTTAGATATCTAGTATGTTAGATATTGATATGTTAGTAGGTTATGTTAGTTCTAGATATTGGTATGTTAACAAGTTAGTCTCTATAGGTTATATGTTAGATATTAGTTAAGATGTTATGTTAGTACATTAGATAGTTAATTAGATATTTGAGAGGTATCTTGGTATCTTATGATACCAAGTTAGTATCTTAAGGTAAATATGAATTACCTTTACCTTCAAGGTAAATGATTAGTTTACCTTATGACCAAGGTATGGTATCAAGGTACCAAGATAAGGTATCAAGATATCAAGGTAAGGTATAAGTTTACCCAAGTTAAGGTATTAGATTCTAACCAAGGTATTGGTATTGGGATGCCAATATGACCAAGGTTGATATGGTATCCTAGTGTTAGTGGGTTAGTGTCTAAGTGTTTGAGTTTAAGTAGGTGATGTTAGATTGTTGAAGGGTTATATAGATAGGTATATATATATTTTTGGGTTATATAGTATCTATATATATATTATGAGAGTATATAGATATATGTTATGGTTCATAGTGAGGATATGTATATACTTGATATATGATATCTATATGTATGTGTTAGGGTGGTACTATATGGGTAAAGAAATATGTGGTATGTATATATATTAATATATCCTAAGTATCATAGATGTTGACCACTAATCTAGGTTTGACCAAAATCCAAGAAGCTTATCCTTGACTCCTAGTTTGACCCAAGGTTGACCAGAGTTGACCAAGAGTTGACTTTGACCTAGATTGACTTAGAAACATGTAGATTGTATTATAAATTTCTATGATTTCAAATTGAACTCTTTATAACATGTATTGCCCTAATTAGGACTCTGTGACATCAGTTCAGACATCTATTCATATCAGTCATTCAGGGTATCAGGCGAGTACATTCTTTGATAGTTCTTTCATTTACTTGATAATTACTGTATTTCAATTCTTGTTAGTTCTATTGGATGTCTATTATGATTTTTGGCACGATTATACACGGATTAGTATTGTCATTGGATCTTCAGTCATGAGATGTTACCTTATATCATCGATGCTATCGAATATTGTTCTCGTTGGTATTGGATAAATTGGATAACATTGAATAATAACATTGGCTAATATTGGATAACATTGAATAACATTGGCTAATATTTGATAACACTGAATAACATTGGCTAGTGACGTGTCCTGATTTTGGATCCATCGTATCAGTCGGGGTAGGGGTAATATTAGTTAGATATGTGATCAAGAACTATTGACAAATAGTGTAAATCATCGGCTACTAGCTAAGCATACATTGCACGTATGTTTGAGCTTGATTTCCTTAGTGTAAATTATTGAATATCCCAGGCCGATCAAATATCCAACTGGTATTCCAAAACACATTGTCTATTACAGTTTTATATTTTTACTTCACCTTTACATTTTTTTATTTTGATATGATTATTTTCTTCCATTATTTATTCTCATAGGTTTTTGTCTGTCTTATTATTTTATCAATATAATTGTCTATAACTGCTTTATAGTCATTATCATCTATTTGGGATTTCTAGATGAGATGTGCTCGTTCCAATTCTGATTGGTTACTGTTAAAAATATTACAGATGATATAGATGACTGTCCTACCTTCTATGAGGCTTATGAGGGTGGCACACAAGAGCCTGAGGAGGATCTAGCTCAATAGATATTGCCCTAGTTATAGTTTAGACGTATTAGTTTTCATGTTGTATCAGATTATTCTGATTGCTAGATTAGGCTTATCATATTCAGGATATGTACTTATTTGTATTGGACATCTATTTTGTGTGTTGTGATAACTCTATTTATATTCAGTTTCTTCCTTTTATCTAATTCCATATCATGCTCTATCTTCCTTAGACTTGTGATTGAGATTATATAGTAGAGATGTTATATTATACCTCCGTACGGAGATGACAGGTTTGTATATCTTGTTGTTAGATGTTAGATGTTATAGATGACCTATACAGCGTTCTACCGTCAACACTGCGGCGTAGGCTGGACGTACCCACGTTCTCGTGCCCGTAAATAGGGTGAGGGTCGTGACACAAAACCTAGGCTAGTCAAACAATAACAACGTCGATTCCGATCTGATATGATGGATGCTATAGAAGCTAAAGTTAAGAAGCTCATCGCTTGCAGCTTTGTCAGGAAAGAACAACATCCAGACTGGATGGCTAATGTCGTCCCAGTTATGAAAAAACAGGAAAGGTTTGAGTCTGCATCGACTTTAAAGACCTTAATAAAGCTTGTCCTAAAGATGAGTTCCCTTTTTCGATAAATGATGTCATGATCGACAACACTTACGGGTTCGAACGAATGTCTTTTTTGGACGGGTTCTCCGTATACAATCAGATCAGGATAAATCTCGAAGATGAAAAATATACATCTTTCTGCACTCCTCTAGGAGTCTACTGCTACACAGTCATGTCATTTGGTTTTTAGAACGCTTGTGCAACCTATTAGTGGTCCATAAGCACCATCTTTTGCGAACATTTACGGAATACAGTCGAATGTTATGTCGGCGATATTACTCTCAAGAGTCGTCTAAAGGAAGATCATATCCAAGACTTAAGGTCTATTTTTGATCTAATGTGCCAGCATCAACTCAAGATGAATCCTACCAAGTCATTCCTGGGAGTCTTTAGTGCTAAATTCCTCGGATTCGTTATTACCTCTAAGGGTATACATGTTGACCCCAAGAAAGTCAAAGACATTCAAGAGATGTGTCCTCCACCTAACCTAAAAGAGCTACGAGGATTCCAGGGACGGCTTGCGTACATCTGGAGATTCGTTTCAAATCTCTCTAGACGCTGCAGACCGTTCACTCAACTAATGAAGAAATGTGTATCCTTCATTTGGACTGACGAATGTCAGCAAGTATTTGAAGACATAAAGCAGTACTTGATGAACCCTCTAGTCCTAGTGCCTCCAATCACAGGAATACCTTTCCTGATGTATGATCGAGCAATGGATCATTCCCTGGGTGCCCTACTAGCCCAGACGAACAAGGAAGGTCATGAACAAGCAATCTATTATCTCAGTCGTACAATGATCGATGCTGAATATAGATACAGTCCTGTAGAAAAAGAATGTCCAGCCTTGATGTTTGCTGTCCAGAAAATACGGTATTATAACACGGGCCAGACCAATCATGTCATCTCCAGAGTTAACCCCCTCTGGGTCTTGATGAAGAAGCACAGTACACTTAATTCCAGACTCGCTATATGGGTTATATTACTAGCATAATATGATATGGTCTATGTCCCACAAAAGTCTGTTAAGGGGCAAGCCCTAGCTGACTTCTTGGCCGCTCATCCAATTCCTGAAACGTCTAAACTCTATGACAAAATTTCTGATAAAACTGTAGAATATTACATGATTTTATAAGAAATCCTTGCTTAACGTCTATTCTTTGATGGTGCATCCCAAATCGGACCCAAAGGCACTATCATCGTTGGAGTTGGAATCATTTTTGTATCTCCCGAAGGACTGGCCGTTCAAAGAGCCTATTTCCTGGATGAGCCATGCTCTAATAATGTTGTTGAATACAATGCTCTACTCATCGGTCTCAAATTGGCTAAACAGTTGGATATCGAATACCTTAAAGTATATGGAGACTCTAAACTAATTATCAATCAGGTTAGAGACACATATGAAGTTCGGCATCAAGATCTCATTCCATACCATGAAGCAGCAGTCAAACAGGCTACATCATTCAAAGGTTTCTTTATTGAACATGTACGTCGAGCATGCAATACAGAAGCTGATGCACTCGCTAATCTAGCAGCAATATTAGCGATTCCTGTAAAAAGACAACAAATGATCATCATCACTGATTAGGGAATTATTCTGCGTCGAGAATAATTTGTACCTTGAATACAACAATTCAGTCGAGATTTGTACTACGAGTGAAGACTGAAGGGCTTCTTTTATCGAATTTACAGTACATGATATCTTACCTGAAGATTCCAAAGAAGCAACGACAATCCGTCGGTGGTCACTCTGATTCTACTACAATCACACCTCCAAAACACTCTATCGACGACCATTTGATGGTATGCTTCTATGTTGTCTTGCGGGAGATAAAGCAAAGCTGATACTACATAAAGATCATGATGGTATATGTGGTGCATATCAACCTGGTCCTAAGCTACAGGATCGAATTCGACGCATGGGATACTATTGGCCTACCATGGTGTTAAATGCTATTGAATATTCAAGAAAATGTCGAGCATGTCAAATCCATACAAATTTCATCCACCAAACATTAGAGTTCTTACATCCCACTGCAGCATCATGGCCCTTTGAAGCTTGGAGCATGGATGTTATCAGCCCTATTAATCCACCTTCATCTCGAGGACATCGAAGTATATTAGCTATAACTGATTACTTTTCAAAGTAGGCAAAAGCTATACCCTTAGCTGAAGTCAAGATAAGCAGTATCATCAACTTCATCAAACACTATGTGATATATAGATTCAGCGTTCCTCGACGAATCATCCATGACAAAGGACCTTAATTCGTTAGTCAGAAGTTCACTCGATTCTGTGATGACTATCGAATCAACAATATTGCTTCAACAGTATAAAATCCTGCAGCTAACGGTTTGGCAGAAGCATTCAACAAAACAATTATCAAGCTTCTCAAGAAGTTCATTTCTACCAATAAACGAAACTGGAGCAAAAAGCTTGAAGAATGTCTATGGGCCCAACGTACTACTATACGGACTCTGATTGGTTGTACACCTTTCGCTTTGGTCTATGGATGCGAAGTTGTCCTACCGTTGGAAATTCAAATCCTATCACTGAGAATAGCCATTGCCAATGAGCTCATAACAGAAAACAATGACCGTCTTCGACTTCAGAAGCTTGAAGCACTTGACGAAAAGCGGCTATTAGCTCAATAACACATCGAGCTATGTCAAGCCCGTATCTCAAAAACCTTCAACCGTAAAGTCAAAGTATGAACATTTCAAAAAGGTGAGGTGGTCCTTACTGTAAGACGTCCTATGACTATGATACACATGAGCAAGGGCAAGTTCGAACCAAAGTGGGAAGGTCCTTATGTTGTAAGCAAAGCTTTCTCTAACGGAGCTTATCAACTAACCGGGATGGACAGATGCCTATTAACGACAAATTCTTGAAGAAATATTATGTTTAAAAATGTGTACTATGTATCTACTTTAAATCATTCAAAATTTCCAGCGGGTCAGTTATGATGCTATCATGTTCCAATCACTTCTTATTGAAAGTATTTCAAGTTTTAAAGTTTTTTAAATTTGAAAAATTAGAAGGGGGACTTGTAGAAGCTCAAAAATTATAAACATCACCATGCGCTACTCATAAATGGCGCCAGGACTCAAATTATCAAATGGCGTCGGTCATCAGATGGCGCATGGAATCAGTTGGCGCTGGACCTAGGTGGCACTGGCCGCCACGTGGCAAGCTTCCTCGAGAAGCTGAAATAGTTATCATCATGACTGACAACACATCAATCAAAAAAAATTCGTTCGAATTCTGAGCGCATGGTACTCGAGGAGAATGTGTTAGATTTGTCATAATGACTGATAGCTGCCGTGCATCATTTGCATTTGGCGTGAGGTAATTGTCGTGTCTCGTCCCGCTCAGTCAATCAGAGGAATCAAAATGCCAACGACATTTGGACTTAGCCATGCAACGGTTGCTCGAAGACCCGCTCGATCGAGGCGACTCCTCGCTCAGGTGGATGGCTTCGGTGAACTTGCCTCAGCTTGGCCTTCGTACTAATAAAACAAAAGTTTTCAAATGCACAAGTAGGCTTGATAATAAAAGAGATGAATCCACATAGCTAAGGAAATAATCCCAAGTCAGGTACGGTTGGCTTAGAAATATTGTACGGTGGCTTTCAAAATGACACTCGGTCCTTCATCCCATGGCTTGGGAGAAGAAAAGTTGATCTTCGCCATAAAGCTATGAATTAGCCTAAGTCATAGGCGTCGTCCGCATAAATGCTTGATAAAGTATGCACGATTCTAGCGTCTAAGGCTTGGCATAGCCTTTGCTCGCCCTACGGGTTAAGTTACATCGCACGGCTTGTGGCATAAGTCTAGGCATCCAAATAACTTGGTTGTTTAAAGTCGAATACGTACACGGCACGTTCCCACGATGCAAGGCATGACGCAGCCTTTGCTCATCAAGTTGTTGTATGATTAAGTTAGGCAAAGTTATGTTAGGCTACCGAAGTAGTAGCAAGCACGGTCCCACGAGTTCTACGACTGGGTATAGCCACAAAGTCCTACGGTCTCAAAGCTCGTCATATGGAGTATGACTTAGGCGGTAGTGTTGCACAGAACACAAGTTGGTTTAAGGGACGATGCCACAGACTTGGTGTTTTAAGGCACAAGAGCCACGGTTGATTCAAGTTGAGTTTGGAAAAAAGGCTATCGAATAGTCGTTCCTGAGTTGAATAAAATGATAGGGCAACATGGAAGAATACTCGCGACCATGGGTCGTCGAGGCGGTCTCAAATACTGAAAGTCTTGAACTTGGTCATGAAAAGATGGCAACACAAGATGAAGAATATCTATGTAAGACGGTAGTTCGAGTCGAGTCTTGCATGGTTATGGACAACTTATCGACAAGAAAAAGTTTTCTCGAGCGGCAACCTGGGGCCAGGAAACCGTTTCGACTTAGGGGAAACATGGGTTTTAGCCGAGCTGGAAGTACCGCTCAGGTTATTCGAGAACTTTCATTGGGGCTCGCTACTTGCGTTGAAAGGGCCCCGAATAGAAAAGCTAATGTGTCCAAATGTAAAACCACTAAATTTTTGATTTTTTTATTATTTAAAAAGACTTAAAGAAATGATTTTTTTGCAATTTATGATTTTTATTAATTACTAAAAATGACTTTAGCCATTATTGAGTTTTGGAGCACAAAACGACCATGAATTGTAGCACGGAAGATTTAGCAGTGTGCCTTGACTAGTGTACTAGCCATGCTGGGGGAAGCCTAGCCATGGTGAAGACCGAACTAGAAAAACCATGCCAAGTTGCGACTTAACCTCCACCGATAAATAAATTATTTATTAATTTAATTTTTGACTTTTATATGACCCGGTTTAACCAATCCAGCCCGAACTGGGCCCGGACCGAACCCAAGCCCATGTAAGCATGTAGTGTGACCAAATGTGGCCATATAGGCATATTTTATGTATGTACAAATTTTTTCTGAATTTCATGTACAAATTCTAATTATTTGATTATTGGTACAGAAATTGGTATTTTATTATTTAAATAATGTTCCCAACATTTGTAAAATTTTTGGACCCGGATAAGAGGTATAATATATGTCCACCGAAAAATTATTATTAGATTATTTTATTACTTTAATTTGTTATTAATGTATTTTGAGAATTAATTCTTTATTTAGTTAATGGTGATCTTCTTGCCATTAAAAATATATAGATACGTAAATATATTTAAATGTATTATATATTTATATGCTCAAATGTATTAAATAATTGGATAGTTGACTTTTAAATGGTATTTGGATTTTAAATAGATTTTTTGGTGTATTTATATATATATATATATATATATATATATATATATATATATATATATATATATATATATATATATATATATATATATATATATTGAAGTTTTAGTTAAGAAAAGAAAAGAACAACCACTTTAAGTGGTCGGCCAACAAAACCTAGCAACAACAGCTTCATTATGGCCGCCTCCCCTTTTAGCTCATGGTGATAAACCAAGCACAGTACTATATTATAGGTTGGCCGACCCTATTATAAATCTAACTATATTTTTGTGTGTAAACCCAAGTTTTAAACCCTAACCCCTTCTCATCTAACTCCTTCTTCCTTCCCCTCCTCTCTCCTCCATCCTCCTTCCCTCTCCTCGGTGATCGTTCTAGCCACAGCAGCCGCCCAAGACAGCGGAAAGCAACGACAACAACGACAGAATTTAACACCGAGGCATCCGACTTCTCCAATTGATTTCTCCTTCATTTTAACTCCGTTTTTAATTCCATCAATTCGTGTAGAAAGCCCATATGACCCTCTATCATCCCCTCTAAATAGATTTATTTATTCTACAATAAATTTCATGTTTAATTAAATATAAAATACCAAAAAATCAGTTTTTATAAACCTTAAAATCCCGTACAACGTGTGTCCTACCAATCCGGGCAATGTGGTCGCAAATCGAAAGTACCAAAATGTCCGTATCGGCTTTGTGGACGTGCGGGAATTGACGGAGTTCAAATTGGTTGCGTGTGCGCGACGAATTTGATCCGTATTCGTCGAATTTTTTCGTATCAAACTTTTTCAAAATTTTCCAATTACTTTGTGCAGACTCGTCAAATCGCAACGAAACTTGCGCCATTGGACTAGGAATATTTTTTTGGTCCTGTATGCCAAGTTTGGTCAAATTCTGAGATCGTTGACCGGGACGTCATTTTGGCGGGCCTACAATCCCACTTCAACGGGCAATTTTGTGCACGGCTTATCGGAATCCAAAATTGGATATACCATTGAGTTCATATCGAAAAAATAAATCTGTAGACATATAGTTTGACGACTTTAAAGACCGTAGGTTCTGGCGCACTTTTTGGTGCAAAACGGGTCCAACGGCAGACATCTTTTTGACCCAAAATTACAATTTTTCCTATATTCTAGAATTTAACTTTTGGACATGCATTTTCTAGGTATATCTTTTGTCCTGAGAACATTTTTGATGTTTGTTTCAGCAATCGGAGCTGTTCGTGGATTTTGACTTTTTTTTGCTGATATTGGGATTCGTAGACTTGCCACTTTCGCTCCACCATACAAGATACCTTGCCATCTAGTACTTATATTTGATTCATGATATTTTATATTTTGCTAGTGTTTTTACATTAGTAAGAGTGTGTCCAAGTATGACTTGGGTGGCATCGATATGTATATCGATGTTTGTGTGTGTGCGTGTGTGTGTATGGACCATATATGGTAGCTGACTTTTCCGATGTGTTGAAGTTATGCTTCATAACTTCTTTAACCTGTTGACACATCTCATACATGACACAAGAGTGAGGATCATGGAGTTGGCACGAACCTACGTATTCGACTTGCTACCGATACGGGCGGTTCGTGTGTCGGTTCATTTATGGATTAGCGGAGTCTAGATAGCGACTTGCATAGAGATATGGATTGCCAAGCCATGGATATGACTTGTGTGATACATAGGCGGGGAAAACTACTGGGATGTATGAACTAGCCCATAGCCTTCTAGTTGCCCGGTTAAGGGTTCATGGTTTTCCTGTGATGGGTGTATTGCTAGAGGATATATCCATTGCACGGCCCTGACCATGCGTCAGATACGGTCAGGAGGTATGCTAGCGATGCAAAGTATGGACTAGGGGATATATCCATTGCACGGCCCTGACCATGCGTCAGATACGGTCAGAGACGTATACTAGTTCATGCGAAAGCCTCTAGTGGATGCTATGCTTTATTTCTACCCACTTATACGTTCCAGTATAGTTTTCGACTTGTATTACACCTAGATGGTTAGGTTCCATTGTGTTGGAGCATGGGAGTTTTCCCTTGTCATGTTTCATTTACAGTTCATTATGGTATTGTTTTTATGTATATTGTTACGTCCCTCTGAGGACCTGGTGATCTCTCCAGGTGTGTGCTTTCATGGTTTACTGCAGGTGTTCTAGCCAAGATTGTGGTCTTCTCCATTCCTTCGAAGATGATCGCTCTTGGTTCATCTTGATATTTTTATGGATCATTTTCTTGTATACTTTCTCTCATTTTGATAGTTGGTAGTGGACTTTGTCTCCGCCTAACGATTGTACCATAAATATTCAAGTTAATTTTATATTATTATTCTTTTCATTGTGGATAAGATTTAGTTTGTCTTGGATTACTGTATTTTACAGCTTATGTATACATACAAGGTTTTCATATATTGAAGTGTGCTTCGTATGTATGCAGCTGGCATGATTACGTTGCTAGTCCTTATATTTTGGGACTGGGGCGTTACATGTTTTTGTGGTGGCCCATGCAGGTCTGTTTGTCACTTCGGTTACGTAACTGTACCGATGTGAGCCTACAATATAGGATTAGAGTCTAGGAATCTCATCCACATACTTGATCACCTCCTTTGTTTTCTAAATTCTGAACTCTCGTTGCCTCCCTTGATTTTTGCATCTTGCTTGAACTCTTTCTACCTACACCTTATCATCTTGTGCTTAAACATGGTTAGAAAGATGACTACACTATTATATACTTATTGGTAAACCATATGGCTAGAAGGATGACATTGGCAATTGGAATACAAGGAGACTTTAACTAAGTTGTAAGGTCATTTTTCTAAAAGGATGATTTAATGATTAGTAGGTTATTACCAAAGAAAGTTTTAGTCTTGAGATTTATAAGTAGTAATTACCAGAGAATTGATAGAATTTGATTTTGGTACTGAAGAAAAATAGTTAGAATCTCCATAAAAATCGATTTAAGAAAATTTATGTGAATTTTTGTTTGATATTCATAAGTTATTAGATTATGGTTATACATCTTTGAGCGGATAAAAACTTGGGTTGGAAATGATCTTAAGATTGTAAAAGTGGCAGTATGAAATATGTAAATTGAGTCGTACAAGTTACGACTAATATGTTAATAAAATTTTAAATTTTAAGTGGAAGTAATGATATTAAAATTTTGGGTTAAAATATTTGGAAGGTATGAAAACAATTCTTGAGAAAAAGTTTCAATTTTGAAATCGTGTCCTTTGATTGAAGATTTAGAAATCTATTTAGATTTTAGGTTTAAAAAGTTGTGATTATGTTTGCATGACTTAGAAGTAGATGTTATGGTTGGTGAGTGCGTTAAAATATTGAGCTGTAAATTTTAGATTTGCTCGTGATATGCTAAGGGTTATCTTGAGGATTATTTGAGAAAAAATTTAGAGCTTTAAAGTTATGAAGTAATATAGAAATTTTATGGATTCATGATTTATGAACTGTCGAGTTTAAAAGTTGGAGTAAAAATGTTAAATTTTGGAAAAGTTAGTAGTAATGTGATAAAATTTTACTTTGAGATTTATGAAAGTGATTAGATTTTTTCAGGGTTAAATTTAATGGCTTGGAGTGAATACAAAATTATGGTAGTTTATTTTTGAGAATTTTATTAAGAATCTTTTTGGAAGAAGCTTGAGTTAAAAATTTTAAATGGTTGGCTACCAAGATAGCCCTAATAAGTTGGAAGTATTCTGTACTAAATGCCATGTCACTCATGACATGATAGTAGTATATACACAAGTGTTGTTAGTCACCTACCAAACTATGCGACTGTATCTTAATCTTAACTTACTCAACTTTCCTCCGAATCTCGATCTTTTATGGTGACCTTCTAACCCAATTGCAATTTGAATAATGATTTAATTGTTCCTTAACTGTATTCATCTAGGAGACTATATTTCCTCTGGAACTGTATTTCTAAATTATTTTACTGAATTTTTAATTAATTTTATTGCATGCTTTAACTTGATCTTCTTGATTTTTTATGCATTAATTATCACCTTATGAACTCCCCATTTCTATTTTAGATATTTTGGCATCCCTTACCATGACTTTGATATTTGGAGCACAACAATAGACTTTTTATTCCAACAAATTTTATATGTAAGACCTAGACGAGACCAGCTTCATGTAGATATATCATGTCCCACTAAAACACGTCCCCTTGTACTCTATTTTCTTGATATGACTTTTTGGTCAAAATGGCCAAACTATAACCTCCACCATGACACCAAAATTCTTTCTGACTTTAATTAGAGGTCCAACCTTGACTCAATTCTTTCGACCCGATATGTGATTGTGTTCCACTTAATTTCTTAAATGCTTAACTTTGTACTTCATCAAGATTGCTTGACCCATGGTCCCATCACATTATTAGTTTAACTCTTGTAAGTTGGGTAGAATACCTCACCACTTAACAAATCCTTGTCCTTATGAATCTTGTTGATGAATTCACTTAGACTATAAATTTAGAGGCCCTTACCTTATCTAGTCTACCAAGCCATAAATGAAGAAATACTATGACAACTGTATAGGCCCATACTTCAGGCAAGTCTTGATTTTAAAAGATCTTGGACTAATTAAATTCCTTCACCACTACCTCCCTAACTTATATTTCAACAATCTGATGCTGCTAAATTAAGCCTTAGTTTTGCAAGCTTATCTTTTCGAGCTTTATCATGACATATTTTATTGGATGCACCACTAACATATTGTCTAATCAGAACCGGTGTGTGATGGTCTGATCATCCATATTGTACTTTGGCTCGCTTTTCGTATATTATTCGACGCGGATGGAGACATAGTTAAACTTGCCTTAGAGTCTTACCCGCGACAACTTTGATAATTCTTTTTCGAATTATTTTCGTCGTCGATGAACCTCGTATTTCGTACTCGATAGCATCGTCTTTGAAACTCTTTATTGTTGTTGTATCGCCTTTGGTTGCCCTATCAAGTTATTTATAGACAAATGTAGATAGCCACCGACTGACTCATGTGGCTATATTCTCGCCTTTAACTACTCCTCATTCCCTCAACCCCATCTACCATAGCCCTAAATTTCGAGAACAAAATTCTTATAAGTTGGGTAGGATGTAAAACTCCTGAATTTTTGAATTTTTTTATTATTTAAATAGACTTAAAGAAATAATTTTTTTTATAATTTATGATTTTTATTAATTATTAAAAATGACTTTAGCCATTATTGAGTTTTGGAGCACAAGACGACCATGAATTGTGGCACAAAAAATGTAGCAGTGTGCCTTGACTAGTGTACTAGCCATGCTGGGGGAAGCCTAGCCATGGTGAAGACTGAACTAGAAAAACCATGCCAAGTTGCGACTTAACCTCCACCGATAAATAAATTATATATTAATTTAATTTTTGACTTTTATGTGACCCGATTTGACCAATCCAGCCCGAACTGGGCCCGGACCGAACCCAAGCCCATGTAAGCATGTAGTGTGACCAAATGTGGCCATGTAGGTATATTTTATGTATGTACAAATTTTTTCTGAATTTCATGTACAAATTCTAATTATTTGATTATTGGTACAAAAATTGGTATTTTATTATTTAAATAATGTTCCCAATATTTATAAAAATTTTGGACCCGGATAAGAGGTATAATATATGTCCACCCAAAAATTATTATTAGATTATTTTATTACTTTAATTTGTTATTAATTTATTTTGAGAATTAATTCTTTATTTATTTAATGGTGATCTTCTTGCCATTAAAAATATATAGATACGTAAATATATTTAAATGTATTATATATATATATATATATATATATATATATATATATATATATATATATATATATATATATATATATATATATATATATATATATATATGCTCAAATATATTAAATAATTGGATAGTTGACTTTTAAATGGTATTTGGATTTTAAATAGATTTTTTGGTGTATTTATGGATATATATATATATATATATATATATATATATATATATATATATATATATATATATAAATATATATATATATATATATATATATATATATATATATATATATATATATATATATATATATATTGAAGTTTTAGTTAAGAAAAGAAAAAGAACAACCACTTTAAGTGGTCGGCCAACAAAACCTAGCAACAGCAGTTTCATTATGGCCGCCCCCCTTTTAGCTCATGGTGCTAAACCAAGCACAGCACTATATTATAGGTTGGCCGACCCTATTATAAATCTAACTATATTTTTGTGTGTAAACCCAAGTTTTAAACCCTAACCCCTTCTCATCTAACTCCTCCTATCTTCCTCTCCTCTCTCCTCCATCCTCCTCCCCTCTCCTTGGTGAGCATGCCAGCCACAGCAGCCACCCACGACAGCGGAAAGCAACGACAACAACAAACACCCACAACAACGACAGAATTTAACACCGAGGTATCCGACTTCTCCAATTGATTTCTCCTTTATTTTAACTCTGTTTTTAATTTCGTTAATTCGTGTAGAAAGCCCACATGACTCTCTATCATCCCGTTCAAATAGATTTATTTATTCTGCAATAAATTTCATGTTTAATTAAATGTAAAATGCCGAAAAATCAGTTTTTATAAACCTTAAAACCTCGTATAACGTGCGTCCCGCCAATCCGGACGACGTGGTCGCAAACCGAAAGTACCGAAAGGTCCGTATCGGCTTTGTGGATGTGCAAGAATTGATGGAGTTCAAATTGGTTGCGTGTGCGCGACAAATTTGATCTGTATCCGTCGAATTTTTTCGTATCGGGCTTTTTCGAAATTTTTTAATTACTTTGTGCACACTCGTCAAATCGCGACGAAACTTGTGCCATTGGACTCAAAATATTTTTTTTTGGTCCTGTATGCCAAGTTTGGTCAAATTATGAGACCGTTGACCGGGACACTATTTTGGCGGACCTAAAATCCTACTCAACGGGCAATTTTGTGCACGGCTCATCGGAATCCAAAATTAGACATACCGTTGAGTTCGTATCGAAAAAACAAATCTTTAGACATATAGTTTGACGACTTTAGAGATCATAGATTCTGCACACTTTTTGCTGCAAAGCGGGTCCAATGGCGGACATCGTTTTGACCCAAAATTACGATTTTGTCCATGTTCCAGAATTAACTTTTGGACAGGCGTTTTCTAGGTATATCTTTTATCCTGAGAAAATTTTTGATGTTTGTTTCAGCAACCGGAGCTGTTCGTGATTTTGACTTTTCTTGCTGATATTGGGATTCGGTGACTTGCCACTTTCGCTCCACCAGGCAAGATACCTTGCCATCTTGTACTTATATTTGATTCATGATATTTTATATGTTGCTAGTGTTTTTACACTAGTAAGAGTGTGTCCAAGTATGACTTGGGTGCCATCGATATGTATATCGATGTTTGTGTGTGTGCGTGTGTGTGGACCATATGTGGTAGCTGACTTTTCCGATGTGTTGAAGTTATGCTTCATAACTTCTTTAACCTGTTGACATGTCTCATACACGACACAAGAGTGAGGATCATGGAGTTGGCACGAACCTACGTATTCGACTTGCTACCGATATGGACGGTTCATGTGTCGGTTCATTTATGGATTAGCGGAGTCTAGATAGCGACTTGTATAGAGATATGGATCGCCAGGCCATGGATATGACTTGTGTGATACATGGGCGGGGAAAACTACTGGGATGTATGATCTAGCCCACAGCCTTCTAGTTGCCCGATTATGGGTTCATGGTTTTCCTGTGATGGGTGTATTGCTAGAGGATATATCCATTGCACGGCCCTGACCACGCGTCAGATACCGTCAGGAGGTATGCTAGCGATGCAAAGTATAGACTAGAGGATATATCCATTGCACGCCCTTGACCACACGTCAGATACGGTCAGAGACGTATACTAGTTCATGCGAAAGCCTCTAGTGGATGCTATGCTTTATTCCTACCCATTTATACGTTCCAGTATAGTTTTCGACTTGCATTACACCTAGATGGTTAGGTTCCATTGTGTTGGAGCATGGGAGTTTTTCTTTGTCATGTTTCATTTACAGTTTATTATGGTATTATTTTTATGTATCTTGTTACGTCCCTCTGAGGACCTGGTGATCTCTCCAGGTGTGTGCTTTCATGGTTTACTGCAGGTGTTCTAGCCAAGATTGTGGTCTTCTCTATTCTTTCGAAGCTGATCGCTCTTGGTTTGTCTTGATATTTTTATGGATCATTTTCTTGTATACTTTCTCTTATTTTGATAATTGGTAGTGGACTTTGTCTCCGCCCAACGACTGTACCATAAATATTCAAGTTGATTTTATATTATTATTCTTTTCATTGTGGATAAGATTTAGTTTGTCTTGGATTACTGCATTTTATAGCTTATGTATACATACAAGGTTTCTATATATTGGAGTGTGCTTCGTATGTATGCAGCTGGCATGATTACGTTACTAGTCCTTATATTTTGGGACTGGGACGTTACACCAAAATAGCTTGTTGTGCTAGTGACTATTTTATATAGATGAGTCGGTATATTAATGACAATCTGCATGCATGCCTTTGGATTGAGTCGAATATTTGATGTACCAATGAGTCGAGTTGAATGCATGCACGATTTGGAACACAATATTTGGGCCTAAGATTTGGCTGCAACGAAGACACCGTACTTCGGCACGAGATGTGGCATCGAGTATTAAGTTGTTGTAGTAGAGGTGCATAAGTTGGATTTGAGTCGTTCGAATTTAAGTCAGGAAGCATCGTGAGGCAAAGTTGGTTAAGTGACACTTAGTTTACAAATATTTGATTGAGTCAGTTGATGATTAAAACAGCAAAGGTCACGAGGCAGCAGTATGGTTAAGTCACACTGAGTTACGAGGCATGACCTCAATATGGACACACGAATGGAGCTTATGATACGACCATAATGTTAGCACAATGGACTTGTAGCACGGCCACATAAAAATTGGGTGCTATCGTGTAGTTGTGTCTCTGAGTATAGGCCGAAAGGCAAGCACGACTTGTTAAGTTGGCATTGTTGACACGAGAATGGTTTAGGAAAAGATAAGCAAGTTATCGGTACGATAGCACGAGAATGATATATCACAAGAATGGTCTAGAGACACAAAATAGGCTGAGAGTCTATGTCCTAAAATCGAACCTAAGGCAAGAATAGAAAGACAATCATAAGGGATTATGTTGCACAAAGTAAAATGAACGTGTTAGTTTTGTATGGGTAAGCGAGGAGCTCACTCCACCAGTATAGTTAAGTACTGACACCCACACAGTTTTCATATGCAAGAACAGGTAGAAGCTCGTTGGTGCGGAGCTCGCTTGGATGCATCGAGGCATAGAGTTTCTTGGCATTTTGAGGTACGCGGCCGCATGGAGTTTGAACTTATATGGAACATAATGTATGGACATCACCTATATGAAACATCCGCAAGTTGTAGCCTTGAAGCTTGTATTGAGAAATGAGAGAGAGCTGAGTGACTCATAATTTGAGAGACAAAGTGAGCTTGAGTGACATGTAAATCTTGGCCACGTGCTACATTGTAATCTTGTTTTCTATATCAATAAAGACTCTGATTTTGTTTAGTGTTTGTGTTGCCTTTTTCATTCAATATTTCTACTTACGACTTCTTTGCGACGACGAAGTCACAAGCCTCTGTAATCAGCCGTTATGGAACCCGTCTTACATGAGCGCAACCTAGGCTCGTGGTTCATCACGCCTTAGCGAGGACGATCGGTCCTATAGGACCGAGGTGTGATAGTAATCAATATCACTATATTAAGCAGAGGGCATTAAAATAGCAAATTAGTGTCTGGCGCCATTCAGCAGTTGGCACTATTTGATCAAATCATCCAGAAGCAGTTAGATGATGTGGCTTGCAGGCCAATAATATTAAAGAACGCGCACACAATACTGCTCACGACCAAGCACATCTCTCTCACAGAATGACACGTGTCATATGCAGTTAAGTGCCAATTGCAGTGTGTGCCAATCAGAATAACTGGCTGACAGTTATTTCAGAACTCTATAAATAGAGTTCCAAATTACTTCACAATGATCACTAATGATCATAATCGTCTGAGCACTTGCTGCTGCATTCTCCAAAGGCTTTCTTCTTCGAGATCGCATCGTCCAAGGAATAAAGTGATCATCTTCTGATCAGATTCCTAAAATTGTACCTCCCTAAAAATTAATTGTACACTTGTACTTTTCTCAGTTTGTAATCAAAATTTTGCCTTTGCAAATAGTGTAGATGTTGACTGGACTTCTGGACTTATCATTTAGTATAGTCGGACTGGACGTGTCGTAGATGCGACATGGATAGTATCATTGGGTAAAGAGGACAGTCACTAGATCGAAGGACTACTTGTAGCTTATTTTATTATAGTTTGATATTGTTGTAGCTGGTGACTCAGACCACTGCATATGTACCCCTTAGGGAGAGCTCCATTCGTCGAATATTGTCCTCAAGTGCATTTCACATAGACTAGATAGTCTGTCTAGTTGTAGTGTTACTGGATCACCTGATTATTTTCTTGATCACCTGTTTATCACCTGGATTACCTGTCTACTACCTTCACATGTGATTTACTGTACTTCATTTCGGCATGTATATTATGTATCTTGCTATGTTCCGCTGAGGACCTGGTTTCCTTCCAGATATATGCTGAGATCTGACATAGGATATTGGTCTGTTACTACTTCAGGCTTTCAGGTATCGACTAATAATACTTTTTTCATTCTTCCATAGTTATTTTCTCCCATAATTTATAGTATTGTAGGTAGAATTGTGGATGTACAGTATCGATATTTGGATACTCGTTCAATTCTGGACAGCTTATACGTATTCGAGTCGGACTGGAGTTCGCTTGAATGTGTAGCTGGCCACGTGCCCTAGTCCCACATATTTTTGGGACTGGGGCGTAACACCACTGAACATCGTCGAGGAAGAAATGATGAACCACGTCATATGTCGCTTCCAATTGCCATGGAAGAATTTATCGACCGCCGAGTCCTTACCGTGTGCCGACGCATCACCGCACCATTGCTCAGAGGAGAAGATCGCCGGAGTCCCATATGGGAAGCCATGGCTACGAAGCTAGGTTTAGGTTTTAGAGAAAGTAAGGGGAAGGAAAAATGATAAAAAAAATTGGGTAGGGCGTCGCCCGGTTGAGACTGATGGAGAAACAGAGAGCCCACCATATGCTTAAATAGAATTGAAAGAGAAAAAATTAGGAATTTGCACTTAAATCCCTATTTTATAGAAACATTTGGAAAAATTATAAAAGTGGTCAGAATTCTGTTATAACTAACAATAATTAGTTAGTTATAACTAACTACTGGGTTAGTGGGAGTGAGTTAGGGTAGTTATAACTAACTAGTGGACTAGGGGTTTGTTGTAACTAACTAGTGGGTTAGTAGAAAATTAGTTATAGCTAACTAACCTCTCTTACAAATTAAGAATTTAGAAAAATTCCTAACTCTCATGACATGGCATATGTCCACTTACAAATATGCCCCCTCTTCATCCTATTTTACTAAATTTCCACTCCCATCCTTAATATTCCCTAAATAGACACTCTTAGCCGATAATATACTAAACAAATAATGGGAGAAAAATATTGGCTTTATTGGGAATTGCACTATCACAGTGCCATCGTGGGGTGCTCAGCACAACCAGTTAAAGCCACTAATTTTAATGTCGATCGAGTGTCTTTATGGTTCACCGGAATGAGCTATGTAGAAGGAGAAAGCAGAGTTGGGTTGGGAATTGGCAAGAAAGGACCTAGAGCATCAACGCATCGGGGCTCGGGAGGAGGGAGAAGAGTGCGATGGCGAGGGACGGAGAGGAGGGGGAGAGAGACATGTAGTGTGCCACCGACACCCTCTTCGGCTGTAGCCTTCGGCAACCTCCATACTTCTTCGCTGAAGGGCTAGGGATAGAATTGATGATTTAAGGGGAAATGAAAACTTAAGGAGGGAATGAAAAAAAATACTAAAGGGGAAAATAAAAATTTTAAATAAAGAAAATTTACAACAAGGAGATGAGAATTTGAATGAAGTGCATAGAAAACTTAGCCTCCCAAACCTTCCATGACTAGATGGATCCTGGTTGGTGAAGTGTAGAAGAGGGAAATAAAATTTTGTGTGGGAATCTGAAAATTTTAAGTGGAAAAATTTTATAAGGAGGGCAACTAAAAAAATAAAATCTTTCACAACATATTGATGCATGCCGTAAATGAGTCTTCTTTCACAACGCACAAAAATGCATACCGTAAATGAGTATTCAATTACGACGCACAAAAATACATGCCGTAAATGAGTCTTCAATTACAATGCACAATAATGCATGTTGTAAGTAAGTTTACAATTGAGGCGTGCTTGTCAAACATGTTGTAAAAAAGACAACAAATAACTCTTTTACGATGCACAGTTTTGCATGCTATAAGAGAGTGTTATTTACAATACGCAGCAATGCACGTCGTAAATTGCACACCGTAAATGCTATATTTTATTGTACCATTGACAAACCTAAAGTTGACAGGCCTATTATCGGTTTGAATGCGGATCGAATACGAATTTTTGGTCTACCATTGACAGGCCTATAACTATCTAAAATGTTAAGTCAACTATATCTCAATCCACAAAATAGTAATAACGATAGCAAACCAAGTGCACTAAAGTTGATTAGGCCATAATATATTGATTCTAGAATAGACAAATGTATTAGAGTGGATCCCCAATAATACAAAGTCATAAACAAACTAGAGGAAAGAATAAGCTTGTAAATACTAGCTATAACTACAGAAAGTTATGAAAATAAATATAAATAAGGATATCACTGTTGATACCTTATTTGTGCAGACACAATCATCACTCTTCACCTCTGTTGTATGCAATACTCAGCAATAACCTGGAGAGATCACCAAGCCCTCATAAGGGACATAACAAGATATATAATATACATGTCATGTATACAGTAACAAACATGCATAAAGAGAAGGAAGAAAATGAAACAATATGACAAGAAACACAAAATATGCATATAAGAACAGCTATGTATAAGTGAACTGGTGCAAAGGAAATGGATAACAAACGCCAAGTTCCTACGTAAACACATGGCAAGAAGTCAAACGAATAATCAAACCTTGTCCCTATTGTGGACTCTCAGGTTTGAACAACAGCCAACCCTTGCCCCTGCGTGGACTCTCAGGTTAGCTCAAGCAATCAACCCTCGCCCCTAGTGTGGACTCTCAAGTTGAGAAAAATAAAAAAATATGAATAACAGTTCATTATGACGCACTCGTTCTTCCTATCCCATGATTCGGTACGACTTGGGTAAGATACAGATTCCAGTCAACATGTATGAACTAGCACAATGACAAGTCACCAACTAGACATATCATAGAAGAACACATGTAAATGGACAATAAAAAAACTACAAGTAATCATGTTATGCAGGAGAAAAAAAAATTAAGCATGTAAAGATACTGTAAAGAAGGCAAGGTATACTTGCATGGCGTTTTCTCCGAGCTACTGAGACTGCGGTAACAACTGTCATATCCATGCCTAAGCATATGCTACAGTTCACAAGTAATCTACCAAAGCCCAAATCAACACACTGTGTATACATCCGCCATATATATATATATATATATATATATATATATATATATATATATATATATATATATATATATATATATATATATATATATATTGTTGGAATTATTCAATAATTAAGGGGCCACATATGTAAAATTAATTGTTTTTGGGCTATCTAAATAATTAAGCCAAATTAAAGTGGTCTATTTAAAAATTGGCTTAAGGTATAATTATCATGGAATTAGTGTGTATATACCGAAGATAATTCTAATTTGATGAGGGGCCAAATTAGAAATATCAAAACATATAAATATATGTATTCATTAGGGTTATGGTCCCCAACTTATATGGCTACCAAAAGATAGGTTTTCTCTTTTTCTCTTCTGCATCCCCATCAACAGAAAGAGAGGGACAAAGGATTCGGATTCCTCTTTGTCATTAAGGGTCGTAGCAAGTTGGAAGATCAAACCCAATAAAGAGACGTTTGCTTCAAGATCCATCAAGTCTAGCAATGGATTCAGGTACGCTTTTGTAATTTAATTTATGTTCTTCATCTCATGAATTGACATGGTACAATAAATATCTAACAAGTGGTATCAGAGCCTCCCTGTTTGATTCATGAGTTTGAAGTTGTCAGGTTTAATTTTTGTTATTGTTCGGAAACACTAGATCATTTGATCTAATTTAATTTATGGTACCTATTTTTCCATCAAAATTGAGATATGCATACAATTATATAATGTAGTTGTTGATGTGTTCTTATGTACATATATATTGTATCGTACTGGTTATAGTTTCGGTCCTTCGAATATTGGCATGAAAATATTTGTTAACAAAATGTTCATATTCTGATGATGAGATTTTGCATTTCTCGGACCGAGATGCCAATCCACGGATTTCTTGGTTATAGAAACAACAAGCTATAGCCTCAAACCTTTAATTGATCCAGGTCATGATAGAGGAATATATGGTGGTTTGTTGTGCTTTTACCATCTTAGAATGTAAGATTATGTATATATATTTTTGGTTCCTTTTTTTTTAATTTGTTCCATTGTTTAGTTTAACACGATGGCTATAATAGGTTTGGGTTCTCCAATTTTTTATTTCTTCCATTGTTGTGCACTAAGGGCTTAGCAACAAGCCATGAACTACTAGTTTCTTTTATGTTTGTTCACATGGATTCAGCTTCTTAACTTGGTTTCAAAGAACCAAATAATGGTTCTGTTGATATTTTTTGTTCGGCAAATAATTTGTGAAGGTCTGATTTTGCAATGGACACACAAGAGGAAGAAGATTACTTTAACATGTCAACTTGGGATTTACTCAAGATTTGAGTGCATCTTATAAGGGAATATTGTATGAGATTTGCCTCATGAGTAATATTCCATAAAACTTTAGTATGTTAGTGATATATTTGTTTTGATCTCTGATGGAGTCAAAAAAGTTAGAATTTCTGAGTATTCTCTGTTGTGAACATATAAATTATGAAATGGTATGCATGTACATACTATATTTTATTGTCGGCCACCTACTATAATTTTATAATATTAGAAAGTCAACTAGGCAAGCTTTCAATATTGTATGCAATACTATAAAGATATTGGATGATTATCTTCTGTATGGTTTATTAGAAGAATATTATCCTCTTTGGATATATATTTTCAGTAGATTTTTTGATGTAATCTTTTCATGCATATATTCAGTAAAATTTGTTACTGTAATCTGTTGACTTATGATTATTTGAATTAAGTAGTAATCTTTTAAATATGCATGTACATAAAATTTTGGACATGATTCAGTTTTTGTAAAATTTAGTTAACATTCAAATTTTTGGTGCCTTTTGTGACTAGCAATAGTTATCTAATATTCTAAATAGACCCATTGAAACAAGATGTCGCCAAAGTGATCTCTTTTGCGTAGATAGTCTATGAGGGATGTCATATGTTTATGTGTGTACATTCATGCGGGTATTAGCCGGCCCAAGGAAGGTTAATACTTGGCCGAATTGCACACATACTTGTGGTGATAAATGTGTGACAATTATAAGGTTTATATGTGAATAATAACCCGATCCAAAGATAGGCTTATTATTTGACATGACTTATTATCAACGTTTGATCATTACACCAAGAGTACCACTTGTAGTTAATATCACTGTCCAAAGACTTGATATTAATGATGTACTAGGTATCTTGAGATGGGGTTCACCATTATTTGAATTTGTTTGACTATATTTTACGCTTTGGTTATTTGTTAGAGCATGTTTATTTTTGTTGCTTTGTTCTCTTTACAGTTAATGTTGTTAAAATATCTGCCAATAAGAATTTAAATTTTTATGTTTAATGGGATAAACTTTAAGGGCGAAAAAGAAAATAAATACAGAAGCTGCTAAGGGTCCAGCTCAGAAGAAACAACAATATAAAACTAAGGGTTATTTCTTTTGTGACAAGCCGGAACACATAAAGAAGAAATGTACAAAGTACCACGCGTGGCATATAAAGAAAAGTACATTTCTAAATTAGCAGTTCTGAGGTTAATTTAGATTTAATACCTAAAAATACGTAGTGGTTAGATTCTGGTGCTACTACCCACATTAGTGTTTATAGACAAGGTTGTTTGAGCTACCGAAGTCAATTGATGGTGAAAGATACATCTATGTGGGTGACGAAAAATTGGTAGAAGTGAAAGCAATAGGACATTTTAGGTTATTTTTAAGAACCGATTATTATTTGGATTTGATAGACATTTTTATTGTACCGTCTTTTAGACGAAATTCTGTTTCAGTTTCCTTAATGGACAAATGTGGTTATCATTGTTCATTTGAAAATAATAAGTTTAGCCTATCTTTAAATCCAAATATTATTGGTAACGGTTCCTTTAAGATTTATGATCTCCTATATTCAGTTAAAACTATTGCAGCTTAAATGAAACCTTGCAAGTGGAGTCATGTGGTACTAAACACAAAATTAACAATAATAAAAATTTAGCCTCATTATGACATAAGCGATTAGGTCACATCTCTAGAAATAGAGTTGAACGACGATGAGATTTGGATTCCATTGACTTTATAGACTTCAATGTTTGTATTGAATGTGTAAAAGAAAGACAGACCAAAGTTAAATTATAAGCAGATACTTTATTGGTTATACGACAAATCAAGGGGTTAATAATTATACGATCCCACACAAAAGAAAATTTTGAGACGAGAAGTGTAATAGTTTTTTGAGGATGTTAAGTTTGGGGGAGAAATAAAGTCAGGATCATTGTCTTTGAGAAGGAATCAATTACGATTCCTACTATCACTTTTGACGATGTACAGGATTCTTTACCTGTCATGATCAAGAAGTGAATTCGGAGCCTCAATAAGACAATGTCGAATTACCTCTATAAGTCGTTGTTGAGATACCTTAACAACGACAACGTAGCGGCACCCCATTCAAGATATGGTAATTATTCCTAAGGAACAAACTCAACAACCTCAAGAACCGGTAATATTAAGATGGTCTACCAGAGAAAGGAGGAATATAATTTTGGATAATACTTGTCATATTTCTCTAGGAACGTAAGGAAGACTGTGGATACTAGAAGATGATCTAATCAACTTCCATCAGGCCATGGAAAGTTACAGTTCTCAAAGTGGATTGATACAATAAATAAGGAGTATAAGTCCATGCAAGACAATAAAGTTTAAGAACTTGTCCCATTACCAAAATGTATGAAGTCCATTGGTTGCAAATGGATATTTAAAACCAAGAAAGATATAAAAGGATAATATGGAGAGGTATAAAGTATGTCTTGCAGCTAGTGACTTCACTCAAAAGTTAACGATTGATTTTAAAGAGACTTTCTCTTCGGTATCTTTGAATGACTCTTTTAAACCAATCACAGCACTTGTTGCACATTTTGATCTTGAGTTACATTAAATGGATGTCAAAATTGTGTTTCTCAATGGTAACATCGAAAAAACAATTTATGGTGCATGCAAAAAACTTTGTGTCGAAAGACCCAAAGAATATGGTTTGCAAATTGACAAAATCTATTCATGGACTCAAGCAGGATTCTCGTCAAAGGTACTTAAAGTTTTACCAGTGATTATCTTGTTTGGTTTTTGATATAAACACTACTAAAGATTGTGTATATCACAAGTTCAGTGGGAGTAAACAATTTTCTTTAGTTATATATGTTGATGACATGCTGCTTGCCAAAAATGATATAGGTATATTGTACGACACTAAAAATTTCTACCAAATAACTTTCAGAAGAAATATCTTGGTGTCATTTCTTTTATATTAGGAATCCAGATATACCGTGATTGATCATTCTCGGGATATTCTTGATTATCACAAAAGATTTATATCAATAAAGTGCTTAAAAGTTTTGGCATGCAGGAATGCAAATAAGGTGACAACCCTTTCATTAAAGGAGACAAGTTCAGTCTCAGTCAAGTGCCCTAAGATTAGCATTAAAATTAAGAAAATATAATAGATTTTCCATTTATGACCAATTATAGGAAGTCTAATGTATGCTCAAGTATGTACGCATTAGGATATTGCGTACATAGTCAGATGTTAGGCAGATATTTTAAGCAAATATGGATGGATCATTGGGTAGCAGCCAAACTACTTAAGTAATTAATAGAGAACAAAGAATTATATGCTCTTTGTAGGAGATCGAATAATTTTGGAGATCATAAGGTATTCTGACTCCGAAATTTCTGGATGCCAACACGGCTGGAGATCCACATCAGGTTATGTTGATTGGTGGAGATATATTTTAGATTAGTGTCAAACATGGACCCATAATTTCTTCTACCATGACAATAAGGTTTATAACATGTTGTTAGGCATCTATTCAGGGAATATGGTTGCAAAATTTTGTCACAAGGCTGCACCTACAGTACGGTGTTGAAAGACCAAATAAATTATGGTGTGACAATAAATCAGCAGTACTGTATTCCAATAACAACAGAAACTTGTATAAGTCAAGGATATTGACATAAAGTTTCTAGCTGTGAAGGAAAGAATTCAGAATAGTTAAAATGTCCATATAGCACATTAGGACAAACTCCATGTTAGCGGATCCGCTCACTAAAGTATTATCACCCAAGGTCTTTCATGAGCATATTGCTCATATGGGTGTTAATTAAGAATATGGCAATATAGTGGGAGTTTATATTTTATGTATTTGGGTGCTATTTGGTTTTGGATTTGTGTATTAAAGTATTTTGGATATTTATCTGATCAGATATATAAAAATTAAGTTCATTCTGTTTTTATTATGTTAAAGTATTGATCTCACTAAAGTTAAGAAGGACCAGTTGGAAATAGACATGTATTGATCACATTGCGTGTAATTTCCATGCTACGCATTCATGATTGATCTATGTCGTTTAGCTATATTGGTTTATGTGACCATTGATGGTTTTGTTACGCTATATGTGACGAAGGCCGCTTTGATCCTATGTTGATATGGTTAATAGACGAGATTGTCCGGATATACCCTAAGGATTAAGATAGCAATTTATGAGCTCACTAAGGTTAACACAATTATAAGGTTACATATGTAGCCCAGTAGGAGATTGTTGGAATTATTCAATAATTAAGGGGCCACACATGTAAAATTAATTGTGTTTGGACTGTCTAAATAATTAAGCCAAATTAAAGTGGTATATTTGAAAATTGGCTTAAGGGTATAATTGTCATGGAATTAATGTGTAGATACCGGAGATAATTCTAATTTGATGAGGGGCCAAATTAGAAATATCAAAACATATAAATATATATATTCATTAGGGTTATGGTCCCCAACTTATACGGCCACCAAAAGAGATGTTTTCTCTTCTTCTCTTCTGCATCCTCATCAACAGAAAGAGAGGGAGAAAGGATTCAGATTCCTCTTTGTCATTAAGGGTCGTAGCAAGTTGGAAGATCGAGCCCAATAAATAGACATTTGCTTCAAGATCCATCAAGTCTAGCAATGGATTCAGGTACGCTTCCGTAATTTAATTTATGTTCTTCATCTCATGAATCGACATGGTATAATAAATATCTAACACACACACACACACACACACACACACACACACACACACACACACACACACACACATATATATATATATATATATATATATATATATATATATATATATATGTGTGTGTGTGTGTGTGTGTGTGTGTGTATATATATAGCCTTTATTAGGGTTTAATCTAGGAAATAAATTTCCTTTATCAATAACCTATACATGCTTTAGGAAGTTAATAAGATTATTCTAATAATCATATATAAACTCTTGGAAACTAATATAAATATAGGTAATTTAAATTTACTTAAATAGACTTAAAATTTAAATATATAATTAAGAAAAAAAACATATATCTACCAATTAAAATAACTTATATGAATACATTTTTTTCATCTAAAATACATTTGTGAAAACATATTCATTTATAATAGACCAAAGATTACATTTAGATTATTTTAGAAAAATACTTAGGAGATAATTAAAGTAATATAGATTTTAAACCACAAATAAGTTTTTATATATGTTACTTATGAAGATTGTTACATACATCCTTATAGGTAAGATTCTTACTAGGGTTACTTTAGAAAAAGAAAACTTGTAGGTATTTTTATATATACAAAGAAGAACTTAACATAGATATATATAAACATATACATATGGAAATTTATTTATACATATATACATAACACCTATATTTGTATCTAAATACACACATAAATAAGTTACATATAATTTTATATTCATATCTTGCATTTTAGATAACAATGTATAAAATTACTCGTAAAAATCTATGTTGTATAGTCTGTCCTCTAATTGTAACCAATACTATACCTATTAGACCTATATAGTAAATTCTAAGGTTAAAGTATGTGATAGACCTTTGCGTCTACTTTCCGAAACTTCAAACAGATCGCATTTTCGTGTCTGGATGCTCCAGAATCACAAAAACACCGAAACACTTTTATTTTTCGGACACCTGATACTAAAATAATTTTACAGAAAAAAAAACTTGGCTTAATAATATATATTTGGAAATCAACTTCAATATGGTTCAGCTAAAAAATAGAAAATTAATCAGAGTCCGAAATTGAAAGTTATGGTCTTTTGAAATTGTTATGACAGCTAAAAACTGAGGCTGAATTAATTATGACAAAATTGGACTATTTTGGATATATATATATATATATAAAAAAAAATATATATATATATATATATATATATATATGCTTATGATCAATCCTAGATTCTTTTATTATTATAATTAATTAAGGACACGATTTGTAAAAGATGGTTTGATATTTATTTGGTGGTAGATCATTGTAATGCCCCGCTCCGTACGGTGCATTATGCTGAGTCGTTGACTCGACGAGTCACGTTGGCCAAATGAAATGTATCGATGCGAATCGATACGAGAGTTACATTGTTCCGAGCAATGTATTGAACTAAGTCGATGCGAAGAGTTGCATTGTCCGAAAGAAATGCATCAAGTTAAATCGATACGAAGTGCTGCATTGCCCCGAAGGATAAGTACGTTGAGTCGGCTCGAAGATTCTAAGAAATCGAATCGACCCAAGGCGCAAGACCGAATCGATGCAAGTATTGATTTTATTTGGTTTCATGTGCAGGCTATCCATTTACGCTAAAATATTAGAAGTCGACATTTTGCCTCATTCACGACGGGTCCGCAAAACCCAAATCACCGCCTCGCAACGAGGTGGAACTTGGGCACGATAGGCCAGAATCGATCGAGTAGTTCAATGAAACAAGAAGTGCTCGAATGGATAAGTCAAAAGATTTGACCGTACAATAAAGTTATGAAATCGAGCCGCATCAGCTCGACAAACAACAAAGTGTATCGGCTTAAGGTGGGGGGACATTGACTTCTCTTTCCTGCTCCTTCATGCCTAAGTAAAATATATATCATTGTATGCTGAGTTAACCTATCGACGCCACGGGCGTGACTCGATAGAGAGATAAACATAGTGCATCGAACACTAGATAGAATAATTGAAATGAATCGTGCATCAAATGTACGAGTCGCTATGGAACATTTGAATATCGTAAGGGCGAGCGCCTCGGTGCGCAAGCCATAAGAATATAGGATAACTGTATCGACGAGTGCCTCAGTGCACAAGTCATTCGTGTCCCATGCACGAGTTAGTAAATGCTAAGAACATTTAAAGACTATATCGACGCGAGTACCTCAGTGCACGAGCTATAGAACATTGAATACCCTATCGAGGCATGCCTCAGTTGCACGAGTCGAAAGGAAGGAACATAAGTCTAACGGGTTGAACACTAAGGCGTAGAACATAGAAATACGGCTTCAAGGTATACCTCAAATGCACAATACAAGGAAATACGAATAACTATATCAAAGTATGCGCAGCAAGACGAGACTTACAAAAGATGGCACCGTTGCGACGAGGAGAACAGTTATGGCACAGATGTGACATAACTGTCGGTGTGGCATGGTGCCTTCAAAATATTCATGGCCTTCGGGGCGTTCGTTGAGAACATATCACGACCCATACCCGCTTTTCGGGATACGAGTGTGTGTCCAAGCCAGCCTACGTCGTAGTGCCGGTGGTAGAACGCTATCAAGGCCATGATGCTCAATATCACAAAATAATAATATACTTTATTTGCTCATTCACAAAACTAAATGGATTATAACATTCAACATTTATATTTGATACAAAGTACAAGGTCTCACAAGGAATTATAAAATGCAAGTAATTGAATACTCAACCATCTAACTAGGACTCCGCATATACCCATGTCTCCCCAAAGCTAAGATAAGTCGCGATTAACCTGAAAAATATTGGGTTACCCAGTCAGGATGGAACGAGTACAATTCACTGAATGCAGTTTCAATATATAAAAATGACTATAAGACAGAGGTTAGACATCAATTATATGTTTTGAAAATAAACAGAAAAAGATGTGAGAAAAGACGGAAAATCAACAACAAATAAATAAACTAAAAATACCTTCCCAACTGTTAGAAGTAACTTTGATATGTGATCGGTCTGGGACACTATACCGCGAGGTCTACGAGGTCTACTTGCATGAAAAATAAACAATGTCTACGAGATCTACTTACAGAAAATGAACAATGTCTACGAGGTCTACTTGCAGAAAATAAACAATGTCTATGGTCGGATCACACATCCTTGGTACTTCTCATTCCCGACTCAATAATTTATGGCAGAATATAAAAAATAACAAAAACCACATAACTAATGACCAACAGCGAAATATAGTGAAAATCAATATCAAAAACAGACAATAAACTGTACTCGCCTGGGGTCCTTAGCTGGTAAAACCGACAATTCTGTTGAGTCCCATTGGCTAGGGTCGATGTGATGGAGTTCGGGTTCGACGAAGGAAAAATAGGAAAAGTTGATTAGTCACAGTTGATTTATATGGGAAGGAATCCACATAAATAATAAATATAATTATTTTGGAATGTTATCTATAATTTTTTCGAAATCTATATTCTATTGGTCAAAATATAAATATATATAAAATAGTTTAAAACCTATTTGTAAGACGCTATATTCTTTAACAAATGATTTTGGAAGTACTCGTCAAAATATGTTCTATCGAAATACCATTTTTTAAATAGATATTAAAACTCAGCCAACACTCTTTTTCCAAAGAAATAATCTTTTATTAAAAACTCAATCTTATTATTCGCAAATAATACATATGTGTATATAGATTTTAGAAATTGTTACATGAGAATACAATATACATATACAAGGCCCAAGCCAAAACAGTCTATTCTAAATAAAGCTCATATAGTATGTTTATGAAACTTATTTATTTATCAAAATATTCTATGTAAATACTCTAACCATTTTACAAAACATTTGTGGTACTTATAAAACTATATTTTAGGAAATAGCTAGAAATATTATGAATATATTTTTATGACATATTTGATAAACCATAAATAAATACAACTATTTTAGCCCGTATATTCCAAAGTCCAAATATACATTAAAATAAACGCCCAATGAAACCCATGCCCAAATTATTTAATATACACATTATAATTATTACTATAAAATGTATATTCCTTCATACTCGTATCTATTTATACTAAACTAAATATACGTATATAATTATATCATATATAAATTACGGCTTGGCCAGCACAACATAAAATAACAATGATGATAGTAATATCATACAGTATCCCTTATATATATTAGTATAATATCTAATGCTGACAGAACCTTATAGAATTATATGGATATTAATACAACTCTTAGTTTATAGTAAATCTACTAAAATAAAATATTATTTTCTTTCTCCTTTCTCGAGTACCCAAACTTAACAAAAAAGGGGAGAACCACAACATTGCTGCTATTCCCTATTATTGTTTAAATCAATGAGCAAATCAAACTTAACTTCATATAACACAATAGGAAGAGAGAGAGAGTTTAAAGCACACAGAGAGAGAGAAGATTTAAAGAGAGAAGAGATGACAGAGGGGCTCACCCCCAACATGGCCGTCCAGCAGAGCGCGGCCTAGCATGCGGCTCCGGCACTTTGCTCCGGGGAAGTGCACAGTCGGTCGAAGTGGAGACGGCCCAGGATGAGCGATGGTCTGCCACTGGAAACTCGTGTGCGGTGTCGGTCTGCTTTGAGTCGGCGGAGGAATCCCCGATACGGCGTTTGTCCGTCCAGGCGGAGGCGATTAGCTAAAGAAAAACAGAGTAGCGGGCGGCTGTGTCCGATTCTCCGACAGAGGAAATCTCGACCCCGACGGTGGAGGTCATTTTCGAATGGGTTGTGCGACGCGCAGGCTTCAGCGTCAGGGCCGAGGACAGCTATCGGGCGGCATTGCCTCAGATTAGGTGGTGTTGAGTATGTGTACAGCAACGGAAGATGGTCAGGTATGTGGTAGTGGTGGTCATGATCGGTTGGCCTCGACGAGAGGTCGAGGTGGTGATGATGATGATGGTCAATGGTGGTCGAGGGAAGCTCGGCCGGGGACTTGGCTGTGCCGAGATGTAGGAGGGTGGTGATGATTATGGCCTTATGGCGACTCTGGCTTAGTCGGGGCATGTGAACGGTTGACGACGGTGGCAGTAGGGGTGACGGTGGTGTCAGGGATGTCGAGAAATTGTAATTGTAACGATGGATAGTAGAATAGATGGAAAACACGGACACGATGCACAACACCAATGTTGATGGATGTGATCGATGGAATTGGCTTGGTTGTGGGAGAAATAACTCTCCCTATATAGGTGGTGAATCTCCTAGGGGATAAGGACTATAAGTCCTATTGGATAACCCCTCTCTTTACTTTAAATCAAGCAAAAAATTATAAATCAATTTAATCTAATCGAAATTCATTAGTAGATAATGATACTCATATATATCAAAATCTTATAATTTCAAATCAATTAACATTTAAACACAAAATTGATCTAATCGCAATCTACTAACGATTGGCATAATAATGTTTAAAGTAGTATTCAGTATTATCAATAATTTAACTCGTATACTTTTGAAATCTAAATCGAAAAGTTGATTAATATGATAATTTCAATAATATCTAATTTTATCAAATAGATTTCAAAACAAATTTTATAAATCTAAACCATAAAATGAATGATAACGATAATTCGAATAATTATCGAATCTAGATTAAATCAAAATTAACCTATAATGATTAGAAATAATACTACACATTATTAATAATATCTAAAACACATTTTGCCAAACTAAATTTAATACTCGGTGACCATAATATTCTACAATAATATTTTAATAATATCAAAAAATATTGGACATAATCGCAATAAATGATCAAATAATTCTAGAAGTCTATTTTGTAAAATCTCTTCTTAAAATAAATTTGACAAATCTCTTCAAAATATCGATAATAGAAAGTGAACACTGTTTTCCAACTAGGAAATATATTTAAAACTACAACTAAAATAAATAAATAAATAATTTTAAAAACTCGGGAAGTGGGTTTACAAATCTAACCACCTTAAAAATAAATTCGTCCTCGAATTTAAGGATTACTAGGATAGGCGGACTTGGTTCATCCCTGAAAAGATAGAAAAACTTTTAGGATAAGAAAATATTAATCAAACATGTAAAAAGAAAAGAAAATTTTGGATTAGGATTAGGGTTAGGCTTTAGGGGATTAGAAATTAGGGATTAGAATACAAGGGAGATAATCTTCCCTTTTTTTTATTTAATCAACTTGAACTCGTATCAAAACTAATTTAAATCGTAATCCATTAATAAATTAAAATCGGTATTAATGTAAATAATTAATAGACCATTAAATAAAGCACGAAATATATATAGATGTAAAAATATATCTACATGGACGTCTTTGGATGCACTACCTGTCCATATAAGTTTGGATTTGGCTCGGGTCAAGTCCGGCTGAATTGGTACAATCGGGTCTACTAAAAGTCAATATCTTAATAAATAACAAATTAAATCTTTTATAGGGGTCAAGTCACAACTTGGCCTGATTTTCCTAGTTAGAACACACTTATGGCACGGTCTTCCCTACCCTGGCTAAAACACTAGTCAAAGCACTCGATTACACTCTCCATGACATAATTTCTAGTCATCTTGCACTCTAAATCTTACCCATGACTAAGGTCTTCTATAATAATAATTTCTTAAATTCCAAAAATCACTACTTATGTCAAATATATATATTTTTCTCAAAATTAAGAGGGGTTACAAATCTACCCACCTTAGAAATATTTTATCCTAGAATTTTCAAAGGCCACAATTTGGTATGACTAAGAGTAAAATCAAGAAACGAAATTTCAATCGATATGAATAAGAATGGCAATTGATATAATCAAGGGAAGGATATGATTTATGATCAAATTAGTCACGCGTAATCGCGAGTAAAATCAAAATGAAGTATGATTTGGTACGATCTAAGTATATTATAGCTGAATCACGATCAACTTTTGTTTTTAAGGATGATCAAGGAAATCAGTTTAACATGAACAATTTGTTCAGGCATGATCAAAATATGACCAAATCGAAATTGTTTTGGCATGATCCGTTACTAAACGAAAATTACTTAGCCACGATCATAGATTCAAGTCTATGTATGATTATCAATCTAGTGGAATATATTACTAGGAAGAACTAAATGATATTTCTCGAATAGGAAGAATAAGGAAGGAAGAACTATCATTTTATTGAGAAGATGGTAACAAGACACAAATTCGATTTGGAAAGTTATTACTCGTATGCTAATAAAAGATATAGCCTCTACGGTATCGAAAATCGTATGCATATCTGAAATCGTTTTACCAAGAATCCATGCCTCGCCAATGTACATCTGGCTGCTATAGACACTTGGTTTTACTGCTTAAATATAAAATGGTCGAATATTCTGTAGACTTTATCCAATATTAACACAACAACTCAAATATCGAAATAGGGTATTGGACATAATTTTTGTAATACTCGTTAACCTACACTTACTCAAAATTACTTCAACTTAGGGATCATGCCACGCCAGTGCGCTGCTGGCTGCAGTGAACCCGCCGTCTCGATAATTTAAATAAATGGCGATAGTGCGTTGCTGCCTTGTCGTTGTAAGTCAACATGGATTCTTTCAACTATATCCATAGAAACATTCAATGAGCTTTCAAAAGATTTAAACAAGTCGATCATGATATTATAATTAACTGTCCTTGAAGATATTAGTTTTGAAAATATGACGATCGATTAGGTATCAATTTTGAAAATCAATGGTTGATTAGTAAAAATGGTCGGAGATAGGAGGATATAAAATTTTCTGTTTATTTAGTATTCAAAGATCGAGAGGAAAAACCTATATAACTTGAAATTCCTCAAAATAAATATAGGGAAATCGGCTCAAATTTCAATAGATGGAAATAGAACATCTACCCTTAGAAAATAATTTTTAGGGCCAATGGAAACTAAATAAGTAGTATAGACTTTATGATATGATTATGATGACTAGAGGGAAGAAAATAAAATGGCACAATTGATCAAGGGTAAGAGTTGAGATTTAATAAGTTTCTAATTTACTAAGCGAATAATCTACCCACCTTTAGTCCTACCAAGGTATCAAGACAAAATAGCAAATCGTTCTATGAATATTCCTCAAGTTATCTAATAGGGTTTGAATTCAATAAATCTCAACCTAAATCATATAGCCTACGTAGCATTCTTAACTATCCAATCGTCAAATTGAACAAGGGACTAATATTCCTAGTCATTCTCCTAAAAATCAAATTAGTTCTAGTTGTGAATGAGCACTTCCTAGTCGCAGGCTTGCAGTAGTACGACTAACTTAAGTACTACCACGAGTTTGCAGTCTTTTACAAAAACTGATCTGTATGGGCCACCATAAAAACTTGTCACGACCCATACCCGTTTTTCGGGATACGAGTGTGTGTCCAAGCCAGCCTACGTCGCAGTGCCGACGGTAGAACGATGTCAAGGCCATGATGCTCAATATCACAAAATAATAATATACTTTATTTGTTCATTCACAAAACTAAATGGA
This sequence comes from Iris pallida, assembly GCA_029216955.1. Lineage (NCBI taxonomy): Eukaryota > Viridiplantae > Streptophyta > Magnoliopsida > Asparagales > Iridaceae > Iris > Iris pallida. The sequence goes on from JANAVB010039018.1 coordinate 115,894, forward strand.
TTACAATATTCAACATTTACATTTGATACAAAGTACAAGGTCTCACAAGAAATTATAAAATGCTAGTAACTGAATGCTCAACCATCTAACTAGGACTCCGCATATACCCATGTCTCCCCAAAGCTAAGATAAGTCGCGATTAACCTGAAAAATGTTGGGTTACCCAGTCAGGATGGAATGAGTACAATTCATTGAATGCAGTTTTAATATATAAAAATGACTATAAGACAAATGTTAGACATCAATTATATGTTTTGAAAATAAACAGAAAAAGACGTGAGAAAAGACGAAAAATCAACAGCAAATAAATAAACTAAAAATACCTTCCCAACTGTTAGAAGTACCATTGATATGTGATCGGTCTGGGACACTACACCGCGAGGTCTATGAGGACTACTTGTATGAAAAATAAACAATGTCTACTAGGGGTGAGCAAATACCGACCAATACCGAAAAATTGACCGAATACCGATTAAAAATATTCCGAAAAACCGAACCAAAATTATGTACCGATACCGAATTGTCGAACCGACTAAATTACGGTATAATGGTAATGGTAACGGTTTGAGTGTAATACCATACCGAAAATACCGAACTGAACCGATTCACACACACATATATATATATACACACACACACGCACACACATTTTTTAATGTTGTTCATGATTAATTTTACACTACTCATTTTTATTTTTATCTTTATTTTGGTTGGTTTCCTAGAACTTGGAATGGATTTTAGTGGACTTGAATTTATGTTAAGAATGCTAAGAATTAAGTTTTTGATCTTTTGAGCTTATGTTTTTGTGTTCTCATAGAATTTTGAAGTGAATTTTGGTTACTTAAACTTATACTAAAGATTAAACTTAGTGACCACGTTTGATATTTTAAGCTCATTTTTAGGTGTTTGCGACTTGTTACATATTGTTCTAATAATTTTGATTAATTGTTTGGTTGGTAGAGGCTTGGCTTTAAAATTAATGCTTCCAAAAAAGTAAAAAAAATATATATTATAAGTTAAGAGGTTCTACAATATTAAGTGTGTTAATTGATCAAATATTAATTGGTAAAATATCGATACCGAACAAAAACCGACCGAATACCGATTTAACCGAAACCGATTCTAAATGGTACGATATTGGTATTGATTTTTCAAATACCGATTTTAAAAAACATCAAAAAATCGACCAAATACCGACCGATTATATCGACGCTCACCCCTAATGTCTACGAGGTCTACTTACAGAAAATAAATAATGTCTACGAGGTCTACTTGCAGAAAATAAACAATGTCTATGGTCGGATCACACATCCTTGGTACTTCTCGTTCCCGACTCAACAATTTATGGCAGAATATAAAAAATGACAAAAACCACATAACTAATGACCAACAGTGAAATATAGTGAAAATCAATATCGAAAATAGACAATAAACTGTACTCGCCTGGGGTCCTTAGCTGGTGAAACCGACAATTCCGTTGAGTCCCATTGGCTAGGGTTGATGTGATGGAGTTCGGGTTCGGCAAAGGAAAAATAGGAAAAGTTGATTAGCCATAGTTGATTTATATGGAAAGGAATCCACATAAATAATAGATACACTATTTTGGATTGCTATCTATAATGTTTTTGGAAATCTATATTCTATTGGTCAAAATATAAATATATATAAAATAGTTTAAAACCTATTTGTAAGATGCTATATTCTTTAACAAATGATTTTGGAAGTATTCCTCAAAATATATATGTTCTATCAAAATACTATTTTTTAAATAGATATTAAAACTCAGCCAACACTCTTTTTCCAAAGAAATAATCTTTTATTAAAAACTCAATCTTATTATTCGCAAATAATACATATGTGTATATAGATTTTAGAAATTGTTACATGAGAATACAATATACATATACAAGGCCCAAGCCAAAACAGTTTATTCTAAATAAAGCTCATATAGTATGTTTATGAAACTTATTTATTTATCAAAATATTCTATGTAAATACTCTAACCATTTTACAAAACATTTGTGGTACTTATAAAACTATATTTTACGAAATAGCCAGAAATATTATGAATATATTTTTATGACATATTTGATACACCATAAATAAATACAACTATTTTAGCCCGTATATTTTAAAGTCCAAATATACATTAAATTAAAAGCCCAATAAAACCCATGCCCAAATTATTTAATATACACATTATAATTATTACTATAAAATGTATATTCCTTCATACTCGTATCTATTTATACTAAACTAAATATACGTATATAATTATATCATATATAAATTATGGCTTGGCCAGCACAACATAAAATAACAATGATGATAGTAATATAATACAGTATCCCTTATATATATTAGTATAATATCTAATGCTGACAGAACCTTATAATACTACTCTTAGTTTATAGTAAGTCTACTAAAATAAAATATTATTTTCTTTCTCCTTTCTCGAGTTCCCAATCTTAAGTAAAAAGGGAAGAACCACAATATTGCTGATGTTCCCTATTATTGTTTAAATCAATGAGTAAATCAAACTTAACTTCATACAACACAATAGGAAGAGAGAGAGAGTCTAAAGCACACAGAGAGAGAAGAATTAAAGAGAGAAGAGAGGACAGAGGGGCTCACCCCCAGCAAGGCCGTCCAGCGGAGCGCGACCTAGCAGGCGGCTCCGACGCTTTGCTCCGGGGAAGTTCACAGTCGGTCGAAGTGGAAATGGCCCAGGCTGAGTGGCGGTCTGCCACTGGAAGCTCGTGTGCGGTGCCGGTCTACTTCGACTCGGCGGAGGAATCTCCGGTGCAGTTTTCGTCCGTCTAGGCGGAGGCGATTGGCTAGAGGAAGACAGAGTAGCGGGCGACTGTGTCCGATTCTTCGACAGAGGAAATCTCAACCCCGACGGTGGAGGTCATTTTCGAATGGGTTGTGCGACGCACAGGCTTCAGCGCCAGGGCCGGGGACAGCTACCGGGCGGCATTGCCTCAGATCGGGTGGTGTTGAGTATGTGCACAGTAACGGACGGTGGTCAGGTATATGGTATTGGTGGTCATGATCGGTTGGCCTCGACGAGAGGGTCGAGGTGGTGATGATGATGATGGTCAATGGTGGTCGAGGGAAGCTCGGCCGGGGATAGGGCTGCGTCGAGATGCAGGAGGGTGGTGATAATTATGGCCTTGTGGCGACTCGAGCTGGGTCGGGGCTTGCGGACAGTGGACCGGAGAGAGAAGATCCTCAAGAACAAGACTATCAAGTTAGTCCGAGTTGCTTGGGGTCATCACTCTTTGGGGGAGTCAACGTGGGAGCATGAGGATGATATCCGATCGCGATATCCCAACTTGTTTGACTCATGAGGTATAATGTCTTTCTTATGCCTCATGCCTTCGATTCCTTGCTTGAATGAGTGATTGTCTGCCTAGTTATAGCTTGCATATGATTAATGTAGCTTGTTATTGCTCCTCTAGCCTCTTGATTAAATTTCGAGGACGGAATTCTTTTAAGGTAGGTAGAGTTGTAATGCCTGTGGTTCGTATTACGTATTTCTGGAATACGTGTACGTATTTATTCTTGTATTGCATGATTCCTTGTTTAGTTTTCTTCATGGCTTGGCTTGGTTTATTCTTGGCCCGGGTTGGCTTGGTTCGGTTGGGATTATTTTGGTTCATCATAAACTATGGATAAACCCCTACCTACCACTACCTTTGATATTTATTGCCATTCTTCTTTCTCTCTCTCTTCATAATCATCTTTTTCTTCCTTATTTACTTCCTTACCTACCAAAGAGAGGGAGAGAGAGGTCTAGGCAAGTGCAACTTGCTTCCACAAGAGAGCTCATTTTTATTGTTCTATTAGCTTCTCCTTACGTTTCTAAGACACATTAGAACTTGTCATTTTCTATTTTGAGGCTTTAATTTTTGTAGATCTAGAAATTTGTTATTTTTGGATTTTGATGGTTTTGATCTATCAAACTTCGTTGTTTTCAAGTTTTGATGGTTCCATATTGCAGAGAATTTTATTCTACCCAATTTTGACCTTTGAAGAGTTGGATTTAGACTTATTTTGACCAAGTTATGGACTTTTGAAGCTTTGGGTTCAACCATGGAGTTCCTGTTGATTTGGAGAAGACAGTGAGCAGTACGTGAGATTTTTAGCTTGCACCACTGAGTTGCGTGCGCTCTTTAGCGCAGCGCAATCCCCATACGCTGCCTTTTGGGAGCGTATGACTCGCATACGCTCGCTTGTTTGACAAGGAGTCGTATGGACCCTATATGCTGCCTTTTGGGAGCGTATGACTCGCATACGCTCGCTTGCTTGACAAGGAGTCGTATGGACCCCATACGCTGCCTTTTGGGAGCGTATGACTCGCATACGCTCGCTTGTTTGACAAGGAGTCGTATGGATCCCATACGCTGCCTTTTGGGAGCGTATGACTCGCATACGCTCGCTTGCTTGACAAAGAGTCGTATGGACCCCATACGCTACCTTTTGGGAGCGTATGACTCGCATACGCTCGCTTGTTTGACAAGGAGTCGTATGGAGTACATACGCTGCCTTTTGGAGGCGTATGACTCGCATACGCTCGCTTGCTTAACGAGGAGTCGTATTGAGTACATACGCTGCCTTTTGGAAGCGTATGACTTGAGCGTAGCCTGACTTGAGCGTAGCCTGACCTGAGCGTAGCTTGACCTGAGCGTAGCCTGATTACCCTGGATCTTCTATAGCCTTGTATATTGATATTTTATTAGATATTTAACGTCCATTTTATATCCTTACGCCTTTTGTCATGAACTTGATAATCACGAATTTATGTAATATATTTGGAAAGGATAACTGAGCCTGACACGATAGTGACCCGTAGTGTGCACTCCTGACATGAGTAACATGACATGACCTGATAGTGGCCCGTTGTGGCGCACTCCTGACTAGTACACTTGACCTAATAACCTGACATGTTATATCTTGATAAGCTGTTACGATGGCTACCTGACATGACATGACCTGTATAATAACCTGGATACCGTGGGTGATTGTGCTTGTATAAATAAACCAGTCCTGTCTTGCATCATGTCTAGGATGGGACTCCTGAGTACCACGGTCAGGAGTACCTATTGAAATGAACTAAGGACTAATAACTAGATTAATACATTAGTCATGAAGAGATCTTCCAGCTACAGGCAATCCCGTTACCTGGGCACGCCTTGGGATCTGTAGCCTGTCGTCGAGTAGGGCACATTTCCAGCACACTGTCATGTGTTGCACCCTTCAAGCTACCTAAGGGTACATTCATTTCCTGGACGATGTACCCACCTGAATTCAACTCTAATCTTTTAACCCGGGTAACCTGGATGGTCTGCAGGGCTTGTGGCTGTGGAATAATCTCACTGCATCTTGTTAGTAATTAGGCTTGTGACAACCCTAGTTAGTTAAAGTATCAAGCCGAAATTCTTGCTTGGCCGTGAAGTGATTAGACGGAGTCTAACCAGTCTAGTCTTGCCCTGATCCTGTTCCAGATTATTGAATGACCAGAATGCTTGTATTTATTTTACCGATAAATGGTGAGAATTCCAAGTTCTGTTCAGACGAAGGGTTACAACCCCGGTCCTTGTTTGGTTTACGGGTTGTAACCTGGTTATCTGAATAGTTTCATGGTTATCTCGTCGTATTTCATCCTGGTATATTTTCCTTATTTCCAGTTCTTACTTTTATTTATAACTTGTGCTGATTGCTAGTTTTAGCTCTTAAGTGAAGCCCCTTTGTGGTACTTGCTCTTTCTGGGGTCTGACCCAGCTGGTTTTGTGTGGCCAAATTTCAGAGCAACTTCAGAGGATCTACCGACCTTCCAGCCAGATGGTGGCCACTAGACGGAACCCTGGCAACGAGTGGTTATTTTTGGCTCTTCTACTCTATTGTAAAAATATTCTTTTGAGGCGTTTAGCCGACGAGCACCTGTTTAGCTCGATTGCACTTACTTACTGTCTGCCTACGGGCTGCAGCATGATTAACAGATCCTAGGGTTGATCATGTATGACTAAACTCTTGCTAGTCCTGACATTTTGTAACGACTAGCTTCATGATCAACTGAATATGTAATATTTGGGATGCCTTACTATTGTATATTTAATGATCATACATCTTGTGACATTTACTTACTTGCTTGTGATTGAGACACTAGGCTTGTTCATGACCTTAAGAGACTGTTGGCTTGTAGATAAACCCTCATGTATCTAGACAGCCGTGACCGTATAGCGAGATGGATTCCATTTCATATATGTAGCTGGCTATGTCTGCCCTCGCTCTCCAGTATTTTGGTTCTGGGGCATGACATGGTTTAAGTGGTGGCCCATACAGGTCTTGTAAATCAAGATATGTGAGGGTTTACCGAATAGATGTCTTAATCAGTATTCGTCCTTGATCTCTGCTCGTATCTTCTGAATCCCTGGATTCTTGTCCTGATCATATGCTTGTATCGTTGATCTGTCCTGGTCCTTCCTTATTGTTCTCTATGTCGTCTTCTTCAGCGGCATTGTTCGTGGTCCTACCGACCAGCAAGGCGGAGCACCTCCCGCGGACCAGCAGCAACCTGGAGATCAAGCCCAGCATTCCGGAGTAGCCTCCAGAGTTGTGCCTTCTGGCGGAGAGCCACCAGTCCAGCCAGTTTAACCTGTAGAACATGATGACAGCACTTTGATAGGACTCGTCAGGACCTTGATAGCTTTCCAAGATCATCGTAGAGACGCCTTGCAATAGGCAGTGACGGATGCTTTGACCCGAGGCGGTTATCCAGGGAACAGCGCGGCCAACAGCTTCAAGCGCTTGAACCCTCCATTCTTCGACGGTAGTGAAGATGCTATCGCAGCAGATGCATGGCTTCAGGACACAGAGGTGATTCTAGAAGCAGCCAGGACCCCAGAGAACGAGAAGGTGGCCGTTGTGCGCCTGCAGTTGTTAGATCTTGCCCGCAGCTGGTGGGCAGCACAGACTGTTGGATTAGCAGCACCCACTGCTTGGGCAGTATTCAGAGAGAGATTCCAGACCAAGTATTTCGATGCCGTGGCCCGATATGATCTGCATATGAGGTTTACCAATCTGAAGCAAGGAGGCAGGACGGTCGACGGATATGCGGTCGAGTTTTCCAGACTCAGTCGGTTTGCTCCCACTTTGGTGGCAACCGAGTATGATAGAGCCCAGCGGTTCCAGCAGGGACTTCACCTGGAGATCTTATTGGCAGTTGAGCAGTTTGAGCATCAGACCTTTGATGCAGTCTTGAGAGCAGCCCGGAGGCATGAGTATACCTCCCAGAGGATTATGGATAGGGCCGAAAGTCGGAAGAGATCTCACGGCCAGATGAATCAGTCTTCAGCACCAGCCCCGACAGCCAGGGCTTTGACTATTGGAGCTCCGAGGCGAGCGGCCTCAGTAACGTCGGTTCAGCATTCAACTCCGACGCACCCTCAGCAGCAGAAGCAGAAGCAATCTTCCGCAGTAGGTTGTTCTCATTGTGGGAAGCCAGGCCATGTGGTGGCAGAATGTCGCAGGGCACAGGAATTGTGTCTGGCTTGTGGAGCACCAGACCATAGGGTTGGATCCTGCCCGAATAGGGGTGGTTCATCATCGTCCAACCTTTCTAGCTCTTCGGTGAGAGGACCAGCTCCGGTCCAGCAGCAGCAGTATCCATTGTCGAGGACCTTGCCACCTCAGACCCAAGTGTTCCAGCAGCAGAACCCCCAGCAGCATATTCAAGTCCAAGCCCAGAGTCAGAGCAGGCAGCGAGGATTTCAGCAGAGGGGACCAGCACCCCGAGGGCACGGTCAGGCTATGGTGATGACCGTGGAGGAAGGATTGGCACCAGGAGAGGTAGTGGCAGGTACTATTCTCGTCAATTCCTTTCCAGCTTCAGCTTTATTTGATTCTGGTGCATCGCATTCATTTATGTCTGCACGATTTGCGATACGGGTAGGATTAGAGCCCGAGTCATTATCAGTAAGGCTTAATATACTTACTGGTAATGGACTTGTGGGAGTAGATAGAGTATTTTCCTCGTGTCGGATCGTAGTTAGCGGTAGAGAATTCCCCGCTAGAATGATAGAATTCTCGATGGCCGATTATGATGTGGTCCTAGGGATGGATTGGTTGAGGAACCAGTATGCTAGGATAGACTGCCACATTGGCAGGATTGTTTTTAGCATTCCAGGTGAGCCGGAGTTTTCTTTCTCTCGAGGCAAAGTTGAGTCATCTTCTCCAGTATTGCGGATGGCAGTAGCAGCGGTTCAGTTGCCCAGGATAGTCGAAGAGTTTCTAGATGTTTTCCCAGAAGAACTTCCAGGTATACCTCCGGAGCGGGAGATCGAGTTCACTATAGACTTGATTCCCGGGACAGCCCCAGTGTCAGAGAGAGTCTACAGGATGGCGCCGTCAGAGTTGGAGATATTGTACAAGATGATTGAAGAACTTAGAACCAAGGGATTCATTCGTGCTAGTGGATCGCCTTGGGGAGCCCCGATGCTTCTTGTGAAAAAGAAGGATAGTACGTCCAGGTTATGTGTTGATTATCGTACCTTGAACTCAGTGACAATCAAGAACAGATACCCTCTTCCGAGGATAGATGACTTGTTTGATCAACTCAAGGGGGCTTCAGTATTCTCGAAGATTGATTTGCGCTCAGGTTATCATCAGATCAGAGTCAGAGAGCAGGACATCCCGAAGACAGCTTTTAGATCGAGATATGGGCATTAGGAATTCCTTGTTATGCCTTTTGGAGCAACCAATGCGCCGGCAGTATTCATGGACCTCATGAATCGCATCTTCATGCCTTACTTGGATCAGTTTGTGATTGTGTTCTTGGATGACATTCTGGTCTACAGCAAGAGTGAGGCGGAGCATGAGCAGCATCTCCGTATGGTTCTTCAGATCCTCAGAGAGCACCAGTTATATGCCAAGCTCAGTAAATGCGAGTTCTGGCTCGATCGCATTTCGTACTTGGGTCATATCATCACTCGAGGAGGAGTAGAAGTGGATCCCCAGAAGATTGTGGCTATTGAGTCATGGCCAGTGCCCAGCACAGTTGCAGAGGTTCGTAGTTTTCTTGGATTGGCCGGCTACTACCGGCGGTTTGTTTCGGATTTTGCTCAAATTTCAGCACCATTGACGCAGTTAACCCGCAAGGATGCGTAGTTTGCTTGGACAGCAGAGTGTCAGAGTTCTTTTGAGCAGTTGAAGCGAGGCCTGATAACAGCTCCTATTCTCACACTTCCAGATGGGACCAGAGGATTCTCAGTGTACTGTGATGCTTCAGGCAGAGGTTTAGGATGTGTTCTAATCCAGCATGGAAAGGTAATAGCTTATGCGTCACGACAACTTCGTGATCATGAGAGGAATTACCCAACCCATGACTTGGAGCTGGCAGCAGTAGTATTTGCACTTATGTTGTGGAGGCACTACTTGTACGGAGATAGGGTGGAGATTTTCACCGACCATAAGAGCCTGAAGTATGTTTTCACCCAGAAGGATCTTAACATGCGTCAGAGAAGGTGGCTGGAGCTTCTTGTGGATTATGATGTCAACCTGCAGTATCATCCTGGGAAGGCCAATGTTGTTGCGGATGCATTGAGCAGGAGAGCGGGAGTTTATTTTCTAACAGCGCAACCAGAGCTGTTAGCAGATCTTCAGAAGATGGGTGTTGAAGTTGTTCTCCCTTCCAGTGTGGCCTTGATGGCCAGTATGCAAGTTCAGTCCTCTTTAGTCGAGAGGATCCGGATGGCGCAGTCGGCAGATTCCAAGCTTCAACGACTCAGAGCAGAGTGTGAGACAGGACGAAGACCAGAGTTATACATTCATGAGGATGGTACACTTCGACATGGTAAGCGTCTTTGTGTACCCAGCGGAGATATCCGGCAGGAGATTATGTCAAAAGCGCACAGTTCGCAGTATTCCATCCATCCCGGCAGTACAAAGATATACCGTGATATCCGACAGCATTTCTGGTAGAATGGCATGAAGCGGGAGATAGCTCGGTTTGTCTTTCGGTGTTTGGTTTGCCAACAAGTTAAAGCCGAACATCAGAGACCGGCTGGACTTCTTCAGCCCTTACTGATTCCAGAATGGAAGTGGGAGCATGTGACCATGGATTTCGTGATTGGGTTACCTAGATCCCCAGCTGGTAGAGATGCTATCTGGGTTATAGTTGATCGGCTCACGAAAGTGGCTCACTTTCTTCCATTCAGAGTTGGTCAGTCGACGGCTCAGTTAGCAGAGATGTACCTCAGGCAGATTGTCAGATTGTACGGTGTGCCAGTCAGTATCACCTCGGACCGAGATTCAAGATTTACGTTACACTTTTGGCGTAGCTTGCAAGAGAGTTTGGGAACTCATCTCCAATTCAGTTCAGCATATCACCCGCAGACAGATGGCTAGTCGGAGCGCACGATCCAGACTCTTGAAGACATGTTGCGGTCTTGCACACTTGACTTCGGTGGTTCATGGGAAGATCACTTATACCTGGTGGAATTCTCGTACAACAATAGTTTCCAGGCCAGTATCCAGATGGCACCGTTCGAGGTACTGTATGGTAGGAAGTGCAGATCCCCGCTAGCCTGGGATGATGTTGGAGAGAGACAGATGCTCGATCCAGAAATGATTGCCCAGACAGTTGAGGTGGTCAAGCGAGTCAGAGATCATCTTCGAGTTGCCCAAGATCGCCAGCGCCATTGGGCCGATTCTCATCGGCGCCCTCTCGAGTTTTCGGTCGACGATCATGTATTCCTGAGGATTTTGCCTAACCGTGGCGTCATTCGTTTCGACGTGCGGGGAAAGCTTAGTCCTAGGTATATAGGGCCGTTCGATATTCTAGAGCGAGTAGGAGATGTGTCCTATCGTCTCGCTCTTCCACCATCGCTAAGCGAGGTGCATGACGTGTTCCAAGTATCCCAATTACGACGGTATATCCCGGACCCGAGCCACATCCTGGATCATTCGGAATTGATTGTTGGTACCAACCTTTCGTATGAGGAGAGGCCCGTGTCTATATTGGACCGGAGAGAGAAGATCCTCAAGAACAAGACTATCAAGTTAGTCCGAGTTGCTTGGGGTTATCACTCTTTGGGGGAGTCAACGTGGGAGCGTGAGGATGATATCCGATCGCGATATCCCGACTTGTTTGACTCGTGAGGTATAATGTCTTTCTTATGTCTCATGCCTTCGATTCCTTGCTTGAATGAGTGATTGTCTGCCTAGTTATAGCTTGCATGTGATTAATGTAGCTTGTCATTGCTCCTCTAGCCTCTTGATTAAATTCCGAGGACAGAATTCTTTTAAGGTGGGTAGAGTTGTAATGCCTGTGGTTCGTATTACGTATTTCTGGAATACGTGTACGTATTTATTCTTGTATTGCATGATTCCTTGTTTAGTTTTTTTCATGGCTTGGCTTAGTTTATTCTTGGCCCGGGTTGGCTTGGTTCGGTTGGGATTATTTTGGTTCATCATGAACCATGGATAAACCCCCTACCTACCACCACCTTTGATATTTATTGCCATTCTTCTTTCTCTTTCTTCATAATCATCTTCTTCTTCCTCATTTACTTCCTTACCTACCAAAGAGAGGGAGAGAGAGGTCTAGGCAAGTGCAACTTGCTTCCACAAGAGAGCTTATTTTTATTGTTCCATTAGCTTCTCCTCACGTTTCTAAGACACATTAGAACTTGTCATTTTCCATTTTGAGGCTTTAATTTTTGTAGATCTAAAAAATTGTTATTTTCGGATTTTGATGGTTTTGATCTATCAAACTTTCTTGTTTTCAAGTTTTGATGGTTCCATGTTGCAGAGAATTTTATTCTACCCAATTTTGACCTTTGAAGAGTTGGATTTGGACTTATTTTGACCAAGTTATGGACTTTTGAAGCTTTGGGTTCAACCATGGAGTTTCTGCTGATTTGGAGAAGACAGTGAGCAGTGCGCGAGCTTTTTAGCTTGCACCACTGAGTTGCGTGCGCTCTTTAGTGCAGCACAGTCCCCATACGCTGCCTTTTCGGAGCGTATGACTCGTATACGCTCGCTTGTTTGACAAGGAGTCGTATGGACCCCATACGCTGCCTTTTGGGAGCGTATGACTCGCATACGCTCGCTTGCTTGACAAGGAGTCGTATGGACCCCATACGCTGCCTTTTGGGAGCGTATGACTCGCATACGCTCGCTTGTTTGACAAGGAGTCGTATGGAGCCCATACGCTGCCTTTTGGGAGCGTATGACTCGCATACGCTCGCTTGCTTGACAAGGAGTCGTATGGACCCCATACGCTGCCTTTTGGGAGCGTATGACTCGCATACGCTCGCTTGTTTGACAAGGAGTCGTATGGAGTACATACGCTGCCTTTTGGAGGCATATGACTCGTATACGCTCGCTTGCTTGACGAGGAGTCGTATTGAGTACATACGCTGCCTTTTGGAAGCGTATGACTTGAGCGTAGCCTGACTTGAGCGTAGCCTGACCTGAGCGTAGCTTGACCAAGCGTAGCCTGATTACCCTGGATCTTCTATAGCCTTGTATATTGATATTTTATTAGATATTTAACGTCCATTTTATATCCTTACGTCTTTTGTCATGAACTTGATAATCACGAATTTATGTAATATGTTTGGAAAGGATAACTGAGCCTGACACGATAGTGACCCGTAGTGTGCACTCCTGACATGAGTAACATGACATGACCTGATAGTAGCCCGTCGTGGCGCACTCCTGACTAGTACACTTGACCTGATAACCTGACATATTATATCTTGATAAGCTGTTACGACGGCTACCTGACATGATATGACATGTATAATAACCTGGACACCGTGGGTGATTGTGCTTGTATAAATAAACCAGTCCTGTCTTGCATCATGTCTAGGATGGGACTCCTCAGTACCACGATCAGGAGTACCTATTGAAATGAACTAAGGACTAATAACTAGATTAATACATTAGTCATGAAGAGATCTTCCAGCTACAGGCAATCCCGTTACCTGGGCACGCCTTGGGATCTGTAGCCTGCCGTCGAGTAGGGCACATTTCCAGCACACTGTCATATGTTGCACCCTTCAAGCTACCTAAGGGTACATTCGTTTTCTGGACGATGTACCCACCTGAATTCAACTCTAATCTTTTAACCCGGGTAACCTGGATGGTCTGCAGGGCTTGTGGCTGTGAAATAATCTCACTGCATCTTGTTAGTAATTAGGCTTGTGACAACCCTAGTTAGTTAAAGTATCAAGCCGTAATTCTTGCTTGGCCGTGAAGTGATTGGACGGAGTCTAACCAGTCTAGTCTTGCCCTGATCCTGTTCCAGATTATTGAATGACCAGAATGCTTGTATTTATATTACCGATAAATGGTGAAAATTCCAAGTTCTGTTTAAACGAAGGGTTACAACCCCGGTCCTTGTTTGGCTTACGGGTTGTAACCTGGTTATCTGAATAGTTCTATGGTTATCTCGTCGTATATCATCCTGGTGTATTTTCCTTATTTCCAGTTCTTACTTTTATTTATAACTTGTGCTGATTGCTGGTTTTAGCTCTTAAGTGAAGCCCCTTTGTGGCACTTGCTCTTTCTGGGGTCTGATCCAGCTGGTTTTGTGTGGCCAGATTTCGGAGCAGCTCCAGAGGATCTACCGACCTTCCAGCCAGATGGTGGCCACTAGACGGAACCCTGGCAACGAGTGGGTTATTTTTGGCTCTCCACTCTATTGTAAAAATATTTTTTTGAGGCGTTTAGCCGACGAGCACCTGTTTAGCTCGATTGCACTTACTTACTGTCTGCCTACGGCCTGTAGCATGATTAACAGATCCTAGGGTTGATTATATATGACTAAACTCTTACTAGTCCTGACATTTTGTAACGACTAGCTTCATGATCAACTGAATATGTAATGTTTGGGACGCCTTACTATTTTATATTTAATGATCATACATCTTGTGACATTTACTTACTTGCTTGTGATTGAGACACTAGGCTTGTTCATGACCTTAAGAGACTGTTGGCTTGTAGATAAACCCTCATGTATCTAGACAGCCGTGACCGTATAGCGAGATGGATTACATTTCATATACGTAGCTGGCTATGTCTGCCCCCGCTCTCCAGTATTCTAGTTCTAGGGTGTGACAATATGCAATGAAGAAATCATGGTGGGCCAAAGACGACGGATCCCACAAGATTTCTCTGAACCACCCGACGACATCTCCGGAGCCACGCACTCGGGGGTTCCGCTGCCCGGTCAGCGGACGGGGGTCGAGGGGGCAGCATCCCTCGTTGGGGGTTCGGGGGTGAAGCTCCCAAAAGGTATTCAGTTTTCACAAACTAGATATCTTTGGACAGCTGCCGCCAAGGAAAAAAGCCAACATCTATCAAGGAAAGAAGCCATGCCATACCATCATCATTTCAAGACTCTGAAGAAGCCTGCACCTGCTAAAGTATATCTGGAGTCTGTAATAAGTCTTAGGAATAATTGTAAACACAAGAAATGGATGGTAAAATCGAAAGCTAGGTTAGAAATTAGCCCAGGATCATTTTCGGATGCAAACCGGCATACCAACGGTATACCGGTCTATACCGACGGTATACCCATTTTGTTCGCAGAAAGTTTTCTGTCTACAAAATCGGCATACCGACGGTATACCGGTTCATACCGACGGTATACCGGTACAGTAACTTTGAAAGTCCAACGGTCGGATTTCTAGCATTAAATGATCCCAATAGCTATATTTCGAGCCGTTGCAATCCCAGACTGGTATACCGACGGTATGCCGACTCATACCGGCGGTATGCCGGTCGCTGACTGAAAAGTTGCCTTTGGCTCTTTTCAATGCTTTGGTTATAAATAGCCTAGAACCCCTTCTTTCAAGGTTGATATTTTAAGCCTAAAAATTTCTAAACCACCAAAGCCTATCCACAAACAACTCTACAAAGCTTTCATTTGCCATCCACAAATTGTGTTAGAGTTATTGAGTTGAAAAGTAAGATCTTCATCTTATTATATAAGGAGATCAAAACCTATTGTGAAAGGTTGAAGTTGGGGAGTCTTCGTATCCAAACTCTCGGTTGAAGTTGGAGGGTCCTTGTATCTAAACTCTCGGTTGAAGTTGGATAGTCTTCGTATCCAAAATCTCGGTTGAAGTCGGAGAGGCCTTCGGATTAAAGCTCTCATGTAAGAAGTTGGCGAGTTCTTCGGATCCAAACTCGTGTGTAACTATTTGCTCAAATAGTGGATTAAATTCGGAGAGAGTTCCGGGACTGGATTGCCTCTAGGGAGGATACCAGGATACATTGGGTGTCGGTATTATGATTGCCTCTTCTCCTGCACTTATATTTTTAAATTGCCAATTAGCTTGTGCTAAGTGCTTGATTAGTTAGCTTAACCCTATTCACCCCCCCTCTAGGGTTCCTACAATTGGTATCAGAGCAAGGACTCTATTGTTAGGTTTAACATCCTTAGAGTAGATCCTTGTTATTTTTCTATGGCATCGTATTCCTCCTACTCCTCCTCCGATAAAGAAGGTTTTACTTCTAGTAGCATAGACAATCATGTTTCTTCTAAATACAAGAAATGCTCTAAGTGGAAAGCCATGGCTAAACAATCCTTAGATATTCTTGACAACCTTTATTCTACAAATGAAGAACTTTCTGAAAAGGTTATTCATTTAGAAGAAGCAAATGAGTTTTTGAGAAATAATAATTTATTATCTAGACTTGATTCTCAAAACTCATCATGTGTTTCTTTAAAGAGTTTGAATGGGGCTTTAATATTGAAAATCAAATCTCTTTCCTCATCTATAGAAGATCTTAAAAGTCAAACGCATGTGTTAACTTCTTTGCACGATTCTTCTATTGATTCTTTAAAGAAACAAAATGATGATTTTATTTCTAGAATTGCTTTATTTGAAAAAGAGAATTATGCTTTAAATGCTAAATTCGATTCTCTTACTTGTTTGCATGATGATTTGCTATTAGAACATGATATTCTTAAAACCAAATCTTCTCATGCTCACTCTAGAGATATTTATCATTCTAGTATGTCATATGTTTATAATCATACTCATTCCGATACATGTGCACACACTAGTATTAGGTGCTTCTATTGCTCTCGCATTGGACACATGAGCTTCACTTGTCCTATTCGTAGGTGTTTTTCTACCAATGCTAGAGTAAATAGTATGTGGATTCCTAAAGCTAATAAATGTGGATCCAAGTTTATTTGGATACCAAAATCTTCATCTAATATTGTAGGTGAAGCTTCTTGTATCGGAACATAGCACCGAGGAGCGTGTTGGTAGTTGCAAAGCTCAAAAGTCATCTTCCAAGCAATTGTACCAACACAAGGGTGGCCACTAGAGCCACTTTGGTAACATGCTAAGCGATTCTCTTTAAATTGTTTATATTTATAGAATCTAGCATATTTCACTTGATGTCTTGCTACTCGCTCACATTGATATCCTTTAGTTGCCTTTTATATAAATCAATGTGAGATATAATACTAGCATGCTTAGTTAATTTTTCTATTAATTCTTTTATCTAGCATGACTAGTTACTCGGCTTAAATGATTAGTTCACACTATGTAGTTTATCACTCATTTTCTATTAGTGTGACACATTTATATATACATGCTCGTTATTCTTAATCTTTATTTATAAAGCATGCATATCACTCTAGTCCATACGAGCTTAGTTTTGATTTGAGTTAATATGATTTTAACTCTCCGTCTTTAAAGTTTTTGAAATAGTTACTTCTTGTCGGTTTGTATTTAATATGTCATATTTATCTTAATCGGTATTTGTGAATATATATGTTTAGCACAAGCTTCTTATCACTTGACAAGTATATACTTATACTTTCACTTTAACCTTGTGCTCACATAATATATTCATTATTGATTCTCATATTTTATTTTGATTAAACCTCTTATGAATCAATTATGTCTTTGCCTAATAAAGATTATTTATATGTGTTTTAAATTTGTGATAGTTTTTCAAACATTCATTAAGGATACATGACTATTTTCATTAAATTTCCATTTACATATAGATTATGTAATTCTTATGTTGATATATATTTTTGTATAAATATCTTTATGTGGGCATATGAGTCAAGCTAAAAGTTTATTGACTTGAAGAGTATTTAATTATACTTGTTACTTTCAAACTTGTGCTTAATTCATACTCTAGCTATTGTTTCTTTTGATCAAATTTGTGTATCTCTTTTTGAATCAATAAGCTTCTTCCTTAAAGCTTTCTTTTAATGATGTCTTTTTAGCTTTTTGGTTGACTTTTTGTATACATGTTCTTAATTGATTTTTGATATTTTCATGTATGCCTATTCGTGATATATATATATTTATATATATTTATAAATGATTCCTAACTTTTGATATTTATTTATTTTATACCTTTAAGTTAGGATGTTGAGAGTAAATGTTTACTAATGTCTTGCTTATGACTAATTATGGATGTTCTATTAAGGATCACATAGTTTTGTGCTTTACCTTGCATGTTAAATTTATCTCCTTAATTAGTGCATATTTTCTAGTCAGTTTCTTTATAACTTACTTTGGTGCACTATGAAAGCTCTTTGAAAAATGTACTTCTTGATATCTTTAGCATTTAGCTTTCTTGATCTTAATGATCTTTCTTTGCTCATTCCTTGGATTTACGCTTCTTTTTGAATTATTGTTGCCCAATGGTTTTTGTAGCACATGAGAATACATGTAATTGATACATCATATTTCTTATGACTTTAGCTACTATGGTTTGAGCTTTTGTGTTAAAATTTTTCATTTCTAGAGAATACACTTATTTCATAATGGCTATCATATTTTGCATTCTCTAGATTGATATATTATTTCATTATCTTGGACCAATCTCAATACTTGGCAAAGAGATTTACATTATTATGTTTTCATGAGTATCTCTTTTGATCTATACTTGATAAGAGATTAATTCATTTATTTGTCATCTTATGCTCTTATCCTTGCTTAGTAAAGAGTCTATAAATCATTTTGTTCATTCAAAATGTATTGCCCTCTTTGTGAACTCTATGCTTGAGCAAGTATCTTTAGTGTTAGTGACTTAAGATTAAATGAGCACATTTATCTTGTTAATGGCCTACCTCATTAATCTTAATTAGTTATGTAGCTTGCTTATTTATGATATATTGTTAAGCTATATAATTTGGTTCACTTTCACTCGTCTAGCTATTGTTTTTCTTTTCAATCTATATAAGATATGCTAGTTTACATAAACAAGATCTGTGATTCTTCTAAATATAATTTGTATCCAATTTTAGATATATATGTTTGTTCTCTAAAACTAGTTTTACAAATTCTTGATTAGATCTTGTTTCTCTTTGAGGTTTGTGATTCCTTTCTTTAAGTCTCCTTCCTTATTAGTCATTAGCATGTATCTCTTAAATTTCTCTCACTTTTGAGTCATGATTTTATCGTATTATCATTTACATCTCTTCTTGATTATGTTTGCAATCATTTAAATGAGAATGACTCTTTTCCATATTTTTTATTGTTTTATGAGATTTTATCATAAATATGGATTTGGGATTTTCTTTATGAGATTTGTTGGATCATGTTTAATTTGTTTATTTTAATTGATAAAGATCCTAATGGTTGAGTAGTCCTATATTATCTTATTATATGATTATCAAACAAATTTATTACTCTACTTTGACTACTCATGGATTGCCACATATGGGCCTTTGCTATTTGAACTTTATGGGTTATTAATTTACCATTAGCAAGGTTTGGATTTATCCGTTGTTGGATAAATATGTGGTACAAATATTTGAGGTTTATTTTATTTTTATTTTATTTTTGAGCAATATTTTGACTCTCATTATGATTGATTTAACTGTCCTTGTTCTTTTTCATGATGACATCTTTTGTTTACATGTGCTATATTGGAATATTCTTTTGAATTCTCATCTTTAGTAAGTTTTAATTGGATATCTTTTCTTGACTAAAGATGACATTATTCATTTTATGACGATTTTATAGCCTTATATGCATTGAGCAAGGGGGAGAAATCAATAGTTGATTTACCCCTAGATTTTGATGCTATAAGTGCTTTGAAACTAGTTACGCATATTTTGAGGGGGAGCAAATAAATTATTTTAATTCATCTATACCCTCTAATATGTCATATACATAGTTTATCATGGACCCATATTTTCTTCATTTTCATATCTTATTGATTGAGGTCATGATATTTTTATTTTGAAGGGTTTATGAGAGTGTATATGATTGTCCTTATTATCTTATCTCTCTCTTTCATATGGGTTAAATATGTCATCTTGCTAATATTAACTTTCAGATCTTATCTTGATGAATATTATGCTTTCGTTAATTTGGCTTTTCTTTCATGCTGAATTGATTTGGCTTTCCTTGTTGAGGACTTATCCAAAATTCATGATTTTTATCATCTTTGGTAGTACTTTGAGGGGGAGCATTCAAGTCGACTGAATTTCTCTTTCTCAAGTATTTTTCTCCTTTACCTTCATGTTTATCTAAAGGGAATTCATATAGCATGATAAGGTAATTGAGTTCAAATGCATGAACTTGGATAAGCATATAGATTTTACAAATAATAGATTACTTTATATCAATTGCAATATTTTACATTGATCATTCTTTTATTTTGTTCCACTATTTATTTGTGGACAATTATGATTATTAATGGTTTCTTTGATCAATGTTTCAAGTTTACATCTTTTCAATTGGTATCAAGTTTATTTAATGTCATATCTCAATTGGTATCTATTAGTTGCAATTATCCATTCCTCATGGCTTTTGTTTGAAATCCTTTATTTCATAGTTCTCTTCCAAAACTAGAGCAATATTTCATATCCTATTGTGTTTTGGATTTTTTTCCTTGGATTTCAAGTTGGTAAACTACTTATTTCTTGTTTTTCAAATACTTTTAGTTTTACCAACCATATTGTGTTTTGACAAACAATTTTCTATTTAGTACTCTACATTTGGTATACAGTTTTATACACTTGTCTTTACACACTTCTCCTATTGTTCTTTAATTAGTATAACTTGATCATGATTGTCTATGCCTTCCTCATGCTCTGATTTATGTACTTAAGATTGATTTCTTATCTATTAGTACGGGAGAGCGTATTTTTGATCATGTCAAAGGGGGAGAAGTATGTTTAAGTATGTATTTATAAGTAATCTAAGTTGTATGCTTTCAGTGATATTGTTTATGTCTTTTGTATATTAGTGATACATGCATCTTTTCTGTCCATACTAAACTTAACCGATTTGCCATAATAAAAAAGGGAAAGATTATTGGCCCAATGATTGTATCATGTTTTTGAATATGGTTAATATGTTTAGTTTAGCATTTCATTTTCACTAATCTTTATACTATCACTATAGCATTTCTACTTATACTTATACCTTTGGTGATATATGCCTATTGGTTTACATATTAGTGATATGAGCTTTCTATCTTAAATTTAATCAAGTTGCCAAAATTAAAACTATGTTTTTGATTGTGGTTATTCAATTAAGTTTAATCATTATGATATCACTAAACAATTATGCTATCACCTTAGCACTTATACTTAAACTCATCATTGTCCTAATGTGCATTAAACTTATCACACTTGCTACTATGTAGATTGCTTTGTTTGTCTAACATGTACATACAGAAAAGCAATAAGCAAGATCAATGTGGACATATGCAATAAAAAATCATGGTGGGCCAAAGACGACGGATCCCACAAAATTTATCTGAACCACCCGACGACATCTCCGGAGCCACGCACTCGGGGGATCCGCTGCCCGGTCAGCGGACGGGGGTCGAGGGGGCAGCGCCCCTCGTCGGGGGTTCGGGGGCGAAGCTCCCGAAAGGTATTTGGTTTTCAGAAACTGGATATCTTTGGACAGCTGCCGCCAAGGAAAAAAAGCTAACATCTATCAAGGAAAGAAGCCATGCCATGCCATCATCATTTCAAGACTCTGAAGAAGCCTGCACCTGCTACAGTATATCTGGAGTCTGTAATGAGTCTTAGGAATAATTGTAAACACAAGAAATGAATGGTAAAATCGAAAGCTAGGGTAGAAATTAGCCCAGGATCATTTTCGGATGCAAACCGGCATACCAACGGTATACCGGTCTATACCGACGGTATACCGATTTTGTTCACAGAAAGTGTTTTGTCTACAAAATTGGCATACCGACGGTATACCGGTTCATACCGACGGTATACCGGTACAGTAACTTTGAAAGTCCAACGGTCGAATTTTCAGCATTAAATGATCCCAATGGCTATATTTCGAGCCGTTGCAATCCCAGACCGGTATACCGACGGTATGCCGGTCGCTGACTGAAAAGTTGCCTTTGGCTCTTTTCAATGCTTTGGTTATAAATAGCCTAGAACCCTTTCATTCAATGTTGATGCTTTGAGCCTAAAAATTTCTAAACCACCAAAGCCTATCCACAAACAACTCTACAAAGCTTTCATTTGCCATCCACAAATTGTGTTAGAGTTATTGAGTTGAAAAGTAAGCTCTTCATCTTATTGTATAAGGAGATCAAAACCTATTGTGAAAGGTTGAAGTTGGGGAGTCTTCGTATCCAAACTCTCGGTTGAAGTTGGAGAGTCTTCGTATCCAAACTCTCGGTTGAAGTTGGAGAGTCTTCGTATCCAAACTCTCGGTTGAAGTCGGAGAGGCCTTCGGATTAAAGCTCTCGTGTAAGAAGTTGGCGAGTTCTTCGGATCCAAACTCGTGTGTAACTATTTGCTCAAATAGTAGATTAATCCGGAGAGAGTTCCGGGACTGGATTGCCTCTAGGGAGGATACCAGGATACATCGGGTGTCGGTATTGTGATTGCCTCTTCTCTTGCACTTATATTTTTAAATTGCCAATTAGCTTATGCTAAGTGCTTGATTAGTTAGCTTGACCCTATTCACCCCCCCTCTAGGGTTCCTACATATAGATCCTGCATAGAGAGCACATATAACAGGATATGGAGAGTTGATAGGTGTATCCACCTTGCGTCGGTGCAAGGGCGAGTGAGTCGATGTTGGTAAGAAGTCACGAAACAACACGGGAATGCTATTGGTTGTCTGTTTACTTATGTGAATCGAATAACATGATAACATGCTTTATAGTCTTCGAATATGCCATGAATTGATCCTAAGGAGAACATAGAAAGATCACTAAATTGTATGTTTGTATGAATCAATACAATATTAAATGTCGGTTTGTTAAGTGGGTCTTTGATTAGTACAGCGGGGACGAAAGTACTAATCCCCCACTAGTTTACTAGCAGGTGCAGGAAATGGATTGCTCGCGACGAAGCTTCGCTTGATTGCGCAGAGGCATGTAATGCCGTAGCGTTTGAAGCGTGCAATCATATTGACGCTCGAATTTGCAACATAATTGATGTGGCCGAGATATAGAAGACATGATGTATGGAACGGTGTAATCCTTTATGGGCAAGAGAGAACCTGAATGTTGTAGCCAATCTGGCATATATTATTGGGCTATCGAAAGTCTTTGTAATCTTAGTTCGAATATCAATAAAGAGAATTGTTTCGTATATTCTGTTTTTCTTTCGTTGTTAATATCAACTCAAAGATAGATATTTGAGAAGTTGTCATCTTGCCTTGTACGAGTACAACTCCAGACTCGTACGACATCACGCCCCAGCGAGGATGATGATTTGGATAAATTGATGCAAGGATGAGCAATTTTTCGAGTCAGGACATGACAAATTGGTATCAGAACTCTAGGCTCAATTTCCTCAGGACGCTTGCTTTGTTTCAATTCCAAAGAGTTGTTCACCATCAATCGAATCACTTTTGACTCTACTTGATGCCGTACTGGATTTTCCATACAATAAGTCTAATATAAAGTCGGGTAACGTTGCCGCAAGTACTTCGAATTTACATGATGTTACAGAGAAAGTTGTAAAACATTTCGTTGCATTGAATACAACGAGCCATAAAATGTTAGTTGCTGCAAGTGCAACAAATTGTAAAATGCGATTTGAGATGTTGTTGTTGCAATATAACATATTGAATGAGAAATAAATGATGCATGAAGTGCAATGGGTTATGAATATTGGTTGTACCAATGCGAAAACTTAAATAATGCATTGCAGGAAGTGCAACGAGTTAATTGTGAATGTGCAATGCAATGAAAGTGATAAGTCAATATCGAATGTGTTGAACGGATTTGAGCATTGACTTTGTATGTCGAAAATAAATCGTTGCACGAGGTGCAATGAATGTCGAAAATAAGTTGTTGTACGATGTGTAATGCGTATCGGAAGCAAATTGTTGCACGTTGTGCAATGCATGTCAAAGTAAAATTGCTGCACGGAGTGCAACGAATATCGAGAATAAATTGTTGCACGAGATGCAACGGAAGGAACTGAAATCATAAATCGATAGAATGAATCGTTCGGTTACACACCGAACTTATGTTGGCAAATGAAAATATTGGCCGAGTTGTGTCGGATTTGATTAATCAAAAGTTACGGTTGTAATCGGCATGATCACGGCAAAAATCGTGAGTCGAAATAGATTATTGGTTCATACCGAGTATGATGCGAGGGAAATGACTTGATTTCTGAGTGGTATATGATACCAACTATGCAATAAATGACTCGATTCTAAGTGGTATATACAATACCACTTGTACGATGGATTCTATCGACGCGATGTGAGATTTCCAGAAGTTTTGACCGCAACGAGCGGGGGAGTACCGAGACTCGATTAGAAAATTTTGTATGACGATGTGTTGATGCAAGTGTTCTCCGAAAAATGGTTGGGACGATAAGACGGGACTCGTATCAATGAATGATACGTCAGACGAAAATTATAAGTCGGTCGGACGACCGAGACTAACAAAACGATTATGCCTTGAGGCAATGATCGGATCGGTCCGATAGGAAGCTTGAAGTTATAAATGAGTCGCACGACTTGCGATCTCGACAAAAATGTTAGAATATGTGAATGGTAATCAAATCGTATGACTTACGATCTCGATAGAAGTTGGACGAGGCGAATTATAATCGGATCGTACTATGCGCGACTTCGGTGAAGAGTTGGTTGATGCGGGTAAATAGTGCCTAAGAGATAGTTGGTTACGTTACGACGAAACTCATTTGAATATGATTGATACACACAAAACTTAGAGGGTGTGATCGTATAACTTGAGGGTTCGATGTTGGATAATCGGTAACTCAGTTACGCGATCGAAGTATAGCGGGATACGACGAATCGAAAAAACGATTTGATGCGTAAGAAAAAGTTTATAGAGAACTTAGATGTATGCAATATGGGCTAAGTTGACGTTGAAACAGATTCAAAGTCGACCCTCGTTCTATCAAAATTGATATGTACTATCAGAATCGATACGCTAAGAAACGTAACCACGATATTAGAACACTGAACGGTATAGGCCTACGATATCATGATTTTCGGAAATGACAATACGAAGGTGTCAACTTGGTTGATCGTAAACTTGTGATTGATCAGGGCGAGACTATAAGGTCGTCGACGATCGTCCTGATGCGTATAGCATCTCGGATGTTGACCATGGGTAGAAAGACTCGATACGAGTAGATGTTTCATAAAATTTTGGAATTTTGACGATAGTGCATGAGTTAGTCGGAGGCTAGTTACGCATCAGTTGCGCCGATAGAAATGGTGTACGGATTTCGGTAGTCGCATAGAAAATCGTCGGAATGTAATTTAGCTCTGAAATAAGATATAGCATGGTTCGTAGTAAAACTGTCCTTCGGTGATAATCTACAGTTATCGAGCGTAGCTTCGGGGCAGCTGAACCTAGAAGACTTGACCGCCAAATCAAATTGAATATTGCAGACCATAAAATGACCTATGTGTTGTTGCATACAAAATTGCATCGATAATAAATATTATGTGGTGCATGTTGACGACAAGTCCAGGCGATCAAAAAATTGTTAGAACAACTTTCGATTGAGAATAATGTAGCTAGATTTTGAGTATTCGTCGGATGAGTGCTTGAATGGTTATGTTGGTCGACGATCGAACTAGAAATTTACCAACGAACTTGGTGATTCGGATAGAACGATAAGGGAATGACTTACAAGTTATGTCGTTAGACTTGGATTCACCTTATAATTGAGCTTGCGTGAATCGAACTTATATTCGATGTTGCGAGACGGACGAGTTTAGAATTTGGCTAGAAATTTCCTACTCGATAGGAATCGAACGTAAGACGCATCGTAAAGACCTTCGTGTTAAGGCAATCGTTGCCTTGAGCATTGTCGACTCGAATTAAATTTTGTGTTTGATAGATTGTGGCCTTTGAGCACCGTCATTTTGAGTTACGTCGGGAGAATTTGAGCACGGTGACTGGGTAAGTCACCTAGCGGACGTGGTCCTGAATGTTGATGCTTTTGTAAGTCAATAAAAGAGAATCATGTCGATATAGGTTATAAAGTAAAACTTCAGAAATAAGTTGGGTAGCAACGTCGAACGCAAGGCATTGCGGAGACTCGTTGTGATCGGATGCGCGAGGCTTGACGCAACGCATAGAATTGATAGTCCCGATGAAACTTACGAAGTGAGAAATGCGATTTTTGAATCGCATCGTGTGCCTTGACTTTTGTTGGATGATCGCGTGTGTATCAATATGCATATGCACTAGAATTGCGAGAACAAGCACTAGAGCCCAAGTCCGATCGCGAGTATGAGATGGTGAGAATAAGAAGTTACACAGCGTTGTTCCGATATCCTATAACTGAGCTTGGCTGAAATGCATATATTGGTGGGACGCCTAAAATATGTGTATGATTCTAAACTAAGTTGTATGATCCAAACGATAGTGAGACAAGATCGTGGAACGATCTAGTGAAACCCTTGGAAATTTAGTATTGGTTTCGATTCGAGGACGAACCTTATTTTGAGTGGTATATTATGTAATGCTCCGCTCCGTACGGTACATTATGCTGAGTCGTTGACTCGACGAGTCGCGTTGGCCGAATGAAATGTATCGATGCGAATTGATACAAGAGTTATATTGTTCCGAGTAATGCATCGAACTAAGTCGATGCGAAGAGTTGCATTATCCCAAAGAAATAAATCGAGTTGAATCGATACGAAGCGCTGCATTGCCCTGAAGGATAAGTGCGTTGAGTCGGCTCGAAGATTCTAAGAAATCGAATCGACCCAAGGCACAAAGCTGAATCGATGCAAGTATTAATTTTAGTTGATTTCATGTGCAGTCTATCCATTTATGCTGAAATATTAGAGGTCGACATTTTACCTCATTCACAACGGGTCCACAAAATCTAAATCACCACCTCGCAACAGGCTGGGACTTGGGCACGGTAGGCCAGAATCGATCGAGTAGTTCAATGAAACAAGAAGTGCTCGAATGGCTAATTTAGAAAATTTGGCTGTACAACAAAGTTATGAAATCGAGCCGCATCGGCTCGACAAACAATAAGGCGTATCGGCTTAAGGTGGGGGGACATTGACTTCTCTTTCCTACTCCTTCATGCCTAAGTAAAATATATATCATTGTATGCTGAGTAAACCTATCGACGCCATGGGCGTGGCTCGATAGAGACATAAACATAGTGCATATCGAACACTAAATAGAACAATTGAAATAAATTGTGCATCAAATGTACGAGTCGCTATGGAACATTTGAATATCGTAAGGGCGAGCACCTCGGTGCGCAAGCCATAAGAACATGGAATAACTGTATCGACGAGTGCCTCGGTGCACAAGTCATTCATGCCCCGTGCACGAGTTAGTATATGCTAAGAACATTGAGAGACTATATCGGCGCGAGTGCCTCAGTGCACGAGCTATATAACATTGAATACCCTATCGAGGCGTGCCTCAGTTGCACGAGTCAGAAGAAGGAACATAAGTCTAACGCGTTGAACACTAAAGCATAGAACATAGAAATACGGCTTCAAGGTGTACCTCGAATACACAATGCAAGAAAATACGAATAACTATTTCAAAGTATACGCAGCAAGACGAGACTTACAAAAGATGGTGTCATTGCGACGAGAAGAACAGTTGTGGCACGGATGTGACATAACTGTCGGTGCGGCATGGTGCCTTCGAAATATTCATGGCCTTCGGGGCATTCGTTGAGAACATTGGGGCGTTGTGCCAATTGAAATAGAGATATGCAAACTTGCTTAGTTGTATGAAAGATAAGATGCGTTGTATGGTCAAATGGACTTAAAGATATAAAGAAGCATGTGCACGGACAGTCCTCGAACGTGGTGCGCCAGGACGCTTGGACCGTTTAGCCTAGGAGGGCATTGCGTTTACGGTTTTGTTGGTGCACTTTATTTAGACGGGTAGCGACCTTCTAGTGAATGTGATAAGCCACTTGCTGCGGTTATTTCGGTAGTCCTCTGATGTTTGGGTTAGAAACCACACAGAGTTATCATCATCTTATGTTTTGATTAGAGAAATATAAGTCCATTCTAGCCCGAAAGCTAGTGACCTTCATATAGTTAAGGGCGATGGGTCGAAAGTGTAGGCTACACATATATTCTGTACATAAAGATCTTGCGTAGAGAGCACATATAACAGGACAGGGAGAGTTGATAGGCGTATCCACCTTGCGTCGGTGCAAGGACGAGTGCGTTGATGTTGGTAAGAAGTTACGAAATAATACGGGATTGCTATTGGTTGCTTGTTTACTTATGCGAATCGAATAACATGCTTGCCATAATAATATGCTTTATAGTCTTCGAATATGCCATGAACTGATCCTAAGGAGAACATAGAAAGATCACGAAATTGTATGTTTGCATGAATCAATACAATATTAAATGTCGGTTTGTTAAGTGGGTCTTTGATCAGTACAACAAGAACGAAAGTAATAATCTCCCACTAGTTTGCTAGCAGGTACAGGGACTGGATTGCTCACGGCGAAGCTTCGCTTGATTGTGCAGAGGCATAGAATGGCGCAGCGTTTGAAGCGTGCGATCGCATTGACGCTCGGACTTGTAACATGATTGATGCGGCCGAGATATAGAAGGCATGATGTATGGAATGGTGAAATCCTTTGTGGGCAAGAGAGAACCTGGGTGTTGTAGCCAATCTGGCATATATTGTTGGGCTATCGAAAGCCTTTGTAATCTAGTTCGAATATCAATAAAGAGAATTGTTTCGTATACTCTGTTTTTCTTTCGTTGTTAATATAAACTTAAAGATAGCCATTTGAAAACTTGTCATCTTGTCTTGTACGAGTGCAACTCCAGACTCGTACGACATCACACCCCAGCGAGGACGATGATTTGGATAAATCGATGCGAGGACGAGCGATTTTCTTGGTCGGGGCATGACAATCATGCCATGGGAAAGAATCAAGAAATGGATTTTTCGAAAAACTTACCAAGAAGTCGTTAAAGATGATTCTTGATTGCTTCTTCTTCCTCGGTGCGCTCCTCCTTGCTTCCTTTTGATGTCCTCATTCTCCTCCTTCTTCTTACTCTTGAGATAATGGAGATTATGATTTGATAGGGTTAGATGTTGTAGACGAAAAGGAGAAACTTTGTGATCACTACTAAAATATGATCTATTAGCGACATAATTTAGCGACGACATAAAATACCGTCGCTAACTATGGAATATAGCGACTCCTTTATATAAACATCGCAAAACGTCGCTGACTTGCGACATTCAGCGACAGGAGTTAAATTACGTTGCTGAATAGTGACGTTCAGCGACATATTATTAAAATATGTCGCCATCTATTAAAATTTTGTGACGGTTAGCGACGGCCGCTCTTGACGTCGCTAACATTTTTACTTAGGACACAGCGTTTCATTTTTTCTCCCTCACTCGAAAATTCTAATTTTTACTCGAGCTCCACTTCCCCCCCCCCCCCCGGCGACTCCCTCCCCCCCCGGCGACTCCCTCCCCCCCGGTGACTCCCTCCCCCTCCGGCGATCCCTACCCCTCCGGCGACTCCCTCCCCCTCCGGCGACCCCTACCCCCGTCGAGCTCCTCCTCCTCGAGCTCAGGTAAACCCTAACCTAATTAACTCCTCTCCCTCCTCCTCCTCCTCCTCCTCCTCCATCCCGCACATTTCCTCCACTGTTTGTGCAGTTGTTTGGACACTGACACGACCTTTGGACACATTTGTATGCATACAAACACATACGACCCCTCTTGACATGTTTTGGGTTTTATTTAAGTTGTGGGGTTTGGCAGTTGAAATGCAATCTCAGGTTTTCCTGAGATTGAGTTTGGAATCTCTGAGATACAAGGTTGGGTTTAGTTTGTTGACTGTGAGTTGAGTTGGGAGTTTGAGTTAAATTGAATGTTTAGAAGTTGTTGGTTGTATACTCAGTTTCCTGAGATATATGTATGTGAAATAGAAATGTGTTGGCTTGGTATATTTAGTTCATATATGTAGAGTAGTGATATATAGCTAAGATTATATATGCATGAGATTCATGTGGGGTAAGGTTATGATATATAGGGGCTTGCTATATTTGGATTTGAGAGGATATATATATATATATATATATATATATATATATATATATATATATATATATATATATATATATATATATATATCATATATATATATATATATATATATATATATATATATATATATATATATATATGTTATTGTTTATATATGGTATACATATGTGCTTGACCTAGTGTACCTTAGCCTATACCCTGACATATCTATAGGATTACCTAGAAATGAACCCAATAGGCTAATTGAACTTGTGGACTAGAGTTTGACCAAAACCCTAGCTAGTAAGTCTACTACTGATATCGTCGATACCAATACTCATAGGAATAGTCCGATACCGATTCCCATACCTATATGTTGTTGCTCAAGCAGTTTATAGCTACAAATGCGTAAGTGCAACATGAAAATCTCATCTGTTAAATATGTTACCTAAGAGCATCATTAGTAAGGGCAATTCATTACTACAGTGTATAGAGTATCCTAGAAGTGTAGGTATGATTGGTATATCGTATTACATAGAGTGTATAGAGTATCCTTTCGGTCTATAAGAGTTACTTCACTCATTTTGTTAAGACAAGTAAACTTTTTAAATGTTGACGGTATATACCGTCAACATTTAGTTTTGCCTTGTAGCTACAGGCAGTTGCCTGCATTTTGCCAAATAACTTGGCCTTTGGCCTGTGCTTGAGTAGTGTGGACTTCCAAGTTAGGGTGTTAGTTCATGATTAGCATTGTTTAGATATTAGTTTCAGTTAAAGGGTTAGTTTAGATTAGGATATTAGTTTATGTTAGAAGGAATATGAGAGTTAGTAGATGTTAAAGTAGGATATTAATTTATTAGTTAGGATAGATAGTTTGAGTTAGGATACTGGTCAAGCACAGGCCAAAGGGTCGATATTGGATATTAATTTAAAAGTTTTACCTTTTTTGACAAACTGGATGAAGTAACTCTTGTAGACCCAAAGGGTCGATGTTGGATAGTTGGGATGAGTATCAGAATCGGTATCGGATTAGTATCGACCGTATCGGATTAGTATCGGTCTATCGGATACGACACTTTGACATAAGACAGTTGTTTTAGTCCCAACACAGTTGTTTTTGTTTATTTCTTCAAATTCTTTGTTTGTTATATGTGGAATGAATGAACAGTTTATGTTGCGCACCCATATCTAAACTGTCTTAACATTCATTCACTGACTACAATGTGCATGTATCTATCTTATAGAATTATCCTCAATTGGATATGGATATGAATTACTACTTATGGAATCGTTCGTGGATGTACAACCGTCATCCTGATGACATGTGCAGTGTGTGAGATGAATTCATAGAGGGTGTACAGCAGTTCCTGCAGTTTGCCAAGGCGTTCCCTCAGTACATGGACGGTACCAAAATTAAGTGTCCGTGTGTGAGATGTCGCAACTTGAAATATCATCCAGAAGTGGAAGTCACGTATCATTTATACTCGAAGGGTTTCACGTCGAATTACTATCAGTGGAGCGCGCACGGAGAACTTGTGTCTTTAGCATCGGAGTATGAGTCTTATGTGGATGTCCACAACAACGCTGCTTACGACGATGGATTGGTGAACATAATTTTTGACGCGGCGGGGCCTAGTTTCGATCCGGACGATCATGATGTACCTGAGGAGGCACCGAACGTCGATGCTGTACAGTTCATGGAGTTGCTGGAGAATGCAAGGACTCCATTATATCCTGGTTGTGAGGATCATTCACCGTTGGAGGTGGTTACAAGATTGTTGAACATCAAGTCCGATTTTAACATGTCGCAAGATTGCTACAACCGTCTTATGGAGTTGCTTATATAAATATTCCCTGAGGGTGCTAAGTTGCCTAAAGACTTCTACCGGTTTAAGAGGATGGTGAGATCGCTCTGGATGGAATACGAAAAAATCGATTCTTGTCGCAATGGATGCATGCTGTACTACAAGACGACAAGGACGTAGATGTGTACAGATTTTGTGGTGCTGTTCGCTATAAGACAACTAGTACAGGAAGGTCTACCGGTGCAAGAAGACCGACCGATTCAATGCACTACTTTCCTTTAATGTCGCGGTTGCAAAAATTATTTATGGTGAAAGAGACGGCCGAAAATATGAGTTGGCACATGCGAGAACAGATTGAAGGAGTATTGGATCACCCATCCGATGGAGAAGCGAGGAAGCACTTTGATCGAGTGTATCCTGATTTTGCTTCAGGATGAGTTGAATCAGTTATGGGAAGTAGGCGCTAACACGTACGTTGTTTCTAGGAAGCAGAATTTTCAGATGAAGGCAACCCTTATGTGGACCATCAACGACTTTTTGGCCTATGGAATGTTATCTGGATGGAGCACTCATGGCCGTCTCTCATGTCCGTATTGCAAGGACCGTTGTAAGGCTTTCCGCTTGAAACACGGAGGAAAACCGTGCTTCTTTGATTGTCATCGGCAATTTCTGCCAAAAGATCATCCGTTCAGAAGGAACATGAATGCATTCCGTATCGGCGTTGTAGAGAAGGGTGATCCACCACCAAGGTGGTGCGGAGCCACGATATAGGAGGAGGTTAGAGATTTTCCAAGTGCTATCGAAGATCCTACAACTGGGTACAAGTGCGATAGATTTGGTAGAGATCATAACTGGACAAAGAGGAGCATATTCTGGGATCTGCCATACTGGAGTACCAATCTGATCAGACATAATCTTAATGTCATGCATATTGAGAAGAATGTGTTTGATAACATAATTAATACTGTGATGGACGTAAAGGAAAAAAAGAAAGACAATCCCAAGGCCAGGTTGGACTTAGAAGAAATATGCAAACGCCCTGCGTTGCATTTGATAGAGCAGAATGGAAAACAGTTCCTGTCGAAGTCAATTTTCTCGCTGGACAAGGAGGATAAAGTGAGACTTTGTCGGTGGATCAAGGGCCTAAAATTTCCAGACGAATATGTGTCAAATCTGAGAAGATGTGTCGATCCGAAGGAAAACAAATTGACGGGTATGAAGAGCCACGACTGTCACGTATTCATGGAGAGGTTAATTCTGATTGCATTTCAGGAATTCTTACTGCAGGCAGTTTGAGATCCATTGACGGAGCTTAGCATATTCTTCAGGGATCTTTGTTCTAAGAAATTGCTCGTTGATCGTCTAGAAAAGCAAGAGAAGGACATTGCGGTAATACTGTGTAAGCTAGAGAGGGTGTTTTCTCCTGGATTCTTTGACTCTATGGAGCATTTACCGATTCATCTATCTTATGAGGCACGTTTTGGTGGACCCGTCGAATATCGATGGATGTACCCGTTCGAGCGATATTTGAATCACCTAAAAAAAGATGAAAATAAGGCACGGGTCGAGGGTTCTATTTGTGAAGCCTATGTTCTCGAGGAGATTACAAACTTTTGTTCGATGTATTTCAAGCCTCGTGTTGCAACTAATAGAATGAGAGCTTCCAGAAACGACGATGGAGATCATGAAAGTAATGATACAATACTGAAGGTATTCAATGCTCCAGGAAAGCCATCGGGTAAAATAAAGAAGAGATATCTGAACGATGATGAGCTAAGGGCTGCTCAGGTGTATGTATTACTCAACTGCGACGAGAAGGAAGTAGAGAAACTGGAGGGGTAAGTAATTAATACGTCTACATTATTTTAATAGTGTTGATTATTATACTATTACATTAATTGAACGATGTTGTTTTCAACATATTTAATGATGATGTGAGGTCAGGTAGGCCACACATAACAAAAGAAGAACTAGAACAAGAAATGAGGCGTTATTTTCCATCATGGTTGAGTGCATATGTAAGACTTGAGAACTCTGTAATTACCTTTCTGTATATGCACTTGATTGAGAATGAGCTTAATTTCTTCTTTCATGGTATTTAGGTCGATCGTCCATACGCAAGACTTGAGAATGAGTCTATTAGAACGCTAGCCAAGGGACCAATTTATGCTGCAAAAATATGGCCAAGCTACTGTGTTAATAGATTTAGGTTCAAGTCAACAACTTGCCCGATCAGAGACAACTTTGTGGATCTTGACTCCACCAAAAACAGCTGTTTGTGTATCAGATCTTCGAACTACAAAGATGTTGATGCGGACAACGATTTCTATGGCGTGCTACGGGAGATCGTGGAGCTGACATATAGTTATGGAATAGAGCCTGCTAAGATTGTGTTATTCATGTGTGATTGGTTCGATCCGATTGAACGTCGAGGTTGGAAAGTAGACAAGCACGGTCTTTGTCACGACCCGCACCCAGTTTAAGGGCACGAGAAGTAACGAACGCCCAGCCTACGCCGCAGTGTCGGCGGTAGAACGCTGTCCTGAGTCACCATATCTAACACAATCTAAATGAGCCATGAATATAGAGTAAAATAATACGTAACTCAATCACAATACTAAGATGGAATAGAAGAAGAATCTCAAGAGAGTCACAATAAAAGTCTAGGTGTAAACCACCAAAATAATCTCAAGTACAACTCATAAAAGTCTCAAACAGAAAATACAAAATAAAGTACTAAGTCTCAGCTAGACTATGGGAAAGTCCTCAGCGACTGTAGGATCCTCCTGTGGGTCCACGTCGCCAGTGTCATCTAAGCCAATGCCATAATAAGTAGGGCAGTACTCCTCATCATCACCTGTAAAATTTTCAACATGCCCAGTCAGGACGGAACGAGCACATATCTCTCATAACAGTTCATATCAGGAATGGACATATAAAGCAAGCTATAGAAAACTATACATGAATCGCCGTAAAGAGAAATCAATAAGAGAGAATATATAAGCTGAGACATAATATGATAAATAGAGAGATGTAACCTTCTACGTGAATCAGAGCATGAATTGGTTATGTAAACAGCTTGGGTTGCACATGGATACAGCTATGGAATGCACATGGATAACTACTGGGGATAATGATCACATAACCAACTACACTCTCCCTGTCCCCAACCAATACACAAGGATCAAAGCATGTTATGTTATTGCACATGGATAACAACTACTGTATACATGGAACTCATATGGTCATGAGTGTACATGAATAACATATGAGTGCACATGGATAAATGTAAATACATGGAGTACATGATGACCATGATAAAGTACATGAACATAACATACTCGATGTATCCGAGGGGATAACATCGCATGAAAAGATCTAGAGGGTACTGATCCGTGTGAACGTCGTGTCAGCATCAAGTATACTAGTCTATAACAAGAGTACATATCCAAAGAAGCATGAAAAGATCAAAGAATGTACTCGCATGGCAATCCGAACTGCTGATGATGAAAAGTGACTGGACTGGAGTAATAAGATCCTATTTAAAACAACCACATTTCATAATACAATCTAAAATATCATAAGGAATACCTTCAATGCAATTTCTACATGATTTGGGGCAATCTAAGTCAAAGTCAACCTTGGGTCAACTTTGGTCAACCAGACTAGTCAACTAGGTCAAAGTTTGGTCAACTAGTCTATAAGTCAATTTTTAGGTCAATACAAGTCCTTAACTAATTAATCAAAATAAACTTGGCATTACAATTTCTAATTGACAATCAACTAACTAAACTGGATATATAAATTCTTATCTAATAGGCAACTAAACTTGGTATCAACCAATCTCAACGAAACAAGCAACTAATAACTGGACTTAGCATTCCTGAAATCAACCCTAACACAACCCAATAACTGTCATAGGCCATTACCTATTCTCTTTACTCCTATTTCTTCTCAACACATAACACACACACATAGACACAACTCAAAATCGGATTTCTATTCTAATTTCAACAAACCATCCTTAACTAACCATCAACTTAACTTGGTGTTTACCAATCCTAACTAAACCAATGCAACTGGTATTTAGCATTGAACTGAATCAATCCTAAATCAGTCCAAAAATCAGCTATAGGCATACCCTATACTCTTGATATCCTATATAGATATCTACCCGAGTACCTATGGCTACCCAAACTTGAATACAGCCTACCCCATTAAGTAAACTAACAGGTATCACATACTTGTGGTCAAATAGAATCTGTAGGTTTGGTTAATACAGGAATTATATTAAAAATAGATGGGAACAAAGGTTCAATTTACTGAAACATCAAAAACTGAAATTTAAAGAAAACCCGATACTATATGCCAACCCAAATTCGATCACAGCCTCCTCCTTGATGCAAACTAACATGTAATCTCCTAGATAGGTCTAATAGGGTCTGTAGGTTGATTTTATACAGAAATTTCACTTTGAAATCTGAACCTAGAATCATAACAACAAAACTGAAACAGGAAGAAAATCTGAATTTGAATACTCGATATCAAAACCAACTCGAACACACCCTATCCAATATGCCAACTAGTAGATACTCCTAGATATGGTCATACAGGACCTGTAGGTTGAGTCTATACAGAATTTTAACATCGGATTATGATGCAACAGGACCAAGTATTGAATCAGAAAAATGAAAAACTGAAATTAACCTGATACTCAAAACATACGACCTAACATGACCTAAACATCGAAAAAACCTAATAATGTTCGAACCCAAAGGTTGGTAAAGTGTCAAGTGTTTGAACATGAGGTGCAGGTGTCATTGTGTCCAAGAAATAGGACACGAAGTGTCCAGGATACGTGCGTGTCCAAACTGGGATCCAGTTCTCGTGCACGCGTGTCACGCGACCTACGGCTCGACACAGAGCGAATTAGGACACGTGGTTGCTCATACACGTAGCCCACCTATAGGGCTACACGTCTACATGTCTGCAATGGACTCTCGACGCGTGTCCGAGCCGCACGACGTACGTATCGGACACTGCAAACCAACGCGCATGCGACAGGCCAAAATCGATGCCACGTCGATTTCTCCTTCGATTCTCTACGAAACCCTACCAAAATTTACGAGAACCATGTCAGTCATGGCCCCTACCCACTCATCAATTTTTGTGCGTCGAGTCGCCGTGTCCAACGAGAACGGACACGGCAGCAGCAGGACACGCGAGCGGTCCTCGTGCTGCGCATGCGTGTCCA
This sequence comes from Iris pallida, assembly GCA_029216955.1. Classification (NCBI taxonomy): domain Eukaryota; kingdom Viridiplantae; phylum Streptophyta; class Magnoliopsida; order Asparagales; family Iridaceae; genus Iris; species Iris pallida. Next base: position 152,452 of record JANAVB010039018.1, read on the forward strand.
GTTTTGGACACGGATACGTGTCGATTCTAGCACAAACCTAGGGTTTGGGAACCCCTACATCTAGGGCTATCAAAACATGGAATTAGTTTGAAATAATAACAGAATTGATTTCTATGAGACAAATCATCGAACACGTTAAACCCTAATCCGATACGTGTCCGATACACCTATCAAACCGACACAAAACTTAACCAAACTTCATGGGTGGGTCTAGGGTACCTAGATGCATGCTACTATGAAGAAAAACTAGGAGAAACTATGGTGTTTAGGTGTTTACCTATTGAGAGTTGAAGTATCAATGAAACTGACTCCTCGATCGATGAGACGACCAGTTTCTACCGAGCAAACGCCTCCAACTCCTTGCTAACAATGCTCCAACAAATTCTCCTCCTTCCCACGATCACAACGCACTTCGTTTGAGGTGAAACGGAGGTCAGATGAGAAAATTAGGGTTTTGGAGAGCTGGAAACTAGGGTTTTGTAAAGGGGGTATCCATACTAATGCAATGCTTATATAGAGGGGGAATTTCCTGTGTTGGTCGGCCATACAAGTCCTACTAGGGTTAGGGTTGGTTCATGGGCCCCTCTTTTCTATCTAAGTTGAGTTTAAGCCTATTAACAAAAAGGCTAAAAAGGCCAATTAATTAAATAGCCTAAAAATCAGTTAAATGGCCTTCTAAATTGAACCAAAGTATAAAATAAATTCTAATTAGCTAGATGATCCTCATATGTCATGGTTAGCCTCTAATGTGGATTTTCTAAGATTAAACCAAAAGCTAAATCAAACACAAGTCAATAATATCTAGAAAATCATAAAATGACTAAAATACCCTTATTTCAAAAAGTGGGTGTTACAAGTCTACCCTCCTTAAAAATAATTTCGTCCTCGAAATTAAAGACAAGCTACATAAGTAGGAAGATAGAAATTATACCTCACTGCTGAAAAAGATAAGGGTACTGCTCGCGCATCTCATCCTCCCTCTTCCAAGTATACTCACTGGGGGAGTGATGCCTCCATGCTATGCGAACTAATGGTATTGTCTGGCTCCTCATCACCTTCTCCCATTGATCCAAAATCTCCATAGGCTGCTCTGGATAACGGAGAGTAGGTCCCACCTCAATCTCGAAATGGTCCAGTACATGGCTAGGATCTGCCACATACCGTCTCAACTGCGATACGTGGAATACATTGTGGACTCCCGCTAAGGAAGGCGGTAAGTCCAGTCTGTATGATACGTCGTCGACCCTTCCGCTGATAACGAAAGGTCTGACATAGCGTGGGCTAAGCTTCCCTCCTCCACCGAAACGAATAGTGCCTCGAGTCGGTGAAATCCTTAAGAATACCATATCTCCAACCTAGTACAAGCATGGTCTTAATTAACAAAACAGTCACACAATCAACAAAACACAAACAATAAAATTCTAAACCTAAGTCTAAGCTATACCTCAAACTGCAAAGGTCTTCGGTGGCTATCGGCCCAATGCCGCTGGCTGTCCTGCGCCACGCGAAGTCGATCCCAGATGAGCTTCACCTTCTCGGCTGCATCAACAACCATCTCCGGTCCCAATAAAGCTCTCTCTCCAACGTCATCCTAAGACAAGGGAGTACGACATCTACGTCCGTACAAGGCCTCGAATGGTGACATCTCAATACTGGCTTGGAAGCTGTTATTGTATGCAAACTCCACCAAATGCAAATGGTCCTCCAAGAACCTCCAAAATCTAGGACACCAGTCCGCAGCATGTCCTCGAGAGTCTGAATAGTCCTCTCCGACTGTCCGTCCGTCTGAGGGTGGTAGGCAATACTGAATTTGAGCTGAGTACCCAAACTAGTCTGTAAACTCCTCCAGAAATGGAAAGTAAAGCGACTATCCCGATCCGAGATAATGCTCACCGAAACTCCATGTATCCTGACAATCTGCCGCATATACATCTCCACTAACTTCTCAGTAGACGTTTCCACTTTGAATGGCAAAGAGTGGGCCGATTTGGTCAACCTGTCCACGATGACCCAAATCGTGTCCTTCCCTCCTGGTGTACGCGACAATCCCGAAACAAAATCTATTGTGATGTGCTCCCACTTCCACTCTGGAATGGGCAATGGCTGTAATAGTCCTCCTGGCCTCTGTCTCTCTGCCTTAACCTGCTGGCAGACTAGGCACCTGGCTACGAAGCGTGCTACCTCCCGCTTTATCCCATACCACCATACATGCTCCTTCAAGTCTCTATACATCTTGTTGGCACCTGGATGCATAGTGTACTGAGAGCGATGGGCCTCCTGCATAACCTGCTCCCGAAGCTCCCTGCTAGGTGCACACAGTCTGGAACTGTGCCTCAATGTGCCGTCCTTCGCAATGATGAACTCCATATCTGTCAATCCTGCTCGAACCTGCTCTCAGATACACCGCAGGGTAACATCGTCGAACTGAGCTGACTTGATCCTCTCCATCAAGTCCGACTGGATCTGTAGGCCCCACATCTGCATCTAAACTCCTGGCATGATCACCTCGATCCCCAAACTCTCCAAATCTGCTAATAGATGACGATCCATCGTCAAGCACATAGCTACCGGATACCTACTCAAGGCATCGACAACCACATTGGCCTTCCCTGGATGGTACTACAATAAAATATCGAAGTCTTTTATCAACTCCAACCATCTACGCTGCCTCATGTTGAGCTCTTTCTGTGTAAACACATACTTCAAGCTCTTGTGGTCTGTGAAGATCTCCACACGCTCTCCGTATAGATAGTGCTTCCACAGCTTCATAACGAAGATAACCGCCGCCAACTCCAAGTCATGGGTAGGGTAGTTCTTCTCATGTGGACGTAACTGCCTGGATGCATAGGCAATCACCTTCCCATACTGCTGCAAAACACAACCCAAACCCTTCCCCGAAGCGTCACTGTAGATAGTGAACCCGCCTGATCCTGATGGCAACGTCAAAATCGGGGCTGTCGTCAGTCACTTCTTCAGCTCATCAAAAGCAACCTGACACTCCTCTGACCAGACAAACTCTACGTCCTTCCGGGTCAGCCTAGTTAATGGCTCTGCAATCCGGAAGAAATCCTGAACAAACCTCCTGTAGTACCCCGCCAATCCTAGAAAGCTCCTGATCTCTGCAACTGAACTCGGTGCTGTCTATGCCTCAACTGCTTTGATCTTCTTCGGGTCGACTGAGATCCCATCTCCGGTCACCACATGACATAAGAAATTAACTCGATCCAAGAAGAACTCACACTTCGAGAGCTTGTCGTACAGCTGCTCCTTCCTGAGAGTCTCCAGAACCACTCTCAAATGCTCCTCTGGGGTCTTCAAATACACTAAAATGTCATCGATGAACACCACCACGAACTTGTCCAAGTACTGGTGGAACACCTTGTTCATCAAGTTCATAAACACCGCCGGGGCGTTAGTTAACCCAAACGGCATCACCATGAACTCAAACTGGCCGTACCGAGTCCTGAAAGCTGTCTTTGGAATATCCTCCTTCTTCACCTTCACTTGATGATATCCTGACCTCAGATCAATCTTGGAAAATACCTTCGCTCCGCTCAGCTGGTCGAACAGGTCATCGATCCTCGGCAGCGGGTACTTGTTCTTGATCGTGAGGCTGTTGAGTGCCCTGTAGTCGATACACATCCGTACCGGCCCATCCTTCTTTGGTACAAAGAGTACTGGCACACCCCATGGTGAAGAACTCGATCGGATGAAGCCTTTGTCCTGCAACTCATCCACCTGCTTCTTCAGCTCCATAAGCTCACTATTGTTCACTCTATAGACATACTGAGATATCGGCTCTGCGCTGGGTATCAAGTCTATAGAGAACTCCATATCCCTGTCCGTAGGCAACCCTGGCAACTCCTTCGGAAGTACATCCATAAACTCAGCTATCAGTGGATGTGGCACACTCTGCTCTTTTACTGAAGCTCCGCAGAAAACTTCGCTGCTCTGCTCTGACTCCCGCCTGGTGAACTCGAACTCTGGCTCTCCTGGTATGCTGAAAAGAATTCTACCCCTACGGCAATCTATACTGGCATGGTGCCTGCTCAATCAATCCATACCGAGTACAATATCGTAGTTCGGTAGTGGCATCACGAGCAGACTCACATCCAGTTCTCGGCCTCCCAAAACTACTCTCCGATTCTTGCAAATATCACTGACGAGGATAATACCACCCCCAGTCGTGATCTTGCAAGTCCTAGGCAAAGGTTCAGAAGAAAGATGGTGTCTAATGGCAAAAGATACCGACACGAAGCTATAGGAAGCACCCGAATCAAATAATGCGAATGTGGAAAAAGAGTCGATAAGAACAGAACCTGCTATCAGATCGCCTACTGCCTCGGTATCCTCTGATGCCATGGCGAAAGCTTGCCCCTGCTGGCCTCCTCTGGCCTGCTGCTGATACTGAACAAACTTCTGCTGCTGAGTCGGTAAGGGTCCCCTCTGCTGCTCCACTGGTGCCTTGGTCCCTGCTCCCTGTCCTTTACGTCCGAAAGCCTCAGGACAGTCCCTCAACTGATGCTCTGATGAACCACAGAGTAGGCACTTGCCTAGCCTCTTCCTGCACTCACTCCACTTGTGCCCTGGCTTTTTACAGAAGTCACAAATGGCAGCCTGCTGCTGTCTCGGTGCCTGCTGATCCTGTCTCTGTTGTGCCTGCTGGAATGGCCTCTGCTACTGGAAAGACTTCTGCTGATGCTGCTGCTGAAAATAAGGCTTCTTGGCTGGTCCTCCACTGCCACTGGCTGCATGGAAATTATGACTTCTTTTCTGCTTCAGCTCCAAATTATCTTCTGCTGCCATGGCTCCCATCAAAATCTTCTTAAATGTAGCATTCCTGTTGCTCTTGGTTAAGGACTTGACTTCCTTAACCAAACCCTTCCTGAATTTTCTAGCCTTCGCTGTCTCACTAAGGCCCTCCACAAATCTGCCCAGGCGGCAGAACCCTCCAGCGTACTCCTCTACAGTCTGGTTCCCCTGAACCAGGTTCTCAAACTGTGTCTCCAACGTGCCAAGTGCAGTATCGGGGAAGAACTTCTTCTTGAAAAGCCTCTTAAAATCCTCCCAAGGTTGCCCCCTAGTACCAACCCTGGGGTCGGTCTGGTACCAAGTGCGGGCAAGGTCCTACATCATACTGCCTGCTGCTTCCACCTGGAGTCTAGCCGGTATCTCTGCGAGTCGAAAAATCTCCTCTATGTGCTCTATCCAGTCGTCCGCGTAAAGGATACCCTCTGTACCCTTGAAGTCCCGCGGCCTCATCTTCTGGAACTCCTGAATACCTGGAGTCCTCGGCTGATATGGCTGAATCTGCCCTCCTTGGGGTGGGGCAGTTGTCCTCTCCACTGCCACCATCGCTAACTGGTGGGCATTATCAATACCCTGCCTCATGTCATCTGACTGACGTCGCTGCATCTCCATCATCTGCTGAATGAGAGCGAAACACTGTGCCGCATCAATTGTCCCCTGGGGTAGTAGTGGTTGCATCCCCTGCACTCCTGGGGTAGTCCCCATAACTGGTGGACGAACACCCCCAAAAGTAGCAGACGGGCCCACCTGAGCTGGAACAAGAGGCACTGTGGTCCCTGGAGCCTGCTGGGTCGGACGAGAAGTAGCCGTCCTCTCAGTGGTATCCCTGGAGCCAGAGCGCTGCGATCGTGTCTCTACCATCCTGAAGATAGATCAAACAAGGAATCAAATACTGAAAAAGAAGCAAAATCATCAAAGGAGGACAGTTGTTTTCAAAAGGAGATAATTAACAGCAAGAATTGATAAGAATTTTTCCTAATGTGATTGAGTACCTTAACTTATTCCTATATCCTACTGCAGGTTGTAATGATGCTCTAGTTCGAGTACCACTACAAATCACACTAATTGTGATTGGGGACCTGCATGGGCCACCACTAAAAACGTGTCACGACCCGCACCCAGTGTAAGGGCACGAGAAGTAACGAACGCCCAGCCTACGCCGCAGTGTCGGCGATAGAACGCTGTCCTGAGTCACCATATCTAACACAATCTAAATGAGCCATGAATAGAGAGTAAAATAATACGTAACTCAATCACAATACTAAGATGGAATAGAAGAAGAATCTCAAGAGAGTCACAATAAAAGTCTAGGTGTAAACCACCAAAATAATCTCAAGTACAACTCATAAAAGTCTCAAACAGAAAATACAAAATAAAGTACTAAGTCTCAACTAGACTATGGGCAAGTCTTCAGCGACTGTGGGATCCTCCTGTGGGTCCACGTCGCCAGTGTCATCTAAGCCAATGCCATAATAAGTAGGACAATACTCCTTATCATCACCTGTAAAATTTTCAACATGCCCAATCATGACGAAACGAGCACATATCTCTCATAACAGTTCATATCAGAAATGGACATATAAAGCAAGCTATAAAAAAATATACATGAATCGCCGTAAAGAGAAATCAACAAGAAAGAATATATAAGCTGAGACATAATATGATAAATAGAGAGATGTAACCTTCTACGTGAATCAGAGCATGAATTGGTTATGTAAACAGCTTGGGTTGCACATGGATACAGCTATGGAATACACATGGATAACTACTGGGGATAATGATCACATAACCAACTACACTCTCCCTGCCCCCAACTAATACACAAGGATCAAAGCATGTTATGTTATTGCACATGGATAACAACTACTGTATACATGGAACTCATATGGTCATGAGTGTACATGAATAACATATGAGTGCACATGGATAAATATGAATACATGGAGTACATGATGACCATGATAAAGTACATGAACATGACATACTCGATGTATCCGAGGGGATAACATCGCATGAAAAGATCCAGAGGGTACTGATCCGTGTGAACGTCGTGTCAACATCAAGTATACTAGTCTATAACAAGAGTACATATCCAAAGAAGCATGAAAAGATCAGAGAATGTACTCGTCTAGCAATCCGAACTGCTGATGATGAAAAGTGACTGGACTGGAGTAATAAGATCCTATTTAAAACAACCACATGTCATAATACAATCTAAAATATCATAAGGAATACCTTCAATGCAATTTTTACATGATTTGGGGCAATCTAAGTCAAAGTCAACATTGGGTCAACTTTGGTCAACCAGACTAGTCAACTAGGTCAAAGTTTGGTCAACTAGTCTATAAGTCAATTTTTAGGTCAATACTAGTCCTTAACTAATTAATCAAAATAAACTTGGAATTACAATTTCTAATTGACAATCAACTAACAAAACTGGACATACAAATTCTTATTTAATAGGCAACTAAACTTGGTATCAACCAATCTCAACTAAACAAGCAACTAATAACTGGACTTAGCATTCCTGAAATCAACCCTAACACAACCCAATAACTGTCATAGGCCATTACCTATTCTCTTTACTCATATTTCTTCTCAACACATAACACACACACATAGTGTCACGACCCGCACCCTGATTAGGGGCACGAGAACGTGGGTACGTCCAGCCTACGTCGCAGTGTCGGCGGTAGAACGCTGTATAGGTCATCTATAACATCTAACATCTAACAATAAGATATATAAACCTGTCATCTCCGTACGGAGGTATAACATAACATCTCAACTCTACATCTCAAACACAAGTCTAGGAAAGATAGAACATGATATGGAATCAGATGAAAGGAAGAAACTGAATATAAATAGAGTTATCACATCACACAAAGTAGATGTCCAACACAAATAAGTACAAGACCTGAAATGTAACTAAGTCACAACTAACAATCGGAACAATCCGATACAAAATGAAACTATAAATACTAGACTAGACTAGGCACCCTCTACTGAGCTAGATGCTCCTCAGGCTCCTGAAGATCACCCTCATGTGTCCTATAGAAGGTAGGACAGTCACCATCATCATCTGTAATATTTTTAACAGGTCCAGTCAGGACAGGAACGAGCACAATACATCTCACGCAGTTCATATCATGTTGGGAAATGTAAAGCATGCATAGAGTAAGATACATGGACTGTAAAGAATATATATAAAAACGAGAGAGATTTGATAACTGGAAATATCTATATATAATAAGTAAGAACTGTAGGTAACCTGTGATTTAGAGCATGAGATGGTTATATAAACGGGTTAGGACAATGCAAGGGTAACTCCATCATACGTGAGTGTACCATGGACATATACATGATTTCACAAGATGGGATTTTGATCACATAACCATTTCCTACTCACCCTCCCCAATCAATACACAAGGATCCAGTCAAGTTACGTTACCTTACACAAGAGGTTTTTATCATGTTTGCTCACGTGATCATGAGAGTACAAGATTGCACAAGAGTATACATGAATAGAGGTGTACATGAAATACAAGATGTTCGTGAAAAGCACATGACAACTGTATTTGATGCACCCCGAGGGGGATAACATCGCATGACAAGATCCATATAGTACCAATCCGTGATAATAACGTGACAGCATCATATAAAGTAATCTAGAGCAAGAATATAAATCCTAACAAGTATGAAATGATCAGAGAATGTACTCACCTGATGTATGAATGTCTGTAGAGAATATGCTGTCTGAGGAGAGGTGTCTGGCTCCTGATCAGAGCAACACAAGTAACAATGTATTCTAAATAGTAAAAATGAAGTTTACTATGCATACTACATGATTCTAGGTCAATCTGGTCAAAAGTCAACTCTTGGTCAACTTTGGTCAACTCTAAAAGTCAACTATGTCAAACTAGTCAAGGTTAGGTCAAACATGGTCAGACTAGTTAGGGTTTAGTCAAACTAGTCATTCTAGGTTAATTCAAGTTCAATCTAGGTCAACTAGGTCAAGTTTGACCTAAGGTTGACTTTGGTCAACTCTAGTCAAACAAGGGTCAACTAGTTAGGTCATGGGTCATTAGGTCAATTAGGGTTAGCCCCTAATGGCCATAGGCTAGTAACTTAGACCATAGGCTAATTTCATATAGGTTTTCATATAAACCTATATCTAGAAAGTCACATATATATACATATCTATATATATAGATATACACAAGTCTATCTACTACATATATATATATCAATATATGTATACACTATATATAATTCAAAATCACACACACACACACACACACACACATATATATATATATATATATATATATATATATATATATATATATATATAATGACACATATATATATATATAATAACATATATAACATATATAGATAGTGAGAGAGGGAAATAATGAGAGAGAGTGAATTAGAGAGGGAGAGTGATACTGATACAAGGGGGCATGGTGTGTGTGTGTATTTAACAGTGAGAGGGGGGGGGTGTTCCCAGATTTCTGGAACCCAGAAATCAAACACATACGCACACACAAATACATATATATATACCTATGTATATACACACGTATATACCCATGTATACACCCTAAGACACACACCTAAACACACATATACATATATACATATATATACAATATAGATACACACAGAAATACGCATATGTATTACACAATTTTAGTTAGAAATTCATTTTGAAACTCAGAAGTACCAAATTTAAGAACCCAGGAATTACTATTCATAGAAAAGTAGGTAAACCCAATACCCGACCCAAACCGAGCTAAGGCTCGAAACCCAAGGTTGGTAACACTAGCCCTAGGTGTCCTCTAGTGTCCTAAGTGTCTGACACGACACCATGACACGATTCAAAGTGTCAACCACTCTCAAACCCGAAACAGGTAAACACTGACACAGTGAACTGTCACCGCGTCGTACACGCGTGCACCTAGCTCTAGGACACGACACGCGTGTCTAGGAGTCTCGTGCTCGTGTCCCTAGGTTCGCCTAGGGTTAGTCTAGGGGTAGGGTAGCCTGCACAGTGTCCACATGTCCTCAGGACACGGTACGAACACCGTATCAGTCGAAAAACTCGACTGATACACGTATTTCTGGCCGCGTCGTGCACGTGTTCCAGCGTCTCGTGGATACGACACGAGCCACATAGGATCTCATGGTCATGCCCACGTGTAGCCCACATATTGGGCTACACACTCGTACAAACACGAGGTGTCCAAGTGTCGTGTCTGCGCGACACGACGTGCACGAAGTTGGCTCTGTGCAGTACGCACAGTGCAGTGTAAAACTCGTACGAGTGCGATTTCTCACTCGACACGACACGGCTTGACACAAAACTTTGGGGATGTCTTGTCAGACATTGCCCCTAGGTGTGTGTCAAGTTACACGTGTCCACGTGTCCTATACAGCGAGTACGAGACTCGTGTGAGCAGGGAAAATTCTGTGACAGTGTGCAGTGCAAATTCGTGAGTTTATGTCCGATTTGGACACGAAGACCAACCTAAATCGTGATCAGTAAGTTAGGGTTAGGGTTAGCAAGGTTAGGGCTACCTGAAAATGCAATTTGTTTCACAAAAACACAAAAATCATTTCTTTGAGGCATTTCATCAAACAAGGTTTTTCAACCTAGGATACGTGTCCGATACGGACACCAAATCAAACCTACTTCCTACCAAACTTGGCCTACAGATCCATGGTACCTAGATGCATGCATTCATAAAGAAAAAATACAATATTAACTATGTTTATAGGTATTTTACCTATTGAGTGAAAACTCAAGGAAAAGCCTAGAATAGGGGGGTGTCCTCTTCACTTGATGTTGCAAATGGCCTTGTGTCCTTGCTTGCTAGCCTTCCTTAGCACCCTCTAGGTTGTAGGAACCCAATGAAAAAGACTAGGATGAGTTTGGATCTATTTTGAGGAAGATATGAAGGTTTAAGGAAATAGGAATTTTCTAGGTTTTGAAACATGTAAATTTGTATGGGAATAAATAGATGGGGTTATATAGGAAGGGGGCATGCTAGGGGGTGCCCTTGGCTGGTCATGGCAAGGGGGGGTGTCCTCTTGCCTTCCTTCAAGGTGAAGGCAAGGACTTTGTGCCAAAATTGAGATCTTTTGAGGGTTTCAAGGAAAATATCACATATGTAAATATCCTAGATATTTTCCTACATTGACTAATATGTAATATCCATCCTCTAGTCTCTAGGTTAGTGGCTAACCTCTAGATTAGGGTAAACTAGGTTAGGGGCTCTCATGACAATAATTAAATAATAATAATAATTCACATAAATCCCATAATTCCAATAATTCCTAGAAAATTACCAAAATACCCCTTAGGCTAAAAAGCCCTAACTTGATGTTCTAAACCTATGGCTAGGCTCATATGATCATGGTTAGTCTTTAGGTTAAGTAATCTCTAAGGTTGCACTAGCAAAGCATCAAAATCACAAATCGTGGTTTTAAAATAGTTTTAAATTAACTAAAATCATCAAAAATCATAATATGGTTTAAATATCATTATTAAATAATTATAATTACAAAATTTCAAAATTACCCTCATTTTAGAAATTGGGTGCTACACATAGACACAACTCAAAATCGAATTTCTATTCTAACTTCAACAAACCATCCCTAACTAACCATCAACTTAACTTGGTGTTTACCAATCCTAACTAAACCAATACAACTGGACTTTAGCATTGAACTGAATCAATCCTAAATCAGTCCAAAAATCAGCTATAGGCATACCCTATACTCTTGATATCCTATATAGATATCTACCCGAGTACCTATGGCTACCCAAACTTGAATACAGCCTACCCCATTAAGTAAACTAACAGGTATCACATACTTGTGGTCAAATAGGATCTGTAGGTTTGGTTAATACATGAATTATATTGAAAACTGATGGGAACAAAGGTTCAATTTACTGAAACATCAAAAACTGAAATTTAAAGAAAACCCGATACTATATGCCAACCCAAATTCGATCACAGCCTCCTCCTTGATGCAAACTAACATGTAATCTCCTAGATAGGTCTAATAGGGTCTGTAGGTTGATTTTATATAGAAATTTCACTTTGAAATCTGAACCTGGAATCATAACAACAAAACTGAAACAGGGAGAAAATATGAATTTGAATACTCGATATCAAAACCAACTCAAACACACCCTATCCAATATGCCAACTAGTAGATACTCCTAGATATGGTCATACAGGACCTGTAGGTTGAGTCTATACAGAATTTTAACATCGGATTATGATGCAACATGACCAAGTATTGAATCAGAAAAATGAAAAACTGAAATTAACCTGATACTCAAAACATACGACCTAACATGACCTAAACATCGAAAAAACCCAATGATGTTCGAACCCAAAGGTTGGTAAAGTGTCAAGTGTTTGAACATGAGGTGCAGGTGTCATTGTGTCCAAGAAATAGGACACAAAGTGTCCAGGATACGTGCGTGCCCAAACTGGGATCCAGTTCTCGTGTACGCGTGTCACGCGACCTAGGGCTCGACACAGAGCGAATTAGGATACGTGGTTGCTCGTACACGTAGCCTACCTATAGGGCTACACGTCCACGTGTCTGCAATGGACTCTTGACACGTGTCCGAGCCGCATGACGTGCGTATCGGACGCTGCAAACCAACGCGCGCGCGACAGGCCGAAATCAATGCCACGTCGATTTCTCCTTCGATTCTCCACGAAACGCCACCAAAATTTACGAGCACCATGTCAGTCATGGCCCCTACCCACTCATCAATTTTTGTGCATCGAGTCGCAGTGTCCTACGAGAACGGATACGGCAGCAGCAGGACACGCGTGCGGTCCTCGTGCTGTGCGTGCGTGTCCAGTTTTGGACACTGATACGTGTCGATTCTAGCACAAACCTAGGGTTTGGGAATCCCTACATCTAGGGCTATCAAAACATGAAATTAGTTTGAAATAATAACAGAATTGATTTCTATGAGACAAATCATCGAACACGTTAAACCCTAATCCGATACGTGTCCGATACACCTATCAAACCGACACAAAACTTAACGAAACTTCATGGGTGGGTCTAGGGTACCTAGATGCATGCTACTATGAAGAAAAATCAGGAGAAACTATGATGTTTAGGTGTTTACCTATTGAGAGTTGAAGTATCAATGAAACTGACTCCTCGATCGATGAGACGACCAGTTTCCACCGAGCAAATGCCTCCAACTCCTTGCTGGCAATGCTCCAGCAAATTCTCCTCCTTCCCACGATCACAACGCACTTCGTTTGAGGTGAAACGGAGGTCGGATGAGAAAATTAGGGTTTTGGAGAGCTGGAAACTAGGGTTTTGTAAAGGGGGTGTCCATACTAATTCAATGCTTATATAGAGGGGGAATTTCCTGTGTTGGCCGGCCATACAAGTCCTACTAGGGTTAGGGTTGGTTCATGGGCCCCTCTTTTCTATCTAAGTTGAGTTTAAGCCTATTAACAAAAAGGCTTAAAAGGCCAATTAATTAAATAGCCTAAAAATCAGTCAAATGGCCTTCTAAATTGAACCAAAGTATAAAATAAATTCTAATTAGCTAGATGATCCTCATATGTCATGGTTAGCCTCTAATGTGGATTTTTTAAGATTAAACCAAAAGCTAAATCAAACACAAGTCAATAATATCTAGAAAATCACAAAATGACTAAAATGACTAAAATGACTAAAATACCCTTATTTCAAAAAGTGGGTGTTACAAGTCTACCCTCCTTAAAAATAATTTTGTCCTCAAAATTAAAGACAAGCTGCATAAGTGGGAAGATAGAAATTGTAGGAACCCTAGAGGGGGGGTGAATAGGGTCAAGCTAACTAATCAAGCACTTAGCACAAGCTAAGTGGCAATTTAAAAATATAAGTGCAAGAGAAGAAGCAAACACAATACCGACACCCGATATATCCTGGTATCCTCCTAAGAGGCAGTCCAGTCCCGGAACTCTCTCCGGCTTTAATCCACTATTTGAGCAAATAGTTACACACGAGTTTGGATCCGAAGAACTCGCCAACTTCTTACACAAGAGCTTTAATCCGAAGGGCTCTCCGACTTCAACCGAGAGTTTGGATACGAAGACTCCCCAACTTCAACCGAGAGTTTGGATACGAAGACTCTCCAACTTCAACCTTTCACAATAGGTTTTGATCTCCTTATACAATAGGATGAAGATCTCACTTTTCAACTCAATAACTCTAACACAATTTGTAGATGGCAAATGAAGGCTTTGTAGAGTTGTATGTGGATAAGCTTTGGTGGTTTGGAAATTTTTAGGCTCAAAGCATCAACCTTGAATGAAGGGGTTCAAGGCTATTTATAACCAAAGCTTGAAAAGAAGCCAAAGGCAACTTTTCAGTCACGAACCGGCATACCGCCGGTATGATCCGGCATACCGGCGGTATACCGGTCTGGGATTGCAACGGCTCGAAATATAGCCGTTGGGATCATTTAATGCTGAAAATCCGACCGTTGGAATTTTAACGTTACTGAATCGGTATACCGTCGGTATGATCCGGTATACCGTCGGTATGCCGATTTTGTGGACAGAAACTTTCTGTGAACAAAATCGGTATACCGCCGGTATGCACCGGTATACCGTCGGTATGCCGGTTTTCAGCCAAAAATGATCCTGGGCTAGTTTCTGCCCTAGCTTTCGATTTTGCCATCCATTTCTTGTGTTTACAATTATTCCTAAGACTCATTACAGACTCCAGATATACTTAGGCAGGTGCAGGCTTCTTCAGAGTCTTGAAATGATGATGGCATGGCTTGGCTTCTTCCTTTGATAGGTACTGGCTTTTTCCCTTGGCGGCAGCTGTCCAAAGATATCCAGTTTGTAAAAACTGAATACCTTTCGGGGGCTTCGCCCCCGAACCCCCGACGAGGGGCGCTGCCCCCTCGACCCCCGTCCGCTGACCGGGCAGCGGAACCCCCGGTGCGTGGCTCCAGAGATATCGTCGGGTGGTTCAGAGAAATCTTGTGGGATCCGTCGTCTTTGGCCCACCATGATTTCTTCATTGCATATGTCCACATTGATCTTGCTTATTGCTTTTCTGCATGTACATGTTAGACGAACAAAGCAATATACATAGTAGCAAGTATGATAAATTAAAGCACATTAGGACTATGCAAAGTTTAAGTATAAGTGCTAAGGTGATGGCATAAATGTTAGTGATATCATAATGATTAAACTTAATTGAATGACCACAATCAAAAACATAGTTTTGATTTTGGCAGCCCAATTAAATTTAAGATAGATAAGCTCATAGCACTAAGATGTAAACCAATGGGCACATATCACCAAAGATATAAGTATAAGTAGAAATGCTATAGTGATAGTATGAAGATTAGTGATAATGAAATGCTAAACTTAACAGATTAACCATATTCAAAAATATGATACAGTCATTGGGCCAACAATCTCCCCCTTTTTGATTATGGCAAATCGGTTAAGTTTAGTATGGACAGTATAAATGCATGTATCACTAATATACAAAATACATAAGCAATATCACTGAAAGCATGCTACTTAGATTACTTATAAATACATACTTAAACATACTTCTCCCCCTTTGACATGATCAAAAATACGCTCCCCCGTACTAATAGATAAGAAATCAATCTTAAGTACATAAATCAGAGCATGAGGAAGGCATAGACAATCATGATCAAGATATACTAAAGAAAAACAATGGGAGAATGGTGTAATGACAAGTGTATAAAACTACATACCAAAGGTAGAGTGCCAAAAGGAAAATAACTTGTCAAAACACAATATAGTTGGTAAAACAAATAAAATTGATAATCAGTCAAAGAATAGTTTTACCAACTTGAAATCCAAGAAAGAAACTCCAAAACATAATATTATATGAAATATTGCTCTAGTTTTGGAAGAGAACTATGAAATAAAGGATTTCAACCAAAAGCCATGAGGAATAGATAATTACAACTAAACTTGAAACATTGATCAAAGAAACCATTAATAATCACAATTGTCCACAAATAAATAGTGGAACAAAATAAAAGAATGATCAATGTAAAATATCGCAATTGATATAAAGTAATCTCATTATTTGCAAGATCTATATGATTATCCGAGTTCATGCATTTGAACTCAATTACCTTATCATGCTATATGAATACCCTTTAGATAAACATGAAGGTAAAGGAGAAAAATACTTGAGAAGGAGAAATTCAGTCGACTTGAATGCTCCTCCTCAAAGTACTACCAAAGTAGATAAAAATCATGAATTTTGGATAAGTCCTCAACAAGGAAAGCCAAACTAACGAAAGCACAATAGTCATCAAGATAATATATGAAAGTTAATATTTAAGAAGATGACTTATTTAATCCATATAAAAGAGAGATAAATGATAAAGACAATAGCATATACTCTCATAAACCCTTCACAAATAAAAGTATCATGACCTCATTCACTAAGATATGAAAAAGAAGAAGGTATGGGTCCATGATGAACTAGGTATACGACATATTTAAGGGTATAAATGAATTGAATCAATTAATTTGCTCCCCCTCAAAATATGCGTATCTAGTTCCAAAGCACTTATAGCATAAAATAGAAAACTACAAGATCTAGGGGTAAATCAACTATGGATTTCTCCCCCTTGCTCGATGCATATAAGGCTACAATATCGTCAAAAGACAAAAAAATATCATCTTTAGTCAAGAAGAGATAACCAATTAATAGCCACTAAAGATGAGAAATCAAAAGAATATTCCAATAAAGCACATATAATCAAAAGATGGCATACATTAGTCTATATAGAAGAATCTCATATTTAAATATGATAGATCAATGTATGTAATCCTTTGAGAAAATGTCATCATGAAAAAGAATAAAGTCAATTAAGAACAATCATGATGATAGACATAATATAGCTCAAAAATAAAATAAAAATAAAACTCAAACATCATGTCCATGATTATCTAATTAAGAAATAATCAACCAATTTATTGCTTTGCATGGATTAGATATGTTTTATCGTATATGTACCCATCAACCGGATAATATCTAAACTTTGCTACTTCTAAATGAAAGACCAATAAAGTTCAAATAGCAAAGGTCATATGTGATAAACCATGAGTAGTCAAAGTAGAGTAATAAATTAACTTGACATTTACAAAATTAGATAGTTTAGGACTACTCAATCATTAGGATCATTCATAAAGGAAACAAATGAATAAATATGATCTAATGAATCTCATCAAGAGAAAATCACAAGTCCAAAAAAAATCTCACACATTAACATGGAAAAGAGTCAATCTCATTTAAATAATTACAAACATAATAAGGAAGAGATGTAAATGATAATACGATGAAAACATGACTCAAAAAGTGAGAGAAATTTAAGAGAGACTTGCTAATGACTAGTTATGGAAGAGAGTTAAAACAAGGAATCAAAAACCTCTAAGAGAAAACAAGATTTAATAAAGAATTTGTAAAACTAGTTTTAGAGATTAAGCATATCACAAATCTTGTTTTTGTAAACTAGCATATCATATATAGATTGAAGTATAGGAATATAGCTAGATGTGTGAAAGTGAGCCAAAATTATATAGCTTAATAATATATCACAAATAAGCAAACTATATAATCCAAATAAGATTAATGAGAGAAGCCATTAACAAGATAAATGTGCTCACTAATTCTTAAGTCACTAACACAAAAAAAATACTTGCTTAAGCATAGAGTTCACAATTAAGGGAATACATTTTGAATGATCAAAATGATTTAGAGACTCTTTACTAAGCAAGGATAAGAGCATAAGATGATAAATAAATGAATTAGACTCTTATCAAGTAAAGGACAAAAGAGATGTTCATGAAAACACAATAAAATAAATCTCTTTGCCAAGTATTGAGATTAATCCAAGATAATGAAATGATAGATCAATCTAGAGAATGCAAAATACTATAGCCACATTAAAATAAGTGTATTCTCTAGAAGTGGAAAAATCTCAACACAAAAGCTCAAACCATAGTAGCTAAATTCATGAGAAATATGATGTAACAATTACAAGTATTCTCATGTGCTACAAAAATATCATTGGGTAACAATAATTCAAAAGGAAGCATAACCCAAGGAATGAGCAAAGAAAGATCATTAAGATCAAGAAGGCTAAATGCTAAGGATAGTAAAAATCATTTTCAAAAACTTTCATAGTGCACAATAGAAATATATAGATGATATAGATTTGAAAATGTGCACTAAAAATGGAGGTTAATTATAAAAATAAGACAAAACACAAAACCTTGTGATTCTTAAAAGAACTTCCATAAATAGTCAAGTGCAATACATAAACAAATATTTTCTCTCACCATTCCAACTTAAAGATATAAAACAAATAAATATCAAAAGCTAGGAATCATTTATATATATGAAACTATATATATATCACGAATAGGCATACACGAAAAGATCAAAAAATCAATTAAGAGCATGTATCCCTAAAGTCAACCAAAAAGCTAAAAAGATATCATTAAAAGAAAGCTTTAAGGAAGAAGCATATTGATTCAAAAAGAGATACACAAATTTGATCAAAAGAATCAATAGCTAGAGTATGAGTTAAGCACGAGTCTAGAAGTAACAAGTATGAATAAATACTCTTCAAGTTAATATAAAACTTTAGCTTAACTCATATGCCTACATAAAGGTATTTAAACAAAAATAGATATCAATATAAGAGATACATGAACTATAAGTAAATAAAAATTGTAATGAATATAGTCATGTATCCTTAATGAATATTTGAGAAATCATCACAAATTCAAAAGCATGTATAAATAAGCTATATTAGGCAAAGACATAATTGATTCTCAAGAAGATAATCAAGATAAAGTATGAGAATCAATAATGAATATATTATGTAAGCACAAGATTAAAATGGAAGTATAAGTGTA
This sequence comes from Iris pallida, assembly GCA_029216955.1. Classification (NCBI taxonomy): domain Eukaryota; kingdom Viridiplantae; phylum Streptophyta; class Magnoliopsida; order Asparagales; family Iridaceae; genus Iris; species Iris pallida. The sequence continues at coordinate 171,240 of JANAVB010039018.1, forward strand.
TACTTGTCAAGTGATAAGAAGCTTGTGCTAAACATATATATTCAAAATACCGATTTAAAGTAAATGCTACATATTAAATACAAACCGGCAAGAAGTAACTATTTCAAAAACTTTAAAGACGGAGAGTTAAAATCATATTAACTCAAATCAAAATCAAGCTCCTATGGACTAGTGATATGCAAGCTTCATAATATAGAGATTAAGAACAACAAGCATGCATAAATCAAATGTGTCACACTTAATAGAAAATGAGTGATAAACTACATAGTGTGAACTAATCATTTAAGCCGAGTAACTAGTCATGCTAGATAAAAGAATTAATAAGAAAATTAACTAAGCATGCTAGAATAGTATCTCACATTGATTTATATAAAAGACAACTAAAGGATATCAATGTGAGGTAGTAGCAAGAAATCAAGAGAAACATGCTAGATTCTACAAATATAAACAATTTAAAGAGAAACGATTAGCATGTTACCAAAGTGGCTCTAGTGGCCACGCTTGTGTTGGTGCAATTGCTTGGAAGATGTCCTTTGAGCTTCGCAACCACCAACACGCTCCTCGGTGCTATGTCCCGATATAAGAAGCTCCACCTACAACATTAGGCGAAGACTTTGGTATCCAAATAAACTTGGATCCACATTTGTTAGCTTTAGGGACCCATATACTATTTACTCTAGCATTGGTAGAAAAACTCCTACGAATAGGACAAGTTAAGCTCATGTGTCCAATGCGAGAGCAATAGAAACACCTAATACTAGTGTGTGCACATGTATCAGAATGAGCATGGTTATGAACATGTGACATACTAGAATGATGAATATCTCTAGAATGAGCATGAGAAGATTTGGTTTTAAGAATATTATGTTCTAATAACAAATCATCATGCATACAAGTAAGAGAATCAAATTTAACATTTAAAGCATTATTCTCTTTTTCAAATAAAGCAATTCTAGAGATAAAAGCATCATTTTGTTTCTTTAAAGAGTCAATAGAAGAATCATGCAAATGATTAAGCTCATGTGTTTGCCTCTTAAGATCTTCTATTGATGAGGAAAGAGATTTGATTTTCAAAATTAAAGCCTCATTCAAACTCTTTAAAGAAACACAAGATGAGTTTTGAGAATCAAGTCTAGATAATAAAACATTGTTTTCATTTCTCAAAAACTCATTTGCTTCTTCTAAATGAATAACCTTATCAGAAAATTCTTCATTTGTAGAATGAAGGTTGTCAAGAATCTCTAAGGATTGTTTAGCCATGGCTTTCCACTTAGAGCATTTCTTGCATTTAGAAGAAACATGATTGTCTATACTACTAGAAGTAAAACCCTCTTTATCGGAGGAGGAGTAGGAAGAATACGATGCCATAGAAAAATAACAAAGATCTACTCTAAGGATGTTAAGCCTAACAATAGAGTCCTTGCTCTGATACCAATTGTAGGAACCCTAGAGGGGGGGTGAATAGGGTCAAGCTAACTAATCAAGCACTTAGCACAAGCTAAGTGGCAATTTAAAAATATAAGTGCAAGAGAAGAAGCAAACACAATACCGACACCCGATATATCCTGGTATCCTCCTAAGAGACAGTCCAGTCCCGGAACTCTCTCCGGCTTTAATCCACTATTTGAGCAAATAGTTACACACGAGTTTGGATCCGAAGAACTCGCCAACTTCTTACACAAGAGCTTTAATCCGAAGGGCTCTCCGACTTCAACCGAGAGTTTGGATACGAAGACTCCCCAACTTCAACCGAGAGTTTGGATACGAAGACTCTCCAACTTCAACCTTTCACAATAGGTTTTGATCTCCTTATACAATAGGATGAAGATCTCACTTTTCAACTCAATAACTCTAACACAATTTGTAGATGGCAAATGAAGGCTTTGTAGAGTTGTATGTGGATAAGCTTTGGTGGTTTGGAAATTTTTAGGCTCAAAGCATCAACCTTGAATGAAGGGGTTCAAGGCTATTTATAACCAAAGCTTGAAAAGAAGCCAAAGGCAACTTTTCAGTCACGAACCGGCATACCGCCGGTATGATCCGGCATACCGGCGGTATACCGGTCTGGGATTGCAACGGCTCGAAATATAGCCGTTGGGATCATTTAATGCTGAAAATCCGACCGTTGGAATTTCAACGTTACTGAATCGGTATACCGTCGGTATGATCCGGTATACCGTCGGTATGCCGATTTTGTGGACAGAAACTTTCTGTGAACAAAATCGGTATACCGCCGGTATGCACCGGTATACCGTCGGTATGCCGGTTTTCAGCCAAAAATGATCCTGGGCTAGTTTCTGCCCTAGCTTTCGATTTTGCCATCCATTTCTTGTGTTTACAATTATTCCTAAGACTCATTACAGACTCCAGATATACTTAGGCAGGTGCAGGCTTCTTCAGAGTCTTGAAATGATGATGGCATGGCTTGGCTTCTTCCTTTGATAGGTGCTGGCTTTTTCCCTTGGCGGCAGCTGTCCAAAGATATCCAGTTTGTAAAAACTGAATACCTTTCGGGGGCTTCGCCCCCGAACCCCCGACGAGGGGCGCTGCCCCCTCGACCCCCGTCCGCTGACCGGGCAGCGGAACCCCCGGTGCGTGGCTCCAGAGATATCGTCGGGTGGTTCAGAGAAATCTTGTGGGATCCGTCGTCTTTAGCCCACCATGATTTCTTCATTGCATATGTCCACATTGATCTTGCTTATTACTTTTCTGCATGTATATGTTAGACGAACAAAGCAATATACATAGTAGCAAGTATGATAAATTAAAGCACATTAGGACTATGCAAAGTTTAAGTATAAGTGCTAAGGTGATGGCATAAATGTTAGTGATATCATAATGATTAAACTTAATTGAATGACCACAATCAAAAACATAGTTTTGATTTTGGCAGCCCAATTAAATTTAAGATAGATAAGCTCATAGCACTAAGATGTAAACCAATGGGCACATATCACCAAAGATATAAGTATAAGTAGAAATGCTATAGTGATAGTATGAAGATTAGTGATAATGAAATGCTAAACTTAACAGATTAACCATATTCAAAAATATGATACAGTCATTGGGCCAACAGAAATTACCTTAATAGTGCTAGGACAAGCTGCATAACTGGAGGGGTAAGTAATTAATACGTCTACATTATTTTAATAGTGTTGATTATTATACTATTACATTAATTGAACGATGTTGTTTTTAGCATATTTAATGATGATGTGAGGTCAGGTAGGCCACACATAACAGAAGAAGAACTAGAACAAGAAATAAGGCGTTATTTTCCATAATGGTTGAGTGCATATGTAAGACTTGAGAACTCTGTAATTACCTTTCTGTATATGCACTTGATTGAGAATGAGCTTAAGTTCTTCTTTCGTGGTATTTAGGTCGATCGTCCATACGCAAGACTTGAGAATGAGTCTATTAGAACGCTAGCTAAGGGACCAATTTATGCTGCAAAAATATGGCCAAGCTACTGTGTTAATAGATTTAGGTTCAAGTCAACAACTTGCCCGATCAGAGACAACTTTGTGGATCTCGACTCCACCAAAAACAGCTGTTTGTGTATCAGATCTTCGAACTACAAAGATGTTGATGTGGACAACAATTTCTATGGCGTGCTACGGGAGATCGTGGAGCTGACATATAGTTATGGAATAAAGCCTGCTATGATTGTGTTATTCATGTGTGATTGGTTCGATCCGATTGAAGGTCGAGGTTGGAAAGTAGACAAGCACGGTCTTGTTGATATTAACTATGACGGACATTAATTTATATATAGTTCGATAGAATGTTTATACTAATAATAGATAATATATTTTAACAGGTAAAAAATGATGAGGACTCGAACATGGTGACCGTCTTCCTGGTCACCCATCGGAGGGCTGGGGAGTTCATTGACGAGAGGACGATGCAGGCATATGTACATTCTATTCTTTATATTAATTTACTATAATTTAGAAAACAGGAAAATAGATATCAATATAGACTTTAGCAAACACTTACACGTTAGCAAACATTGTTCTAGGCCGAGTTTGTTCGGCTACAGGAGGAGGCGACTGCTGCTGCTGTTGCTAGTGCGCCAGCAGAGGGAGGGGCTGGTACTTTCTCCCAGCCACCTACAGCTCCATCGCCGGACGACCTCTGGATGATCGTCGTTGGCGGTCTTCAGAAGGGTACGTACTACGGTACGGGATCCTACGACGCGTATTTGGCTTCGGAGTCATCCTGGGCCCACTCTGTCAGTGCGCAGTCTCCGGCTTCGTAGGCGTCGTCACGAGCTCATGATATTCGTCGTCAGATCGACGAACTGCGTCGCGAGTTACAGCAGCAGATTTTTGATGCGGTCGAGCGACGATCCGACCCTCCGATGATCACTGGACGATTTGATACGGTCGAGTGCAGTATACAGGAGCTGATGAGTCTGCATCAGGCTACAGCTGCCAGCTTACACACGCTCACCGAGTCTACGCAGCGCACAGAGCATAGACAGGTCGAGCTGGAGGGATTACAGAGGACCATGTCTGCCTCACTCACTCAGGTATCGACTTCGATTGAGGAGAGTACTCAGAGGATGGTGAATACCCTGGCTGCGCATGGTGAGCGACTGCGAGAGCTGGAGCAGATACATCCTTCCGGTCCATCGAAGGCACCGACTCCAGAGATTGCACTGCCACCTACTGCCCCTACGGTGCAGCTCACCCAGGAGCAGTATGAGTACATTCTATCCCAGATGCGCGGCAGGGGTCCTCAGTGATCCAGTATATTTTTTTATCATCTTTGTATGTATTGGCCCAATGGCCCATTGACCGTTATGTACACTAATTTTTATTATTTTTTGACTCTGTTGGACATGTATGTTTGTTGGACATGTATGTTTATGATATTTAATTTGTTGGTATTTTCATTAAGTACATGTATGATATTTAGTTGTAGACTGTTATGATGGGAGACTGTTATTCATCCATTAGTTGTAGACTGTTATGATGGGAGACTTAATTATGATGATATCTGTGACGGGGATGACAAATATACATACGCTGGGTTATAAACGATGATCTGATATACAAAGGAGGTGCTGTCCAAATTTAAAAAAAAATATAATGTATATTTTTGTGATGATGTGTGTCTGCGTTTACAATATATGTGAAATGTAGTGTTCGGAACCATCGATAGTTTCGATTACTGTTGTATATTTTATCTTGGACAGAAAGAGCAACTGTTCAGGGTGTACTTCTGAGAGCTTCATTTTCACATCCTTCACTCTCTCGGAACGTCGTACAGGATCCCGAGAAGGTGAAAGACGTGAAGAGGAAGCTCTGAGAAGTGCACCATGAACTGTTGCTCTTTCTATCCAAGATAAAACATAGAACAGTAAGCGAAACTGTCGATGGTTCGAACACTGCACTTCACACACACTGTAAACACAGACACACAATATAACAAAAATACACATTATATTTTTTAAATTTTTTTCAGTAGTCTGCGACGGATAGCGACGTATAGCGACGGATAGCGACGGAAAGTGTACGTCGCTATACGTCGCTAATTAGCGGTGTTACGTCGTTGTACGTCGCCATCTTGCTGACGTGGCAGGCATGCCATGTCATCACGTCAATAGAACTAAACGTAGGGCGACGAATTTGCCATCTGCGACTAGCTTAAAAGCGACCTTCACTTTATGTCGCTAAAGCCGTCGCCAATTACGATTAGCGACGTAATTGTCATTATTAGCGACGTATCATGACGTCGCTAATTTATCTTATTTTAGTAGTGGATGGACACAGACACGATGCATTGACACAATTGGTGATGATGGTGGATATTGGTTATTGTGGCTAAATTTGGAGTAAAAAAAAGATAAAGTTCTCTTTAATTAGGTAGATATGACAAATAAAAATTCTAAGTATATAAGGACCAAGAATCCTAATGGATAAATCTTTCAATTTATTTAAATCATAATAAAATTTAAAAACTAAATTAATCTAATCTTTAAATCAATATTTTTTTTTAATCTAATCTTTAAATCAATAATTGATTACAATAAAAGTTTAAATTACTATCTAGTATTATCAAAATAGTTTAAACAATATTCATACTAGAATCTTTTTTAAAAATTAATAATTGATTAAAACAATAATTTTAAATAATAGTTAGTATTATCAAAATAATTTAAGCAGTATTTGATACTTATCAAAAAGTTTAAATCAAATAAAATCTTAAAACTAGATAAATCTAATCTAAATCCAATAGTTGACAGTAATAATTCAAAATAAATTTTTTTATCATCAAAATAATATAAAGCATTTTTGATACTATCAGAAAAATTTAAAAAACATTTACATAAATTCAAGTCTCATTTTAAAAAAATTCTAGCAAATCTTTTTATTGCTTAAAAATATTTATGATTATCTTTTTATTTAAAATTTAAACAAAATTTATTTTCTGGCACAATATTTAAAATAAATAAAAATAAAATAATAGTCAAAATATTAATTAAAATTTTGGGAGTTTACACCCTACCCCCAACCTCCCCCAAGTCCCCCTCTCTCTTTTTCTCTCTCCTCGTTTTCTCTCCTCCACACAAAAATGGAGACCTTCATGGCAACAACTATGATCGAGCTCTCCCATGGCAATGGCTCCAACTGTGCAGGACATAGGATTTTTTTCCAAAAAATTTCTCCCTTGTCTTCTTCCCGTTGGTCGTCGTCATGGTCTGGGGAACGACAAGTGTTATTGCCCTGGAGTCATGACGGTGGGAAACGGTCACCTCATCGTCGGTCGATGACCTCCCTCTTCACTGTGAGCACCGAGGTGGAGTCCTCCTCATCGAGCAGCTGGCAGTGGAGGCCCTCCTCCGCTCGAGCACCGAGGTCGAGTTCATCGTGTCCAAATGCATAGGAATCTGCGGTCGGATCTCCGTGGTTAGGCTTAGATTTAGGGTTCCATCGGTCGTTCTCGAGCGTGGGGGGATGACTCTGGTGAGGTTACAGTTGGTGATGTCGAGGATCGTCACCTTCACGAGTGAGCCGAGTTCCTGACACGGTTTGAACACGGTCATAGAGACCGGACACGAAATGGAGGCAGTCAGAACATATAAAAATACCAAATAAAATCTTTAAAAAATATGTAATAGTATCGGATACAACTGAACAAAAAACTATGGACACAGTGCATTCATAATTAGTTTATAAATTTTTATTAAAAACTATTTTATAAATTGTTTTCAACAAATATAATTTTTAACTTATGTTTCTCAAAACTTTTTTTCATATTTTTTTTTATGAAAGAAAACTGTTTAGAGAACCAAATTTCAATCCACCCTTTATTCTCAATAGTTTACTCGTAATTCCGCACCAAACACAGGGCCACTCTCGTCTTCACCCCTTACCTCGATTCTCTCTCAATCTCTTTCCATATAAATCCCGCCGTACGTCGCCTTCCACACGAGGCCCCCCTCGTCTCCTTCTCCTTTCCTATTCCTCTCTCCTAAAATTAGGAAACTCTTCTCTCTCTCTCTCTCTCTCTCTCTCTACAAAATTAGGGTTAGGGTTTTACTTGCTGCTGCTCCCAATGTACTACACCGAGGCCTCCACCGCCATCGTCCCCTCCGCCGGCCCGCCGGACGCCGGCGATATCGAGGGGGCCCCGCCGACGACGCCGGACCACGCCCAGCCGCCCCCTCCCCCGCCACCGAACCCGAACCAGCTCACCCTTTCCTTCCAGAACGAAGTCTACGTCTTCGACTCCGTCCGCCCCGAGAGTGTACTCCCCCTTCCCTCCCCCCTTGATCTTTATTGAAATTGTAGTTAGGGTTTCTATTTGTTAACTGATTCTGACGATTGATTGTTGTTCAATCAAATTTGTGCTTCTTTCGCTGTTCTATTATCTATGAGATAAATTGGGATTCTTTTTTTTTTTGTTGTTGTTGTTGCTAATTTTGAGTCCATTTTATGAATTACTTTCCTTTATTATGTCATAATGCTCATTTCATTGTTCGCCGTCTCCTTAATGTTGATGGAAGTAGTCCATAGAATCAATAGTAGGGTTTATCGAAGATTCCGACTTGGGTCATACAGAGATAGAGAGGAATCTTGTCGAGAACCGATTATCGCGCGTATATTAGATTGCAATTATGTGCGGCGACCGCTGGCATTTGGTATTAAAGTGGGTACGGTGTAATGAACCAGATGGTTGGCGACGACTCTCCCATCCCTTTGGACCAATTTAGGTTTTTTTTTTACCAAACCAATTTTGTGTCGGTATACGTACAGTATAGTACAAGCCGGAGGGTGACCCGCAAGATAAATTGCCCCATCATATCGTTTATAGTTGTGCCGCATGCGCATGTAGGTATCGTGTATCATGGTGTAATTGGTAAGATACTAGCAACAAAGGCTGATACGTACCCAGTGTCGTCCGATTTTGTAAACCTTGCTTCTCACTGGAATGTCTATGCATCATGGTCGGGTTCACACCCGTACTACCATAGATCTGACCGATTATTCATTATAGTTAGGTTTCTTTCAAAATGCAATCATGCATCATGGTTGTCCCCAGGCTATGTGTCTACTTTTGACACGTATTTCTTCCGTGTTTTAGATTGAACTAAAACACAAACTATTATGTTGTCCATCGTTTAACGTTTCACACCTGAAATGGAGGATGAAGGTATATGGAGTCTGAGCCCTTCTATTTTTATAGGTAGCGATCATGGCTGCACGACGAGGGCCTTTGCATGAGCATTCAACTCTGCGCTACTTCTTGAACATATCACCTTAAATTTTTGACCTACAATAATGCTCCTATTATGTGATAGTACCTAGCGATTGGATGAAGTACCTGAAAATCAACGTCACATGCATGATTGTACATTTATTTTGCATTTCAATGAGTAGGCTATATAAGAAAAACGAGTTTCACAAGCTTTGTGCAATTGTGTTGGAAATGGAGTCACTCTCACTCCATGAACATGGTGACAAGGAAAGGTCTTTTAGAAGCAGATGGAAGAAAGCACAGGAAACATTCAAGACCCTTGAGCCACATTATGATAGCCAATACTCTTTAAATATGACTCGTATGACTCTCATCAGTTACATGTACAATCCTATACGAATTAAACCAACCCAGTGCTGACTGAAGCTAAAGAATGTCTTGTATGATCAGGATTATTCACCATAAAGTTTAAATACAAACAAGCAAATTAGAAGAAGAGTTTGCTCATTAGGCCATTTGTAAGAGTCTTCTGCATAGCGGTTTTACGTTTTTGGCCATGACTGTGTTTGTGTGTGTCTGCATATACATGTGCATGCATGTTTATGTGTGTATATGCACATTTGTGTAAGGAGAGAGTTGGTGTAGGTGTATAATGTTCTGGAGTCAATTTGATTAGGATATGACCAATCCAGTCACTCCTTGCTTTAAAGTCACTATTATATTTGAGCACACCACCACTAGAAGTAAGATTCATAACTTGATTCAAGTTAACAAGAACACAATTGAACCAAAATATCATCTTGTAGATCATATCATTTCTTACCTCCATCATATTGTTCTAGTTGATCAATATTTCATAGAAAGTAGTGGCTTCTTAGTTCTTACATCTCCTATATTTGTATTTCCTGAATTATTTTATGATTCTATTAGCCCAGTTATTCCTGTTTGAGGCATTCGAGACTTTGGATCTCTTAGACTTGTTTTTTTTGCATGTGCATGTTTCTGTTCACCTTTTGTATGTTACTACCACTACTCAGTTCAGTTATCCTGTTTGGGACATCCAATACTTTGGTTCTCTTAGACTTTTTTTTTTTTTGCATGTGTGCACATTTGTTCACCTTTTTGTTCGTTCTCTCATAACCATAGATATTAGTTTAAATAAACAGAAGTGGTTGCACTGTTTACCTTTTTGTTCGTTCTCTCATAACCATAGATATTAGTGTAAATAAACAGAAGTGGTTGATTGTGTATGTAGTATGTTTTGTGTTCTCTGTTCAACATGCTGCTAAACTTTAGAGAGAAAGTAAATCCTCATTTGATGCTTGCAATACAGGTGCAAGCTGTTTTGTTATTATTGGGTGGACAAGAATTACCTTCTGATATATCTGGAGCGGTTGTACCTTCTCATGTGAACCACAGAGTATGTTCATATAATAACTCTGTTCCTTTTGTCATTTAGTTTTCTTTGTTATTTACCCTCATTTCTTACTAGGGGGCAAATGAGTTGTCACGAAACAATGTTCAGAGGCTAGCTTCTCTAATGAGGTATAGGGAGAAGAAGAAAAACTTGTGTTTTGATAAGAAAGTACTCTATTCAGTCAGGAAAGAGGTTGCTTCCAGGTGTGTAGATGTAAATATATTTTCCCATGTTATGCTTCTTGCTTTCAACAAAGTTCATCAAGCATGTATAGTGGCTGACAAATATTCCTAAGACTTTTATTTACATTATCATATAATTTCTATAATGAATTGTGAGGCAAAGTGTGCTACTTGACGTGTATGTAAACCTAAATAGAATATTCCAAAAACTTCACAATAACTTTCTATTTTCCTTCATTTTGGATATTCTTTTAGCTATGTTGCACGGACATGAATACAACATAACACAATACAGAGTCGGAGATACGGACCCAGCATTAATTTTGGCATGCCGTGTTAATGCTGGTGTGTAGATCAGTAGATGTACATATCTTTTCCCCATGTCATGTTCGGCAAGCATGTATGGTGGCTGAACAATATTTCTAAGACTTACATTTACATCATCATATAATTTTCTACAGTGAATTGTGAGGTGAACTATGTTACTCGGCGTGTATGTAAAGCCTAAATGAACCCAAAAACTTCCGTATAAGTTTTTATTTTCCTTCATTGTGAATATTCTTTTAGCTATGTTGCACGGACATGAATACAACATAACACAATACGGAGACCGTGATATGGACCCAGCATTAATTTTGGCGTGCCGTGTTGTCTTTTGGAGTGTCGTGACCCAGAAAGATTGAAACATGTTGAACACGATGTGTGACATGGACATGTCACCTATTTTTAGAGTGTATGTACTTCCTAATCTTTTTGCTATTCTTAAACCTTACTGCTATCTTTGCTGGTTGTGATAGTAGACCAAATCCACTGTCTTCAACAGACATTTCAGGTGGCAACGTAAGATGGTAGACTGTTGCATATTCTTCCCATATCATTCACCTCTAACTCTTTCAGGGGTTAGTGAATGATCATTGGAACCATAAGTGGCTGACCCGAAAAGGTTTCCTATATTAGTGCATCGCCTGTAATTCTCTCAAGGATAATTTTCAGTTTGGTTCAAACATTTATACTCACTGAGTTGATCATATTCTGGTGTAAAGATTATTAGGAGACATATTAGGAATCTCAGAGATTACTTAGGATTAATTTGGATTTGATTGTATTAGGATTTTGGATTTGATTTAGGATAGGTTTTGTATTATTATTTATTCCAAGTAGGTTAGGATTAAGATTAGGATTTATCATGGTAAGACTAGGATTTCTAAAGGCTGTGAATGAGGGCCTTCACATCAATGACATTGTAAACTTTTATGAATAGTTTATCTTGAAGAGTTTTGTTCTCTTCAGTTCTCTCGTTGAGATTTCTAGGTGCTATTCCTATCATCCGATAAAATGCATCTCTCTCCCGCCCCTCTGCTATGCTAGTTGGTATCAGAGCCCTTCTTTCATTCTGCTTGTTTTTTTACTAGCATTCTTTATGGAGTGTCTTTGTCGTGGCAGAACATGTTGGACGCTGTCTGTCACCAATTTTCAAGTGTCTGCACTTTCTGCATTTTTCCCCATACCCATCAGGGTTAATCCTGTTTGTTTTGACTTGACTTTAGAAACACTCTCTTACAAATCCAGCCTGTTCTATATGGATTGTTCCAAGTTCCAACCTTTCTTAAAGATTCAATTGTTCTTATTCCTTGTGGACCCTTAGTTACGCTTTGTTTGGCAACCAAAAACTATTTGGGTCCGAAACTTGGTTTCTTTGGAGTTTCTAGAAACTATAAAAGGTAGGTTTCCAAAAATAAATGGCTTGTTTTTTTGCTTCAAACTAGAATAAGCACTGTACAAGTGTATATAGATGTTAACAACAATAATTACAGTTTCCATCAACTTGTATTTGATTTTTAGCATAAACCCATCATAAATTTACCTATATACAACTGAACAAGAATTTCTAAAAATTTCCAAATCTTTTATATGTTAAGAGAGGAAATGGTATTTAATATTATTAATCTATGTAATTCTGATGAATATGGTAAACCAATCTGTGTAATTTCAGTTTCTGTAATTGCTAATATGAAACCATATCTTGACAAGTATGGTTAACAAGTCTATGTAATATCTACTATGAAATCATATTTAAGTTTGGTAAAGTAGTCAATATATTAACTAGAAACTAATATGAAACCATGTGTTGATAAGTATGGTACACCAGTTAATTTAAATTGCTGATATGAAAAGATATCTTTGTCACCAGGAGATGGCCCAACGTCTGAGCCTGGCGAGGGTTATTGTGGAGGTCCTGGGTTCAATCACATGCCTCGCAAAGAAAAACAATATCTTGATAAGTATGGTAAATCAATCAATGTAATTTCTAATACGAAACCATATCGCGATAACTACGGTCAATCATTGTAATTTATAATATGGAAGCATACCTTGACAAGTATAGTAGACCAGTAGAGGGGACGAGGAGCAAGAGAGAAGAAACTTCTGAAAGTATATAGTGTGTAGGTAAACCAATCGTCCGATAAAATAGAAATAAAAAAGAGTAATAAACTTTACCCATCTCGTTTTTGTTGCTTTCTACCATCTTGAATGGAAACTAAATTATAGGTCCAAAAAATGTAAGTACTGGCGAACTGGTACACATTGAGAGTTTCGGATAGGGTTTGGACTTAGCTGCTCCGAAACTCATCTGTTACCAAGCGGCAGCGACTGATGAGATAAACCCTAATTTTCTTTTTGTTTATGATGCAACTGTGACTGTAGGAGGAAATACAGTGGATCCCAAGTTGTTATGATGGGTATGTATTCTTTAGTGAACCAAATCCAATCTGCTAGTTACTATATACTAGATCAAATCATCAAAACCTGAACCAAATCCGACCATATAGAAAATGTGAATGGGTTCAGCTCAGGTCAAGTTGGAGATGGTTAATGACAGGCTCTTAAGTTAGGACACAAATGGTCCAAAACCAGGGTTGGCACATACTTGTTTTAGGAGTATTTTTAAGTATATAAATTTGGCAAATGCAAATAAGAAGTTGTGCTTTTATTGCAAATAAGTTTGACATTTATCCAACAAAGAAGTCAACTCTAGTGCTTCTCATGTCCGGTAGGAAACTGGTATTCTGTTTATGGTGCAAGGGTCGTCAGCAAGCATAGGAGCCCACGTAGCGGTCGAAAGTGAGGTGGAGTGAAGCACGGTCGGTTGTTAATTAATTAGAAGTTCTTGTTTGCAAATCAGGCAATTCCTACTAACAAATTTCAGAATATTAATAGTTAGACATTTGCTTATAACAAGTTAGACAAAGAGTCCTGCTAAACCGACAATAGACAGTTTTTACTGAGAATTAAATTTTCTTACTAGTAAAATTTGCATTTATTCCTAATAAATTTTCTTGCTAATAAGTCAGATGGTTCTTAGTAATACATTATAGGCATTCTAATACATTATATAATTTTTTGATAATAAATTAGCATTTTGCTAAAACAAGTCAAATGAACAATCATATTACCTTTATGGTGTTACTCGCTGCATTAAACCTTATAATAGAACTGGTATCTCATTATATAAATATTGCATGAAATTAATTCTAACACATTTTATTTATAAATGTTTAAAGAATTTTAAAAAATTTTAAGTGCATAAACTATATATTCTGATACCCAATCTGAAACGGCCAAAACTGTTGGTACCAATATGCATAGAGAATCCAATTTCGTCACCGCCTTTTGAACCCTTGCTTTCCATTTATATGACATTGATTTTCCAAAATAAGGTTCCAATAGATAAACAATGCCGTGCATGGAAACTAGGAGCATTTTCCATTAATTTTCTACTTTTACGGTCTGCTTGGATTGAGGGGGAAAAAAAGCGGAGTGAAGTGGGGTTAAACGATAAGTGAGGAGTAGAGTCAATACATATAACCTTGTTTAGATTGGAGGAAGAGTTAAGTGGGGGGTGTTTAATAACTCTTGCTTGGATTGGAGGTTGTGAGTGAGAGAAGGATTTAATAAAAATATGATAGTTACAAAAATAACCTTATTACTTGTCAAAAAATTAAAATTGATTGAAATTTTAATTAGAACTTGTCAAAATATCTTAACAAATTAGGAAGCTACGGAGCAACATGTTAAATGCAAGAAAAAATTGAAAAAAAAAGTCATAATATTTTATAGTACAAATAAGAGATATTTATGACTTTTTAAACAAAACCTCTTAATTCCCCTCGTTAACCCTCGGGTTAAAAAATGGACAAAAGAGGGTTAAACAAACCCTCACTCAATCCTCTATAACCCTTCCTCCTAAATCCCACCCTCAAACCAAGCATGTTTTTATTTTCCCTCACTTAACTTTCTCTCACTTAGCTCTCTTAACCCTCAATCAAAGCATACCCTTAGTTTCTAGTTGCCAACAGGACTTATAGTGCATGTATGCTCAATATTTTAGTTGTTTTCTAAATTGTGTTGAATTATATAGGATGTCTTGTTGAATTATATAGGATGTCTCAAGATTTATTATAACATTTTGTTGCTTTTTATAGCTTATTACTAAGTCTGTTGTTTTTATTTCCATGGACTAACAACAATGAACAATGAACATTTTCAATTGGTCTCTGTTGACTTCCTCATACATTGGTTAACTTACTAATGTTTATTGCATAGTTCGCAGTAACGGCGGATACCGATCCGATACGGCCGATATCGATACGGTTTGGCATGTCCTGTTCCGATACCGACTAATACCCGATGTTGACCGATACTGACATTGGGGTTCTCTTTTCCGGTCAATTTGGCAAAGAAAATTGAACGAAAAAGACCAATCAGCAAGGGTGTAGAAGCATTAAAATGTTATAAAAGCGTGTAAAAGAAGAAAATTTATCTATTGTATGTAAATCAATCGGTAAGGGTGACTACTACTTCATTTAATTTCAAAACTACTAAAAAACAACACTGAAAATATTAAAATTATGCCTAAATATATAAAATATATTTTCTAGAATGTTAATAATTTATTAATAATTATTTGTTTTCCGATATAAAAAATCCGATACTCCGATCCGAAATCTCCGATACCTCCGGTCCCGATACTCATAGGAATGGTCCGATACCGATACCGATACCTTTATTGCCAATGCTTGTGACGTTCATTGACGTTTTCTTGTTGAGAGCATGTCAGTGTAACAAGAAAATTATATTGATATTACCCATTCAATGCAAGAAATCAGTCTCAAGTATTACTCATCAGATACATAGGTTTGTTCTGAGTACTTTATAGGCTCCTGTGCTGGGCCTTCGAGGCAAACAGTTTTGCTTAGAATGCATTTGGCAACATGAAACTGAACACAATCCAATCTAGCTTTCCAGGGGATAGTTGCATGAATTTGGGATTTTGAAAGGTATTTAAAAACATGAAACCTTGTGGGAGCATGGGCCATGCTGAGTATGCATGAGTGAAAATAATTACTTTTAAGTTTTAAAGGCTACACAACTTGTTTGTAGGGGTGAGCAGATCTCGGTTTACAACCGAAAACCGACCCAACCCAAACCGAAATGAATATTTGGATCGGTTTTATTTAATTCGGGTCGATATTCGGTTACGAATTTCAAGTAATTGGGTTTTTCGATTCGGGTTACGGGTTTGAGCTTCGGTTTCCGATCCGAACCGAAAACCGAAATAACCCTTCAGTATATAATATATTAACCATCTTTCTTAAACCTAATTCCTAAAACTCTTTCTTCCGCTGCTCCATCTTTCGTCGCTCCCAAATCTCGCGTCCGACTCTCGCCTCTCTCGATGCCAGGGAGCGCTCTCTCTCTCTCTTCGTTTCTCGTCAAGCTCTTCCTCTCTCGGTCTCTTGGCGAGGTTCCGCATGCGGTGGCTGCTCTGGTGGTGCGCCACCGAATGAGGAGCTCCAAAAAGTGGATCCGTGCGGCGACTGTTTTGGTGATGCGCCATCGAATGAGATCCAGAAAATGGGTTTGGACGGTGGTGCTCTGGTGGTGCGCCACCTGTGAAACCTTCAAATGTGTCAAAAGATCACCAAAGTCAGTTTCTTCCATATATATATGAAAATGTATTTGCTTTCTAAATCAATTACCTTCAAGTCGTCGGTTTCATCCCGTAGGCAAGAAGCCAACAAACATGAAAATGACAATCTGATTTAGAGTATGATATCTGAAGAAAATGGTTAGTAACTTTTAGTAATCAAAATAATCACATTTTTTCTCATTCCCTTTCAAAAGATTCATTATTTTTTTGATACTGATCTGATCTGGAGGATCAAATTAGAGCTTGGCTTTGGTGAGGGATTGTTTCTCTCAGATGAATTTTCGACTTTTTTTTCCTCCTTAATTGACTTGAACAGTCACTTTTTTTTTGGAGTCTGCTAAACCGAAAACCGAATAAATCGAACTATTTTAACTCGGTTCGGTTCGGATTTTAGAAAAACGGTTCGGTTTTCGGTTTTTAAAAATACGGTTTTTGGTTTGATTGGTTTTCCGAAAATCGGTTCGGTTGGAATCGAACCAAACCGTTGCTCACCCCTACTTGTTTGGATCTGAAACCTTTTGGGAACCTCGAATATGTGAATATCATTTAATACTTTATTAATGAAAGTATAATGTATCTAGGTTTCATGATCTCACTGCAAAAAGAATGAAACTCATGGTTCGATTGAAAAGGTGCAAGGAATGGCCATAGCATGACCTCCCTAGGAACTGGTATGCTCCTGCGATCTCAAATGCATGGGTTCCCGTTCCGGATAACCAAAATTGACGGCATGGGCGATCCTTAAAATAAGTTTAACAAGATATCGTTCAAATGATAAGGAAAAAAAAGGCAAAAGACAATAGGATCAATTAATTGTCTCTCTCTCTTTGTGTGTGTGTGTTGTGTGTGTGTGTGTGTGTGTGTGTGAACTTTCTGCTCTCAAGTGAACCACAATCCAAAATAGGATAGCAGTTAATCCTCCCCCTCGTACTGCGTAGCAAGGAAAGTATTGTTCCCAATCCGTGTATCAAAGCGAACTGCATCCCACATAACTATGGTGTGACCCACCATGTAATAAACCTCATGAAATTCAAGTTTCATATGGTTTAAAGTTTTCATGAGAAGTTTCACTTGCCATGCACACCCTTCATTAGAATATTAAGCACATCGGTAACTACGTTTATCAAAAGCCAAGTAGATTGTGGGAATCATCTTTGTGATTCATGAGTTTACTGGAGAAGCTACAAATTAGATGAGATATGTAGAAAGTAGAAAGTAGTAGTAAAATGAGATGTAGTAGTCCTTTGTCAATCATGTTTTGACATTTTGATACCAAAATGCTTCATATCCATCAAGAACCTTAGATTTGTGGAAACTTCTCCGACAACTTTCTTTTTCCTGTTTTCCTCATGAAAATTTGCAATTGAACTTGCGGGGAAAAAAAAGATCTAATAGTGCTAATGGACATTGGTCTCTCTATCAAAGGATAACCCTGATCTTTCTGTTGTTATCAAGTAAACTTATATTTACATATGCTTTTTCTACTTGGAACCAAGTTTGACTGCAGTAAAGTCACTTTTTCACTTTCCTTGCCTTAATCCCATTCCTGTAATATCAGGTAATATTAGTCTATCACCAATATACTAATGTTTTATTACATAGGGTCTTGTTTGTAATTTCTTCAACAAGCTATACAACTTACATATACCATCATTTATGTAAATATGTCACCAATGCCAAGTTCAAGAAATGTAATAAACGGATACTTCCATTCAATTTTAATAGATGCCCAAAATATCAAAGTAACAAAATTGGAACTCTTGGGGCAAATCGGAAATTGTTGGCTTTCAAATGATATCTTTTGATTGAACTTCAATGTTTTTCATTTGTACCCATAATTGTTAACGGCACAAGGCACACAGACTTCTTAGCACCTCGACGCAAGGCGCAACGCATTATCCATAATACATAACAAAATAAAAGGAAATTTGCTTGAATCAAAATAATTGGAAATTTTAGGGAAAACCAATAATTTTTTCTCCATTATACATAATAAAATAATTAAACTGAATTAACATAGAACAATATATGCTTGAATCAAAATAAAGGAAAATTTTAGGGTTTCAATAGATAAATTAATTTCCACTTCTAAAAGGAAGCTGGATTCAAAATAAATTATCCCAAATGAAAGACATTGATGTCTTTTACTAACAATTTTATACGATTGTGCATATTGTATATATAAAATAGGAGATTATATCGTTGTATTTGAAATAAGTGTTGGAAAGAAATTAAAAGTTGAGAAGGGGCATCCACTGTGCATATTATATGTACAAAATAGAAGATTATATGATTGTATTTGACAATAAGTGTTGGAAAGAAATTAAAAGTTGAGAAGGGGCATCCACTGTGCATATTATATGTACAAAATAGAAGATTATATGATTGTATTTGACAATAAGTGTTGGAAAGAAATTAAAAGTTGAGAAGGGGCATCCACAGTAGCTCAACGAAATGGAACGAGCATGCCCTTTTTGAGAAAGACATTATCAGAAGTTATAATTTTCTATTTTATTTTGAAACATTGGTTAAATCTTGGAACGAATTTTGAAAGCAAAAATGGAAGGTTTATCTAAAAAAATTCTTCTACTCCTTTTTGAAAAGCTACAACAATTTCAAACCAAGCCTAAGGAGATCCTTGCGAAACTTAAATCATAGTAAACACAGAAATGGAGAGTAAACAAAAAGATTTTATGACAATTAGACTCTACTGACTTTAGAAGTTCTTTGATTTTTTTCCCATTTCCAAGAGTTTCCAATAGTTCACCCATTCGGGTCTTATTCTTGACATTGGTAACATTATTAAGCTTCTATTTGTCCTAATGATTTCTATTTATATGACAAGAACAAGATGTTATTTGATTTCCTTGGGTCTGACCATAAGCTTAGAAAAAGATATTAATAATGCATCTATATGATAATTTGATTCGAAGTTCAAGGGTCGCAATGGTCATTCCAAGTGTAATATTTTTCTATTGTTGTTCAATAAGATATCCTCTGATATATATATTTTTCCAACTTGTTGCAATACCAAATCATAACACTTCGAAAGTAATTCAAATGCGTAAAATATTCAAAAAAAAAAAAAAACTTCAGAACGACGAATAAATCTTTAAAAAAGAAAGAAAGATGGAAGAGAACAAATGACGAGCCTTTTCTGCGCCTTGCGTCTATACCCAAACCCTAAAAGACATGCGCCATGAGTGCCTATCGAAAATCATCTCGCCATTAGCATTTGAGACACAAGATGTGCACCGCGCCTTTTTCCTAGGTGCGTGCCTCAGCTCACCTTTGACAACTATGTTTGTACCAAATATAATCTTTGTGCATTAGCACTTTCAAAAGTCGGGGTCATGTTAAATGTTCCAATTGCAACTCTAAGCAAATTAACGAGCTGAGTGGCAGTTTTGTACCAAAGGTGTATTATTTCAGCGTATTCGGATCCCAAAATTAACTTTCTATTTCTTTATATGCTATCTTAAAGCTGCCAAAAGTCATGTCTTATTCTTTGAAAATCAAAAGCAGTAACTTTTGACCCTTAGTGCTGAAGAAACACTGTCAACAAGTAACATCTATTTAGATAGTACCCATCAAAAACATTAGAAGCATATGGGTATGGCTATTACAGAGTGGTTTTATTTTGGCAAGTTCTCTATAGTCTATACAAATAATTCAAAAAATATTAGTATAAAATGTTAATTTGTTCTTCTCTAATTTGGAAAAATGTAAGTCTTTACAACTAGCATTGAAGGTAAGAATCAAATGCAACTGAACAATTGTGTTCTGTGATTGACGTCTCAAAGAAGTCATCGTCTAGCAACTAGCATTGAAGGTAAGAATCAAATGCAACTGAACAATTGTGTTCTGTGATTGACGTCTCAAAGAAGTCATCGTCTAGCAAAATAAACTTCATAACAAGGCATAATTTTAAATAGCAAGTCTACTTTATTATTTAACCAAATCCATCATTGTCATTTACTCATCCCTACTTATGGTGAAACCAGAGAATCTAGAAATTGAGGGATTAGCTAATTCCTAGGAGAAGAAATTAGGCCTAATTCTTGAGTCCCTCGACCAAACTCCAATTCAACATATATAATTTTAATGATAGGAATAGGTCATTTCTCAAACCCAGAAATTAGGTGCTAGCTCCCCAGTTCCATCTTCAACCAAGAACATAGGAACTAGCTAAAAACACAAGTTATAAGGGAGGTTTCATTTGAATTAAAGAATTATAATTGTTGGGTGGCATTTGGTATGGAATCAGGTAAAAGCACAAAAAAGGACAATTAAGGGGGTTTTACTAGAATTCAGGAATTATATTCTTGAATGTACCAAAATGCTTTGTAGCAGGAGTTAGCACAGATTCAATTCTAGTTCCACAAATTCCTTATCCTAATCCCTATAACCAAACGGTACCCATAGGTTCGATATACCCAGTATGAGTCACAATGAAGGATAAGACAAACCCACCGTTGGTAGAGGCAATAATGATTCTTCTTGGTTTCTCAAGCACAAGTCGTTGTTACAGAAGAAGCTGCAGGCTTATGCAAAGAAAACTAAACTAACTTCATTACACTGTCTTGTATTTTCTTTATATTTTATGCAATAGGCAGACTGCAAGCATAAAAAAATACTATAACTTTCTGAAGACTTCACTTCTTGTATGCCCCAAATAAATAAAATAAGTAAATGGACTAATCCATAAAAGCCAAGTAGTATGAAACTTGGTTGATACTTGTAAGCTTCTACTATGATTACTCACCCACATGGAACATGATTGAAATGAATTGTTTCTTTTAAACTATGTGAAACTGAAAGGACCTGCAAAGTTTTCTTTGAGTAAATCTGAACTACGACTGGTAGGAACAGTGTTGTTAAAGGCGGCACCCAGGCATGCCGCTAGGCGCCGAAAAGACGAGAGGTGATGTTTCACCACCTAATCCAAAGGCAGGCGAGGTATCTTCTCTAGGCGACGCCTAGGCGAGGAAGGTGCGAAAGGCGAGATTATGTGAATAGGTAATTAGGTGAGCCTAGGCGCACGCCTAGGTGTGTTTGGTGTTTTATGTGCAGATTTTTTGGGCTTTGTTTTGGTTTTTTTACGAGTTTTATGGGCTTGTTTGGTTTTATTGGTTTTTAAAGTTGCATGCATAAGTTTTAAAGGTCGAAATACTCTTTTTTAAGTTATGGTGTATATACTTTTGGAAAAATTGTTTCAGTGGTGTGTTCTTTCCTCTTCACTAGTAAACTCGTGAATATATTTATGGTTTTCTTCCTGATTGAATGATTTCTTCTGTTGGTATAATCCAGAATGAAGCGTCATAAAGGTCAATTTGCATCATCGAAAACAAATTCTGAGGATCCCATGTCACCCTCTTCAAGTTGTGAACCTGCACAAAGTAATTCTCAAGAGGAGACACATAGTTTGTAAGTCCAGGCTTTGAGCATGGGAAGAATGTTTCAAGTAACGAATTATAATCTTGATGACTGTTAAATATTATATTTTTCTCTTGTATATTAAAGAGATTACACACAATAGTTAATAGCTGTCACTGGAGAATAATATGTTTTAGCTGTTTCTTTTTATGCAAATTTTAAATTTTGTACGATTTCTTAAGTTGCCAGAACTGTCGAGCAAGTAAAGATTCAACTCCAATGATGCGACGCGGCCCTGCTGGTCCAAGATCTCTATGCAATGCTTGTGGGTTGACGTGGGCTAACAAGGTCAGTTATTTCAACTTTCTTTAACTTACTAAATAAATTATGAAGGCTTGCTTTTCTTGGGGCATATCCCAACATAGTTCCTCCTAATTTCCTAATTTTTAAAGCCAGATAGCTAACCAAATGGATGCCTGCTTTGCCACTGGAGCATCTGACTTCTGTGCAAGAAACAAGTCAACGTCTAAATGTATCAAAAGAGGCTTAATCAAGTTTAAAAAATTCTTATATGTTCCCCCATCCCGTCTTATTTTGCATTTTAAATGTTTTCAAATGTTTAAGTTGTCCCTTATGTTAGATTGTTAGGGTATCGTGATATATTCTTCTGGCACCTACTTGTCAACCTAAATCACATCTCTAAGTGACAGTGAGTATTCATTGTACCTTATGGCTGTGCAATTTTCGTTTGAGTTTTTTTATTACACAAACTCGATTACATCTTCTTGTACCCAACAAGTAAAAGATGTACTTATAATAGAAGACTTTGGATAGTCTAGTCCTTGGTAAAAGCAAATTGGAGTAGGTAAGTCACTCAAGGAAGCAATGTAGAGAGTTCACCTGTATCTTTGGAGAGCCGAAGTAGCTCATGTAGAATGATGTGGGCTAGAATATTGGCAAGTTTGGCCAATATGTCAAAGGTACATGGATCACTTAGTCCCTGAGAAGGATTTTCCTTAAGGTTTTATCGCACCTTATTTCCTTCTGTTTGCCCTTGTCAGAGGACATCAGAGGCGTAGAAGCCTGAGCAGGTGGAACATTGCCTGATGTTGTTGGTTGTTGTGTTTCATTGGCACCTAGCTGTATTATCGCAAGTACAACCTTCTAAAGCGGGTATCATCTGGCAGCATGTTGTTCTGCTAAAATAACCTCTTTTGCTTCAGAATCTGTGAGTGAGTTTGCCAAAGAGGTATCCATTTCTTGTGATAAGGAAATGACATTGCATGATTTGCTTTTCCTTGTACACGATTTGGACTTTGGCTGAGCTGAAGTCCACTGCTCATCTTCGAGGATATCATGATGAAACCCACATGATTTCACATGATTTCATCGTGAGAGGGGCTAGACCATTAGTCTTTTGATTGTCCGAAGTCAAATTGACTATCTCCATCTTCCCGCCTGGGATCGGAGTTGGTCCACCTTCGAAAGGCTCCCAAACTGCAAGGATACCATGTTTGTTATGACCTTTTGTTGAATGTTTGGTCAGTCAGTACTCCAATGTCTATTAATGTCTGGATTTATCCTTGAGGATATAACACCTCGTAGTCGAGTGGTGGACCATCCGATTGAAACATGCAATAATTGGGGTCATCAATGTCGTATCTCATCAGGATTCTTGACCTTTGGCAGCTTCAACTTAACTTCTGTTGAGCAAATTGAAGATTGCGACAATATGCGACTTCCTAAAATGAATATTGCCTTGGGGTCTTGACCTTGAAGCACCTTTGAAGTTACTCGACTTTAGCTTGTGCTGGGTACTTCCTTAGACCAATGACTAGAGTATCCTTCCCTTTAGCTTTGGAAGATCTAGTCGGAGGGCTGGTGTTAATCATCGATTTGTTCTCAGTCTCAGTAGGATCAACCTCTTCGCCCGCTTCTTTGGCATGCTCTTGTTTTGCCAAGTGCAGGCTTTTACGGACCCCATGAGATTTTGCAAGTGTTTGAAGAGATTGTGTCTACAAGTTTGAAGCAACATAGATATGGGTGTTCCAGCTGGGCACTGACGAGTAGGGTTGCTAAACCGTCCGATGAATATCTTGGCGGGTTCCCCTTTCTAATGTTTTGTAACGAGGAGCTTCGACATAGAGATCTTGTTATCATCCTTGTAAAATCAAGAAAGGAATAACGTCCCGAGAGTGGGCTAAGAAGTGATGGACACTACATGAAGAGTCTTGAACTAGTCAAAGACAACTCCTTTAAGGGTGTCGATAAAGAGTCTGGTCAGTATGGCATTGTTGGCTAGTACCGAAAGTAGTAGACATGCTGGTTCGGAAAGCCGTGCTGCCATATGAATGCGATGTTGGCAACTAAACTTTAGCGGGTATGTGATTTAATCTCATTTGAGGGGGTATGGTAGGAAAACCGCCACTTTTTTCAGCTTGCCCATTTGAGCAAGGGAAGTTGGTCCTGGATGTGCTTCAAGACTCTAGGATTGACGACATGCGTAGATGTTTTGGCAGTATCCTTTTGAGGATCGGAGACCTGAGGGACTTCCTCGTGATTATTACTTCGTTGAACAAGAAGTTGCCTCATCATTTGTCGAAGTTTGTCCAGGGATTCCTATTGGACCCTTGCGGCTTGAGATCCTGAGAACTGCCCTCTGCTATATGGGCATAAACTATCCTTGTTTGGATATTGCTCATAGTGGTACAGGAGGTGTAAACCTCCATCATATGTCCAAGAAGCTGTTGAGGAGGAACTCATAATTGGAGGAGATTTTTCGTAGTTGTACGACATCATTCCCCTAAACCTGGTACCTTGGAAGGGACCGTCTTCTCTGACCAGAAGTTGACTCAATACAAGGCTGAAATGTCGTCAGTGGAGTGCCACCCCCTGTCGTTGCCTTCAAGACCGGCTTGTTTCTCGGCTCGTCATGTTGACAGAGGTCGCTGGAAGATCTTGGTATTTTGCTGAATTCTTCTTTAGAGACTTGAGCCTCTTAGAGGATTTACCAATAACAGACGATGATTGAGTAGCAACAAGCAATCGGCTAAAATCCGACCGTCTTGACAATGTGCAATTGCAGGAACAACTTGTAGGGATTAACCCTGAACAACAACAATGGACAGTATGAACCATCACATGATGGCAACAATTACAAACTTGTCCACACTAGGGTGGAGAGGGTTCATTGACTTCAATATAGCGATGCTTTCGCTTTTCGCTCAGTTGTTCCCTAAGTCTGATGGAGGACAAGTGGCATCGATATCGTAGGTAGTTGGGCCTAGACGATCCATAAGAGTAACATGTTGGCGCAGTGTCGTTGTCCTTGCTTGCTTACTAGCTTTCAAAGAAGATCTGATATCTTCTATAGAAGAGGATTGCAATTTAGTCCTATGAAGGGCCAAACTGTTAGCTTTTGAGAAAACTAAAGCAGCCAAGTTGCGAGCCAAGGCTTTAGTGTCGCTGCTGCTGTTATAATCACTGGTTCAGCCATGCTATCAGCGTTGGCCTTAACCGTGCTGTAGGAGCTGCTGTTGCTGCCACCACTGCAGGACAAGATACCTCCTTTGGGCTCTGTGTTAGTACTAGCCTCGCCGTCGGTTTGAACATGAATCCCGATGTGGATTTTAGCCTTGAACAAGGTTGCATTTTGAGCTCCGCTGGAACTGTGGTTGGCTTTGACTTTGCCAGAAGAGACTTCTTCGACACAGGATTTAGCCCTGTAGACTAACCTAACATAGTTTTATGAGTCTTGTGAGAAGCTGTAATGATTGCCTCGATGCTAACGAACATTTTAGCCTTGAAGGTCGCGGACTTAGCTCCAAAGGAGCTTGTATTGGCTTTAGCTTCGTTAGATTATGGGTAGGATTCAGAGCTGTTAGCTTCCGCAGAAGCTTTTGTGTTAGTACTGCGGGGAGCTACTGCAGCACATAAAGCTTCTGCTGCCTTGCAGAAAGTATTTGCAGTTCACATAAGTGACTAATGTCACTTTCTGATTCTACCGAATCGATAAGTAGCCAATGGGCATGATGCCGTACAAGCCTAAGTTGCGCTTGTACAAGGTACGTGCTCGTGTACATTTGAATATATCGTGGTTTACTAAAAATTTGCATCAGAGAATAGACAGAGAAATTGAATAACATGACCACAGAAATGATAATTTTTCATTGATAATGTGCATCATTACAAAGATTTGAACATTGGAGTAAAAGGTACAACTTTGTATTACAAAATGAGTTACATTGTTCCATATATCACATTAGTTAACTAGAAACAAAATACATAAGCACCTTCTACTATAGTCTTCTTTGCTCAACTGGAGGAGAGGTCTACAAAGCCTTCAGCTACGAGCAAGGCTTTAAAACGAAAGAAAAGATTTGGTGCGGCTAGGCGTCAACTTCAGCTTCTCAAGGCTTCTCCTTGATTCACGACACTCGTGGAGACGTGGGTCGGTACATTGTCGTATACTGGTGGGTAGTTATTTAAAATTCCACTTCTTCGGTAATTGTTATAAAAATTATGTGAAGCATGCAATATTATAAAGTGGTCTTTCTAGCCATTTCTTAGTTCAGTTTACAAAGCATACAGAACATAACATAAATACGATAATTCTTACCCATGGTAGAGCCTTCTTTCCTGCAATAAAACCTGTCATGTTCTTCCATATGAGCTAGATATTGTTAGCTAAACAGTTTATATACATGGTCACTGGTGACATACAATTCCGGACCATAGCTTGGTTAGACGCGATCCTTTCAGCACGGATAGTGAGCCCTATTGAAAGTTTCAGAATAATTCGTGCTAGTAAATCAAACAGCTATTCTTGTTCCTCCTAGGCCGAATCGGTTCCGTAGTCTCGACAACCGTTCGAGAAACTAAAAAAATTAGTTATTCATGATTATACAAGACTAAGAAATTTAGTTATTCAAGCATAGTCTACGAGATTATATAACTTGACATTCTCAGTATGTTCTACTTATCATTCGAGCAACCGATAGCCATATTTCATATTCAGTCACAACATTAATTCATTGATTCAATCTCTACTTAGCACAGTTCTATAGCAGACATATCATAAGCATGCAACATTATTACGATTTACAATTCTATGTAAATAAGCATGCAATATTGTGTTTACACTCATCTAGCATTTCTTATAGATCGGTATCATTGATTGATTGGACAACAACAGAGTCATGGAAAGAAGGTCAAGCCATTCACCGTTGGAGAATTACCGAGAAAAAGGTCTTTGACACTTCGCTCAAGCTGCACCTATGCGATCACCTGTAATCGCACCAACAAAGGATCAGTACTCTTCTTCTCTTCCAGAATTCGATATGAATGCGTAAATCGATGAATGCAACAATGAAAATCAACGAAAACGTCCACAAAAATATTTTCATAAAACCAACAACGAAAGCACGAGAGGACCAACATCGAAAACAATGGAAATGTTTAAGGAAGGGACTCTTAGAGCTCTTTTTCAAGACACGATCCACTGCATATGAGACATGATTCCGAAGAGCTAATCCAAATAGAGGAAGGGTCTTAATTCAATCTGTTCCGAATCAACCGATACAGATAGGGTCGTCGATAAAGTGTCTCCGACTGGGAATGAGGTACTACAACTAAGACTGGAACCGGAGGAGTCTTGGACAAGACTTCTCTATGCATGCACATTGGGGTAGGGCTCAAAGGCTCGGTTTGTCCCGAGAGTGTCTGGTCAACTTATGTTAGTCAAACTTGATGACCAACATTTCGACAGTAGACCTGAGGGTCATGATGTCGGATTGCGATAGTAGTCTTCTCTTTAGTGGAGAAGCTAGTCCTCAAAAGAGTCCACATTTGTTTTTCGTAAGAAAATTGAACAAAAGGAAAACTTCTGTATTTATTTGTAGACGACTTATAACTCTTCAACAAGAGCTTACAATGAATCTCTTCAGCTTTCACAAAAAAAGAGAGAAAACGTGTCGGGGTATGATCAGTGTTTTGTTGATGATCCAAATGCAACTTGAATAGCTCTCTCAATTCTCTCTTTTTAGCAAATAGAATGTCCAACCTCTCTTTATCCAACCCTTGAAGGGCTATTTATAAAGTTTTAGGGGCATTACAACATATGTAACCCAAGGTTGTAAAAATTGCTAGTCGGCCGCTAGTTGGTTTGCAGAAACTAGGGATTAATTGGGGACTAGTCGGTTTGGATTATATATATATATGTGTGTATGCGCGCAATAACTTTGTATTTTTTTAAAGTTGAAAAGCAGTAGCAGCAGACTCACTTTGGAAGCTTTAAAAATAACACCAGACTCACTTTAGAAGACTCGGTCCAAGCTCCCAAAAGGACAAAATAGAAACATCAAAGGGAAAAACAACAAAAGTCGTGCCTTGAGAAGACTTGGGTCGAAAAAAAGCAACAACAGCAAACTTTGAAAACTTTTGAGCAAAGAAAAAGATGCAAAAAATTTTTTTGCAGAAGCAGCTGGCGACGTGGCGGTCGACGGGAATCGGAGGCGCGACAGTCGGCGTGGTCTTAATTTAGCCGATCAGGTCAGTCCTTTTTTTTGGGAAACTTTTTTCCTTCTTTTTCCTTCTCCTTCGAGTCTGTCGAGGGATCGATTCTTAGGGTTTTGAACTATTGGGTCGGGTCGGATCGAGTTTTGACCTTCACCCGTTTTTTTCTTTTTTTGAATTGACCATCAGTTGGCCGACTAGGGCCGCCTAGCCAACCGACTAGGTCTGATTAACCCCCTCACGGACTTTTCAGCCGCCTAGTCGACCGACTAGGTCCGATTAACCCCCTCACCGATTTTTCAGCCGCCTAGTCGACCGATTAGGTCTGATTAACCCCCTCATCGATTTTTTAGCCGCCTGGTCCCTAAATCGAGTTGGTGCCGGCCGACTAGCCCGACTTTTGCATCATTGATGTAACCACTAAACAATGGGGTAAAAGCCTGGAACAAGGCTAAACAATCTTTAAAACTCATAACGGAGTTGACAATGAGGGTAACTTGCGAAGCTCAATGGCCTCGACTGCCTCCATATTCCCCGAGGGAATTATGTGCATAATGGCCTTTTATTTAGGGTAGTAACAGCCCACTAAATTCGTGGGTTACCCCCTAAATTTTCGCTTGGGAATAAGTCAATCGACCTCTTGGCCGATATGTGATATATGTGCAACGGATCTAGCGTCAAGCGACGCTCGCTAGCAGCTGCGCGGATAAGCCTACAGCGAGGACAGCCTCTCCGGATAAAAGCCTACTGCAGTCACAAGGCTAGCCAGACTTGCCTGATAAGCTCGCTTGTAGAGCAGAGTCATGAGCTCACTTGGACAAGGAGCTAGACTGCTTTGATCAGGTTTATATTTTGACCATTTATATTTTAACTATTGGATGGTTCCTTAGTTTATTGCAACCCAAATTAAAATGAAAATTTCAAACTATAGTTCCTTTTCATTTTTCTTTAAATCACAGGAATCTCGGCACCAACTGTAGGCACTATTATTTACTGTTCTTTCTGATTTTTGACCATAGAAAGTTGTATTTTCTCTAAGAATCCTATTTTGAATGACAAATATCAATTTTATTTGCCATATGTAAATTTATCTACAATTTATATGCTGAGTTTATCTCACCATCATTTTCTTGTGTCTATAGGGAATGTTGAGAATGAGAATCCTTCCCCAGCCTTCACCTTCTGCAATCCAGAACTCCTCTATCAATCCAAATGAGCAGGCAAGCAATTCTAGCAAATTACTAACAAGGATCATGAGCATGTGGGTGCTGCAACCTCTTAGTCCGTCTTTGTTTCTTACAGATTGTGGCCAATGATTCCGGCATGGGGAGCAATGGCCATATGTTTTCTGCAACCTCGAATATTCACGAGTCTTCCCTTATCAATGAGATAGATGCAGCCATGGATTTTGCCGAGGAATGATACAGTGTTCGTTACTGGGTGTCAAGGGCGACTGTCGAGAGATGGTTTCAATTTATATAGATAACAGGTACAGCATCAGGGCATGTAAACTTCCTAAAATTTGTAAGTATATGTGGATGATGGATGTAAACAAACTGTATGTCTAGGGAACTTTCTTGTCTAGTTACATTTTCTTATAATATACAGAATTTCTGATTTAGTGGGTTATTATTGTTCTCGTAATTTCAGATTTCTAACGGAAAATGGCCAAGAGCCAACCAGATTTTAGTTGTGATGAAATATTTCTCTTGTTGTCCTGCTGTGTTTGGCTACTGTGTGACTGACCAAGGAAAGATGCATGCCAAAAAAGCGGTATTGCAATAATTACCTAGTATGAAGGTCCAATGTCTAAGTAAAAAAGATGACACGTGAGATCTTCGGCAACTGGGGACAGGGCCGGCCCGGAACATTTTGATGCCCAGGACTAAATACAAAATGATGTTCCTTCTTCAAAAAATATATTAAAAATAAAGTATCAATTTTTTTGTTTTTTGCATGATACAATAAGCCAAAGTGAACTCTTTTGGACTGGGGTCTGATACATGCCAATTAACCTTAAATTTTGCATGAATATATCTTGGCAAATGGCAATACCACTTCGAAAAAAAAATTCGATGCAATATGTTATTTAACATTTTTTGTTTATGCTTTTTCAATACTAGAATTGAGATATATAGACTTGTTTGTCTAATTTATCAACAACAGAGAAACTCAAGAAATATAAAAAAAAGAAGCTAAAATCAGGAGGAACAAAAGTTACAAGAGGAACAAAAGTTACAAAATATTTCAGTTTGAAAACAAATTCATTGTGAAATCTTAAGTGCAAAGATTTGCAAAAAGATATTCAACACTAGGAACCTATAATTTTAAGTGTGAAATCTTAAGTGCATAGATAAACGAAAAGACTCATCACCATCGGCTCATCAGTATTCAACACCAACGACGTGAAGAACTTTTTGTGTTTCGATTATAAGCAAAAGAGAGAATTAAAATGAAAAATTCAAAAAAAAAAAAAACTTATTGCTGGTCATCTGGAATCGAAAGCGACGTTAAGAACTTTTTCCCCTCAGAAATGCAAAAGAAAATCTGAAGTGATGGGAAGACTAGTTTTTTTTTTTGAAATTGAAGAGTCGAACGGCTATCCAATTCTAATAAGCCATGTCCTATTTGTTGAATTGCTATAATGATTTTTTTTTCTAACCTTGGACTTTGAAGAAGAAATCAGAATAACAATGTTTCATTATTTGTTATTATTACTAACATTTAAAAAATTTTGGGGCCCCTTGGGATTTGGGGCCCAGGGCACAAGCCCTGTTTGTCCCTCCTCCGGGCCGCCCCTGACTGGGGATATTGAACAGTCTCAAAACCCAAACTTTAGCCCCAAGTATGTTGATTGTCGATACGATACTTTCAGTACGATTTCTCTTCATTTCTATTTTGAATATTCAAAAGCAGATGTATCCCTCATAGAAGAGACTACAAGTTATATGCTAATGTGCTTACATCTTGGAAAGGTAGTTGCCTCCCCTCTTTCACAAGATGTCCCCAAAATAAGAATAAGCTAGCTTATCATAAACAGCTTTGGATGCTGTTGAATTGAATTTTGTCTAAACCAATGCAAGAAGAAGAATTAAGTTGTACCAAACCAATGCAAAGTGCTTACACGTTTTGGGTTTTTTCTTAAAGAAAAAGAGTTAATTACACCAAGTTCTTCTATGTTTCATAATTATTACATGACTATCCCTATTCCGAAAATATTTACACTCGCCATCATTTCTTTTATAAATTTGATTAATCATTTCTTTTATAAATTTGATTAACCATAGGAGTGGTTAGTGTAGTAAGTGTGAAACATAGGAATAGTTAAGGCAATTAACCCAAAAAAAATTCAATTCCAAATATCATTTATATATAACCACAGTATTGTGCGAGTGCATATGCTTCGTCAAACATAGCACTTAATGTTCCATAGATGTTATAAGTTCCATAGATGGGTGCAACACATGTTCTGGTCATTTCCATGCTACAACTCTAATGCAAAATTATGGTGCTTGATATCCACCCCAGAAAAAAAAAATTGACATGGAAAATTTGTAAACATAGTAAGTATATGGTATTTTAGACTCGAGTTATGTTTCATAAGTACGTGTCACATGTGAAAAAACTATATAGAGGAAAAAGAAAAAGAAAAAGAAAAACCATTGCAGTCCTGTAGATCATATTTCAGACCTCTGAAATTTTAAGTAGGTCAATTGGAGAATCTGATGGGTCGTACCCAAAAGTAGCCTAGTCCAACAAACCAATCTAACCAAATGATGAGTCATGATTGTTATCCAGATCAGGCTTTAAAAGAAGCCCATAAGATATAGGTCATAGGTTAGTTAAACCCATATAATGAGAGGCAAACTAGTTTAGATTCATTGGGATTCCACTCGATGAAAAATGCAATGAACAAACCAAACTTCATTACTGGTGAACGTTTTTTCTCTTTTCAAAAAGTGTCATTCATTATGGACTTCAAATGAGGGTTGATATCCATGGCATTAAAACTAGTCCTAAGCAAAGGAAAGAGATCAAAATATCACATGGTAAAGTTGTAATAATAGTGGCTTGATATCCATGGCATAAAATAGACAACAGTGGAGGGAAACATGTTGCCTTCACAACAGAAACTATTGTTAGACACATGTGGCTAGGGGCACAAAAGTCATTTGTAACAGGGCACATTTGCCAATTGTAATGAGTGAGTGATACTATATAAATAGACACTCCTCTGTGAAGAGATTATCGGAGAATTGTGTATTTCATTTCAGTTTCAGTTTTCAATTTCCTTACAACAATTTCCTTTACATTATCAATGCATTTCTTTACTGTAATTAAATAAGAAACCCTAGAATTACATTTCAATTCTTTGTATACATCCTCTTCTTATTGTCAATTTATTTTCATTAATGGCAAATCTCCTTCGACCTCCTCTATTGGCGGAAAAGTTATGTCAGGGACCTGACAATATTTTTTTTAACAATATTTACTAATTTACTCTCTGTCTACTTAATGAACAATTATGCTGACTGTAATTAAATAGTTGTATCATTTGTGGTTTTGAAGAACTTAGTTATAACTCTTAAGTGTTTTATTGTAAATTTTCTATAATAATAATAATAATAATAATAATTATTATTATTATTATGAGTTTTAAGAAACTGACTGAAAACCCAATATATTGGTGTTGGTTGGGGTTCTCAACCTATGTGGAGACACCCAGGAGTTCAACGAGCGCCATGTATCTGAGAAGCTCAGAAAGTCGAAGATGACAAAGCTGGTGTGTTTCAGCGTGTATCAAAGAGCTTTATTGGAAAACAAGTATCAAAGATGTCGGTAACCGAAGATATACCACCACCGGTATATCGAATGTATTACAGTCTGATAGCAGTTTATTCCAGAATATGTCTGACTAAAATGGGCATTTTTTTATATATCGTCGATATACCGTTACTGGTAAATAGAATATATACTGGTGTTGGGGCTGAAGACTGAAATTGAGTGTTTTATTTACCCCATTGGATCAAAATCAATGTCCACATTTTCTCGGAATTGGGGTTCTTTAAATAGGTCTTTCCTAACCCTAATTGATGATCATATATTATCCATAGATCAAAAGGAGATCTTTCTCAAAAGGTTGCAACTTTCTAAGAGTGGAAGAGAGAGATACGTAGTTCCAGAAATTATTTTGAGGAGAGATCGCTTTGAGGAGTTCTTCATTGGTTCTTTCTCGTCGTCTTGTCTTCGGTAATCTCTATTGTGCTCATTTTAATCTATTTTCATCTAATAAAGTGTTGCGGTGATCCATGTGGATTAGAGGAGAAATTTATAAGGAGTCGATATATCTTCTTATCCATTAGTGGAGGCTTTTTCGGATGGACTTCGATCGTCTCATAGATTTTTTTCATTATAATTTTTCACATAAATATCTTGGTGTTTGCATTGTGCTTTCTGTGTGATTTTGGAAATTTGGTTTGCTCGTTATTTTCTTCGATCCTCTTCAGTTCCTATCGACATAGGGGAACTATTTTTGTATTTCGTTTCCAACAAAGTGGTATAAGAGCCAGGTTCTACTAATACGAATATAGTGGTATCAGAGCCAGATTATGTTGATACCAACAGAGTGGTATCAAAGTTGTGGTTGAGAAAGTTGTGCCGGAACACAGGTTGTCAGCTGTCAAGATTGAAAATCAAATTGAGTAGACTAGATGGATGCAAAGGTAGTGTGCGTGATAAATCTAAATGGTTCCTATCACTTTTGGCGGACCAAGATGAAAGATTTAATGTTCGTTAAGAAGCTACATCTTCTGGTATTTGCTTCCGAAAATTCTAGTGAGAAATTCAAAAAGATAGAATTTCGAGCATATACAGGTGTATGGATATATCAGATAGTTCGTGGATGAGAATGTGTATAATCACATCGCCAATATTGAGAACGCGAAGACATTGTGAAAGAAGCTAAAATTCTTGTATGCAAAGAAGATCGATTTAAATAAATTGTTCCTGATCTAATTGATTATGGGTCTTAGATATAAGGATGGTTCGTCTACTACGAATCACTTGAGTGAGTTTCAAGGCATGGTTGACCAGTAGTCCTCTATGTAAGAAAAGTTCGACGATAATGTACATAGACTTTGGTTGCTATGTACATTGCTAAATTCGTAGGAGACCATACGAGTGTCAATGATCGCTTCTACTCTAGAAGTTATGGTTAGTCTGGAGTTCGCCAAGAGAAGGGTATTGAATGAAGAGACGGGGAAGAAATTTTAAGGCACGTCATCCACGTCCCATTCAGAGGCACTTGTTTCACAGAGTCGAGGCATGAGTAAAAGCAAAGGTTTGGACAGTGGCAGAGACAAAGAGTAGAGACAAGTCTAAGGGTCGGTACAAGAAATCTGAGTGTACCATTATGATAAGAAGGGTCACATCAAGTAAAATTATTTCGCTTGTGTAGAAGCATAGAATTTCAGGCACACCTACAGGCTAGAATTCCTATGCGCTTAACACTACATGCGCCAGGGAGCTCTAACGAAGTACTAGACACAGCAAGACAGCAAAAGTATAGACATCAAAAGAAAAATTTTATTTCATATAAAAGTCTATTACATGTCTAAAAAAGGGCTTTACAAAGGAGAATTTCTACAAAAAGAAAGATCCTAAGACTACAGCCAGGCGTATCTATTTCAGCGTCTCAGTCAGGCGTATCTATTTCAGCGTCTCAGTCAGGCGTATCTATTTCAGCGTCTCAGTTATGCGCATCATGAAGTCTCAGCATATGCGCTCTACTTCGACCCGATTAAATGCTTCGACTAATGAAGCATTTATTGAGCAGAACTAGGGTGGGCGATCAACCCCACTCTTGCTGGAGGAAGAGCTCTCCAAAGCCCAAGGAAGAGGAGAGCATCGCAATTCCAATCTGTGGCTAAAGGAGCAGCTTTCCACACAACCAGAGTGGACAACACCCCACTCTTGCAGGAGGAAGAGATCTCCAAAGCCCAAGGAAGATGGGAGCACCACAATTCTGATCTGCGGCTCTTCCGGAATAACAGAGACGAGGCTCGAGCATCCCGATCTTTGGAAGCAACAGGCACCTTCCGCCTGCCTCAGAAGCCCTCGATTCCCACTTTTGGATGTAACAGTCACCTTCAAGTGCATGAATGAAGACAATTCGTCGCATCTTCACCCTCGGGAGCATCTTTTCAACAGAATGTGCTCGAGTAAATAAGTTCATTCGGAAAGATATAAGAGAACGAGAAGCAAACTCTCTCCTTGCTGCTATTTATAGGCCGGGCAAATCAAACCCATGCGCCAAGTGGCAGGCTCTCCGAATCCCGTGCAATAAATTTGCATTTATGGTGATAAACCTGACTCTTCAAATTCGGCCGAGTCAAAACGGCTATTTAAAGCACTCGAGGAACGCAACAGTCGGACCAATAAAGACGCGTCATGCAAATGGATGCGCCGGTCAGATACCGCGTATCGTACAGACGCGCCCGTCGGTACCAAGCGCCCTGTATGGATGCGCCCAATAAAGCATAGATCAATGTGTCCTAATCAACATGGACCCATGCGCTTAGTGGAACACAGATCAATGTGCCCACTCAACAGCCCATCACATGTCAAAGAACATTAAATGCTGAAGTTCTGACACGACAGCAGCCATGCCTCGATGACAGAGCAGCAACAGCTTTTACAGAAAATGAAGCGCCGCTGACGTCAGCGTCATCATTAATCTCTTCCGGCAGTTACAACCCACGTGGTCGCCCAGCCATTTGTATGCACCTCTGCAGCCATGCGTCCAAACCTCTGCATGTGCTTCAAGAGCCATGCGCCTCTGACCTTCCTCTGATCCCTAAAAATAGAAGTCAGGTCGCTACTGAAGCCTCGTATGCGCCTCAAAAGCCCTGCGCCCAGACTGGTTCGCAACTCCTGAAGGTTGCGAGCCAAAGTCTTCTCATGCGTCCAATCCCAGGCGCATCCTATCAGATTACCCTCCACCAAATCCGAGATCTTTGAGCTACGGACACGCGCCATGTGTCCTTTGACTCAATTCAGCCTATGAAGGGGTACTAATCACCCAAGATCTCAGCAACAGAAAGATCGTTTCCCATGCTACGTGCCAGCCCACAAAAGCAGCATGAAGAATTCAACCCACAAATGATGGTGCATCGTCCATGCACCTTCCACAACTTCAACCACGTGGCATCCCCACGTACAGGCGCATCCTACATATGTGCGCATGAGCAACCCAACCTGCTGCTTATAAATAGAGGGATCATATCCTTCTTCGACACACATACGGACAGAGACCTACATACACACAGTGAGAGAGGCAGATATAGACACTCAATGTCTTCTTCCTCTCCGCAAGCTCCAGCACCCAGAGCAACTCAGACCTTCAGAGAACTAAGAACCGTCGTCAGATCGTCAACGGAGTCAACGCATTACCACTCGCTCCATCGACACAGGGATCCAGATAAACAAAAGTGCACTCCTAGAACTACATCTAAGTCCTACATTGTAACACTGTTCTGTTTGTAATTGAAATTGCAATCAAAAGATTTTAATGGTAAATAAGCTGACGACTCTGCTGGGGACCTCTTTTTCCTCCGCTGAGAAAGCTGTGTCGCAATCTGACGACGTGAAGGTCGGCTCCTCTCACAAGACGCTGATCGTACGCCTCAATCAACAGGCGTATGAGGATTTCATCTCTGAAAGCAATACAAGTCCTTCGAAGCGGCAGCCGAAGCCGAAGAAGACTCGCCAAGCCTGGGTGCGCAAGGTCGACGCCCCTGGCACCACCACCGAAGGGGATGCATCGATACAGCCTACCCTTCCTGCTGACGTCTTCAGCAGCCAAGATACGCCCACCAGTGTAGTACATCTCTCGGGGAAGCGTGGGGCTGACCACTTCCCCAACCATCTCCCTCTCAGATGAGGAAGATGCGTCGACGGAGCAAGGGCACAGCCAACGCCCTGTGCATTACCTCTGATGCACCACAGAAGGCATCTGTTTTTGACAGACTCACTCGCTGTCGTGGTGAGGAGAATTTGGACTCTGAGTACTATGTGCCCCAGCGGACTGGTACGAAGAAGTCCAAGACAGCACGGGCCATGCGCCTCGAACGTGCTATGCCAGCAGCGAGCCAGAGGCACGCACTCACAATCATGCACGCTGCCAATGGTAAACTGTACAAGGTTGACTCGGGTGCTTTTACGCCACGAACGAGACGACCTTCAAAGTCCTTATCACACTTGGAAGCATCTGCTGCGTTCACAACCAAGTCGTGTAAGGCAAACTCAGTAGTCTTGAACCCCTGCGCCTACATTGGTTGTGCGTTTGAGGCTGGTTCAAGTCACTTTAAATGTTGTCCCCCCACTATTGATATGGGCGCATCTTTTACGTCGGATCAGGGGGTGCAGCATTCACTTGACCACCCCGGCGCTTGGCCTTGCCATGCGTCTGATGGGTGTGAAGGTGGCACTCTCCTCCAACGATTTGCGTATCGTGATCACTCACAAACGTCGATCAGGAGAGTCGACCGAGAAGCACAATGCGCCCCTCACAGGACACACCTGTGCTGTAGTCACCATCAACTGTTGTTGGAAGACAGTAGTCCCACTAAGGCAGTCTGTGTTCCTGCGGCTGCAATCATCAACACCTCTCCAACGTCGCCTCGGGAAGAAGGTGTTAACTGAAGAGGAGCCAGAACTAAAGGTTGCTTCTTACAACATAGTCTCTAACTTCCCATCAATTTGGAAGACGGCTGGCA
This sequence comes from Iris pallida, assembly GCA_029216955.1. NCBI lineage: Eukaryota > Viridiplantae > Streptophyta > Magnoliopsida > Asparagales > Iridaceae > Iris > Iris pallida. Next base: position 209,208 of record JANAVB010039018.1, read on the forward strand.
GCTCCTCGACCTTGTCCTCATCCAAGAGCCAGCCGAGGAAGACCAAGACGACTGTCCCGTCCTCAGGAGTATTTGAGGGCACCTGAGGAAGAAAAAAGATCCCAGAAGAAGCTGGGGGTAGTCAAGCCCCTGTAGATCTTTATCCTGGAGACGAAGTCAGCCTCCCGGACATAGCTGGGGGTAGTCAAGCCCCTGTGGATCTTCATCCCGAAGACGAAGACGTCCTCCAAGACAAAGCTGGGGGTAGTCAAGCCCTTGCTGATGCTCCTCCCGAAGATGAAGACATCCTCCAGAACATAGTTGGGGATAGCCAAGACAAAAATTTGGGGAAGTTCCTCTTCAAAAGAGCGAGGCTGAAGCGAATCTTCAATCGATCCCCCTACTTCCAGTCACGTCATGATAGTATACATGACGGGAGCTGGTGATACGGAGTCAGATGCGCCTCCAATATATCTCGTTCAGCGCATGGATACCCTGGAGGGAGGACTCAAAACCCTCTCTGCCTCCATATAAATACTGACTCAAGCAGTGTTCGAGATACGGTCAGCCTTGGCCAGAGCACCTTCTACTAATCCTGACCCAGGAGTCAACGGAGAATCAAGTGTGCCCCTCCAACGGGCATCCTTGAATACCGATTGTCGCGAAGCACTGCATATGTCAGAACCTTCGAATGTACTGCTCCAAACTGTACCACCTTCTCCAACTTCCAGCTCTACGAAAGACGTGGTGGAAATGATCAGGGACTTGCGTGAGTGCTTCGAATCAAAGAACAGACAGGAGGAGCGCCAGAAGATGGGGATCCCGTAACCATACCCCCTCGAATGGAACAAAGTGGTTTAACCTTCCAAGTATAAACCACAAACATTGACGTCATACGACGGAAAGCACTCTCCACGTCGTTATTTGACGTACTTCCAGTCTCAAACGGGACATCTTCCGAAGGAAGACGCGCTACTCACCAGCCTGTTCGTCAGGGTACTGAAAAGAGTGGCTTACGACTGGTACTGCAGTCTCCCTGACAACTCCATATCTTCCTTCGACGACTTGACATGTTTCTTCCTCGATCGTTTCTACGACGGAGGAAAAGACGTGACAATGGCGTCCCTGATAGAGGTGCGTCAGAAGGAGAAGGAGACGGTTCGAGCATTCATCGAACGTTTTCGACAAGCCTGCTTCAGACTGCCCCCGGGTATGCCAGAACATGCACTCCTCTCTTCCTGCAGCATGAACATGCTTCCTGCGATCAAGCTCTGGCTCAACTCCACTCATCCTCCCGATTGGAGCTCATTGATTATTGAGGCTGAAGCAGCTGAAAAGAAGGCATCCAATGCTCGCCTTCTGGGAGTCAGTTTTCCTGCTTTTGAAGACAAGGGAAAACGTGTAGCCTCCCTTCCCGGAAATTTTTGAAATATTTTTTATTATTTATTTGATTTAAATGGTGATATTTAGAATTTTAGAATTAATTATTTAGTTAATATTTACGGTAGATAATTTTAGCCATGGTTGAGTTTTGAAGTACCATACGACTAGGAATCGTGGCACGGATAGTGCAGTGGCGTGCCTTGACTAGTGTATTAGCTCTGGTAGGAAAGGCCGAGCCATAGGGATGTCTTAACAAGGAAAACCAGGCCAAGTTGCGAGTTAACCCTTACCGAAGATTCTATTTATTAATTAATTATATTATTGAGTTTTAGATAACCAGGTTGTACCGAACCTGTCCAGATTGAACCCAAGTCAAATCCAGCCCATGTAGGTATGTAGTGGGATCAAATGCGGCCTTGTAGACATGTTTGGTTAATGTAAATATTTTGTATATATTTTTGTATTTTATTTTAGTGTACTAACAAATATTTTTCCTAAATATTTGTTATATATAAGTGTTATTAATATTAAAATATGTTCGTTATTTGAAAGTATGATGAGTATTTGCTTAAATTGCCATCTTAGATTTTGGGATTTTTAGGCTATATGTAAACTTGTGTATATAGTAGTATATTCAAGTATAGAATAATAGTCTTTATGTATATAAATAAGTTATTTTAATAAATGAATAAGATTTTAGGAATAGATTTAATTGTAGAATCAATGTTTATAACTTTAAATATTTGATGAATATTATTGCTAATAAATTGATATTCTATATAAATATATTTTTGGATTGATAGGCTATATACACATGTGTGTATATATAAATATATATTGCATGTGTGTATATTTATGAATATATAAATATATATGAAATATAGGTGTATATATGTTTATATATATGTATGTATACATGTACATAGACATTGATGTATATATAGATATATATTAGAGTACTGTACTAGTATGGTCATATAGTAAATAATTATTGTAATTAGCACTTAGGAGTTAGGATGTGCTAATAGGAAAAGAACAAGTTAGCAGAGCCTTCCCAGAAAAATAGCCCGAGCCCAGCAAGAGAGCTTGGCCCAACAAAACCCCCATCCGACTCGAGCGCAAATCCAAAGCCATCCCAGGCCCAGCCCCACATCAGCCCGACTAATCCCCAAGCATTCCCTGCTAAACCGTACGAAGCCAGGTCGAGCCTTTAGGTATAAACACGCGCACACACGTATTCGCAGAGGAGAGATCGAACGAGAAAGGGAACCCCAAACCCTAACGCCACTATCTCTCCACAGTGTCGCGACCTCCCCTGACACCTGCACCGTCGCACAGGGCGGCGGACCGCCGGGAACGCGCGGGGACAGCGGTGTGTTCGACTGCAGCGACAGCGACAGGAATTTTTGAGCTATAGTTTGTGGTATGATATCTCCGTCACCGTTTGTTCATTTTCAATTCCGTAAACTCCTACGTATAGACAACATATACGACTATCAATCCCTTTAAATAGTTTCCCTTAAATCGTACTATGTGCGACGATAATCGAGTTCAAAAACTTGAGAAAGATTGGTTTTATGAGTTACTGAAACAGGGAACAAAACAGTTTTCACCCTGTTTGGAAGGCAATTTGTAGCCAATCCATCGATCGATTGGGAAATCCAATTAAACAGATTTATAGCTGACCTATAGGAGTTCAAGACCTTTCTCGTATATTAATTTTTCATTTGCTATATGCAAAATTATTTGATTCTAAAGTTTAGAAAAAAAAACCGTTTTCAGAATATTAAAAATCTCCAAAATCACTCCGATACCACGTACGTCCCGCCAAATCGGGTGACTTGGTCGCGCACCGAAGGCATCGAAAGCTGCGTAACGGCTTCGTGGTCGTGTGGGCTTTGACGGAATTCAAATTGGTCGCGTGTGCGCGACGAATTTGATGCGTATCCGTCGAAATTCACCGTATCGTGCACTTTACAAATTTCTCAATTACTTTGTGCACGCTCATCAGATCGAGACGAAACTTGTGCCAGCAGAACCGTATCATTTTTTTGGTCCTGTATGCCAAGTTTGGTCCGATTCTGAGACAGTTGATAAAATCGCCGTATCGCGGGCCCCCCGGTCCGACTCAACGGGTGATTTTGTGCACGGCCCGACAGAATCCAATTTTGGACATACAGTTAGGTTTGTATCGGAAAACCGGATCCGTAGACATGTAGTTTGACAACTTTAGAGACCGTTGACTCTGGCATGCCTTTCGGTGCAAAGCGGGTCCAACGGCGGACATCGTTTTTGCCCAAAATTACCGTTTTGCCTCTGTGTCCAGAATTGGACTTAAAGACAGGCAATCCTAGCTAATTTGACTATTCTGAGACTGTTGGCATTATCTGTTTCAGCTTTCGGAGACAGTTGTGATGATTTGACTATGGCTTGGCAGTTGACTATTTTGTGGGATTCTACGTGCAACATCCAGGCAAGTATACCTTGCCTCCCTCTACAGTTTTATTTACATGCATTTTATTTTAGTTTTTAGTCTTTGATTGTTTATGGACATGTGCTTTTCATGTTATTTTCTATGGAGTTGTTCTTATTGTTTATAGCCATGTTCATGTCTGGTCTTGTGGTTCCCACTTGGAGTTTCTCGTCAGTACCTTGCTTGAGTCGTGTCATAGAATGAGTACATATAATTGAACTATTAAATCCTTGACATTGTTTCCTTGGCACCAGAGAGTCCACACTCGGGACGAGGGTGTTTTTCTTGATCTGTTTACATCCGTGAGTCCACACTAGGGACTAGGATGTCGATTATTTGCACCAGAGAGTCCACACTCTAGACGAGGGTGTAGACTTGACTTGACTTGCACCAGAGAGTCTACGCTCGGGATGAGGGTGTTTACATCAGAGAGTCCACACACGGGACGAGGATGTAGTATTTGCACCAGAGAGTCCACACTCGGGATGAGGGTGCCTTGCCGTGAACTAACCAGAGAGTCCACACTCAGGATGAGGGTTAGCACTAACCAGAGAGTCCACACTCGGGACGAGGGTTAGTGTTTAGTTCAAACCAGTGAGTCCACACTCGGGATGAGGGTTTGGTTTCTTCCATTGATCTCGTGATTATCGTTCATCCGACAGTTCATTTATACGTAGTTGTTCTAGTGTTCGTGTTCGTGTTTGTGTTCGAGTTTGCGTTCGTATTCGTAGTTATTGTCGTGTTCCTGTTTCTTCTTGATTATTTTCTCCTGCATGATAAAACTGTTAGATAGGCATGTATATTATGTATCTTGCTATGTCCTCTGAGGACCTGATAATCTCCTCAGGTTTAGCGATTGTATGGAGTTAGCTAGTAGTTCTGGATGGCAGAGGATTTGCGGTTCTTGCGGGATTCAGGTATCGTTATTGTGTTTATTATCCGCTCATGCTTTCATACCTTATCATGAGATATCCTGTTTCTTGATTTCGTTTTAGACTCTTGTTATTTCCTTTAGAGTCTTATCGGACATATATGCTAGTGGGCTGCAGACCACGACCCAGAGTGTTCATTCATGTTTCATATTCTTATTGTGGATTGAGATATAGATTTGTTTGCCATGATTTGGCAGTATACCATAGCCTTGACAGCATTTACGTATTCAAGTCGGGCTGGAGTCCGTTCGATACGTAGCTGGGCTTGCTCACGCTCTCGCGTCCGAAAAACGGGTGCGGGTCGTGACAAAACGGCCTGCTGCCAACAACCCTGGACGTGAGACGAAGGAGAAGCAGGCGCTGGCTGTCAATGCCTCCAAAGGTGGACAAGCACCTACTCAGAAGCCTCCGCTTGCGCCGAGGCCAAAGGAGGTCTATTCTTTCAACGATGAAGACACCTTGCAACTCTTCGAGATGCTGAAGCAGGGTGATAAGATCAAATTGTCGGACCCGAAGCGTCCCGACGAGGTTGGAAGAGTGGACAATCCGAGGTACTATCACTACCATCGATTTGTCGGACATCCAACTCAGGACTGCTACGTCCTCAAGAACTACATCCAGCGCATTATCAATACGAATGTTATCTCCGTCGACTATGAGAAGAAAATAGCCTCGGCCAACCTGTTGTCGCTCCAATTCGGTACCTTGCCGCCAACCACAACACAAGATGGCGTCGTCCCCATCCCAAAGGCGACAATGGAGGTGGTCAACCTACCACCTACTCGTGACAACGTGAGTAGACTCATCCCACTCACCACATCTCGGGGAGAGATCTTATGGGTTCACCCCGATCTCGTCTCCGAAGTTACTCAACCGGGGGTACGCTCTACCTCCAAAGCTAAGGGCAAGAAGATCAAGTCTTGTCGCATGGTCTCTTCCTCCGCGGAAGAGGCACTTCCTGTACAAACGCGTTCGCAGTTGAACGCCCAACCCGACGAAGCTGCCGTCGAGGTGGTGCCTCCCTGCACTGCCCCTGCTGTCGAAGAAGGAGGTCCATCCAAACCTCCAGCAACCAATAAACAGAAGCATGTAGAGGCCTATTTTGACAGGCCTTTGCGAAGGGAGAATGCTTGGGGGCTGGCTAAGCCCCACAACTTTGACATACTGGCATAACTTGCCGGTACTCCTGCCCGTTTATCTCTGTACGAGCTTCTTCGTCTTTCCAAAGACACCCGTGAAGCTCTCTGTGAAGCTTTGAAAGATGCTGAGTCCTTCATCAGTCAGGTCAAGCAGCCTGAGGATCTCTCGACCACATGTGCACACTGCCATTGTGCAGATGAGGTCATCCCCAACATAACCTTCACCCAACAGGACATGCTGCTCAAGCACAATCGGCACAACAGGCCACTGTACTACACTGAGTATGTGGGTTCCATCAAGGTGAAGCGAATTCAGATTGATCTACCGTCTTCCCTCAGCATCATCCTGAGGACTCTGCTGTCAATACTGGAGATCCCGATGTACCGGCTGGCGCCCTCCAACACTACAATCAGCGGTTTCAACACTACAATCAGCGGTTTCAATGCTAGCAAAAGTGAACCGCTGGGCAAAATACGACTGAAATGTCATATCGGTAACTTTCGAACCGAGGTGACTTGCTATGTCGTAGACGTCGATGTCAACTACATCCTCATGCTGGGTCGTCCGTGGCTGCACGAGTACATGATGGTGCCATCTATACTCCACCAATGTATGAAGTATGTGTCCACCAACGACATCATCCGGACAGAGTTTGCGAACATTGACCCTTTCAAGGGGGTTGAAGCCTACTTCACCGACGCTAGCTTATATAAGTCGTTCGATGAAGGGGAAGCCAACGACGCTGATGATGAAGCAGAAACAGCGACAGAGCCGGACATGGAGCCGAAGATGATTTCCGACGCTCCTTTGAAGATTCGACTCAAAGGGAAACTGCCTCAGATGCTGCCTCCCATGACTATCAAGCTACCTGGAAGAGCACCGGCTTCTCTGGGTAAAGCACCTACTGAAGCTCCCTTGAAGATACGGTTCAAGGGAAAACCTCCTCAAACTTCGGCTCCCCTTGTGGTAAAACTATAGGGGAAGGCACCTGTCATCGAAGGCACAGTCGAGGCACCCCTGTAGGTGCGTCTTAAAGGCAAGCCTCCACAATCATCCAAGCTACAAGAGAAGGCCCACACAGCCCTCTCGGATCCCAAGGTCAAATCGGCGATAAACTATTCCGAACCAGCCTCGGTGCTCACAGATGAAGAGTTAGAAGAGTACATATCTGCTGATATAGATGCACCTTCTCTTGATAATGTAATTACGTGGGACAAAATCTCGTATTTTATCAATAATAGAGTGTCTTTCAATTATTTTAGTCTTCCACATTGGAATGCCATGTATACACTAGATAATGCTCTACGGTCGTTACAAACACAAATAACGACCGTCAATTATGTAAATCGAGTAGTCCCGTCCCAAGGAGTCTGTTTTATAGTCCCACCGCGGAATCGGGATAAAGAACCCATCATCTTCGGCAAAGTCGAGCGTCATCAAGACCTCCCGCCACTCGAGCCAGAACCAGATACCGACAGAATACAAGTCTATCGGTACATGGACAAGACAAAGTACCTCATTCAAAAGATGGGTTACGACCTGAAAAGTAACAAAGGCCTGAACTATGGCAAGGGTCGACGTCTTCCTCTCGAGCTCCCAATGCCTAAAGGAAAGCCGCAGGACTATTATCATCGTACTCGACGGGGGGTAGGCTATGTCACACCGTCAGCTACTCCAGAGAGTTCGGAGGCAGAAGAAGTGGAACACACTCACTCATCCGAGGCATCAACTTGGGATTCCGATACCAGTATCGGCTCAGCCCTCAGAAAGGTGCTATCAGTCAACATGGCATCTGTACAATCTCCAGAGGATGAAGGCGATGACCGAACGCCGGAATTCTTTGAGGAAGAACCCTGGGATCAAAGCCTAGGAGCACAGTGGGAGTCTCGTTTTGAATTACGCGAACTCCCTACCGAAGATGAGGTCGAACAAGTTGACCTCGGGGATGGATCTCCTTCCAAACCCATTTTTATCAGCAAGAGTCTGAAGGGAGAAGACCGGGAGTCTTTGGTCCAATTGGCCAAGGAATATATCGACGTCTTCGCCTGGAGCTACAAAGATATGCCGAAACTTGATCCCCAAATCGCAATGCACAGACTTAACATCTTGCCTGATGCTAAGCCTGTAAAGCAACAACAATGATGCTTTCGGCCTGACATCATGAACGCTATCGATCAGGAGGTGGACAAACTCCTGAGCAGCAGGTTCATCCGTGAAAAGCAATATCCAGATTGGGTAGCCAATGTCGTCCCTGTCACCAAGAAGAATGGGAAGATACGAGTCTGTATCGACTTCAGGGATCTCAACACTGCTTGCCCGAAGGACGAATTTCTACTTTCAATCACTGACGTGATGATCGACAATACATGTGGCTTCGAATGCATGTCATTCATGGATGGATAATCGGGCTACAACCAGATCAAGATATTCTCCGATGACGCAAAACACACGTCATTCAGGACTCCGAAGGGGGTTTTCTGCTACACAGTGATGCCCTTCGGCTTGAAGAACGCTGGTGCTACATACCAACGAGCTATGAGTACCATCTTCCGTCAACATCTTCGCAAGATAGTTGACTGCTATGTTGATGACATCGCAGTCAAGAGCCGTCTCAAAGGTGATCACCTACAAGACCTATAGACAGTCTTCGATCTCATACGAGCGCATCAACACAAGATGAACCCCGCTAAATCCTTCATTGGGGTTTCTAGCAGAAAGTTCTTGGGCTTCATTATCACGGCAAAAGGCATTCATGTCGATTCCGAGAAAACCAAAGCCATCCTTGACATGGATCCTCCGAAGAATCTCCGAGAACTTCGAGGCCTGCAAGGGCGTCTGGCATATATTCGAAGGTTTATAGCAAACCTTTCCGGAAAATGTCAACCCTTCACCCAGCTCATGAAGAAGGGAGCCTCCTACGTCTGGACAGAAGAATGCCAGAAAGCTTTCGATGATATCAAAGCTTACCTGACGAGCCCGCCAGTCCTGGTGGCACCCGTCGCAGGCAAACCATTTCTCCTCTACGTCCATGCCATGGATCATTCCTTCGGCGCTTTGTTGGCTCAGAACAACGATGCGGGCTACGAACAAGCTATCTACTACCTTAGTAGAACGATGATCGGGGCCGAACACCGGTACAACCCCATTGAAAAGGAGTGTTTGGCTTTGGTATTTGCCATCTAGAAGACTCGCCATTATGTTTCGGGCTAGACAATTTATGTCATCTCCCGAGTCAATCCACTCAGGGTTCTCATGACGAAGCCGGGATCTTTGAACTCCCGACTAGCTATATGGGCAATCCTGTTGACGTCGTACAACATGGTGTTCGTTCCGCAAAAAGCTGTCAAGGGTCAAGCTCTAGGCGACTTTTTAGCCGTGTACCCCATCCCAGAGTCCTCCAGACTCTATGAAGACATCCCGGATGAAGTCCAAGAATCAAACGTCACCGAAGAAAACTCCGTCTGGCGGGTGTTTTTCGATGGCGCTTCAAGAACAGGCCCCAAAGGCCAAATTATCGCAGGAGTGGGGGTGGGCCTGGTCTCCCCCGATCAGCTGGTCATCCAGCGTGCTTACTCCCTTTCGAAGCCATGCTCCAACAATGTTGCCAAATACAACGCTCTCATTATGGGACTCCAGCTGACGCAACAGCTGGGGGTAGATTATCTGAAAGCTTACGGCGACTCAAAACTCGTCGTTAATCAAATCCGAGGACAGTACGAAGTTCGCCATAAAGATCTGGTTCCTTACCATGAAGCTGCATTGAATATTATTTCAATCTTCACCAAGTTCTTCATAGAACACGTACCTCGATTATAAAACCTGGAGGCTGACGCTCTGGCCGGCCTCGCAGCTTTATTAGCGATACCCCTCAGGACTCAACACTACGTCACGGTAGTTGGTCGAGACTTGGTCTGTCCCAAAAACAACCTATGTTCACAAATGGCCCATGCCATGACGACAAGCGCCGGTGTTGATGTCCGAGACTGGAGGTTCCCATTCATCGACTTCGCTGTCTATGGAATCTTCCCAGAAGACCCGAAAGAAACCGTCTCGGTCAGAAGACGTTCCCTTCGGTTTTATTATGATACAGCTACTAAAATGCTGTACCGACGTTCCTTCGATGGACTTCTCCTTCGATGTCTATCCAACGAAGAAGCAGTCGAAGCCCTTCGGGAAGCTCATGACGGGACTTGCAGGGTTCATCAACTTGGCCCTAAGTTGCAGGATCGACTGCGACGTATGGGTTACTACTGGCCAACCATGGTAGCCGACGCTGTCGACTATGCTAAAAAGTGCCATATGTGCCAGCTTTACGTTGACTTTATCCACACACCGTCGGAACCACTACATCCTACAGTCGCCTCCTGGCCCTTCGAAGCTTGGGGCATGGATATTGTAGGACCGATCACCCCTCCATCATCGAGGGGACACCGCTTTATCCTAGCCATCACCGACTATTTCTCTAAATGGGCAGAAGCAGTTCTACTGACGAAAGTGAAAAGCTCCAGGGTGACCAGCTTCATCAAGCACCATGTCATCTACCGTTTCGGGGTACCTCGAAGGATTATCCACGATAACGGTCCACGGTTCATCAGCCATGTTTTCAGCAGATTCTGTGACAAGAATCGAATTCAGAACGTGGCGTCAACCGCCTACAATCCGACAGTAAACGGATTGGCCGAGGCATTTAACAAGACCATCGTCAAGCTACTCAAAAAGATCGTGTCATCTAACAAATGCGACTGGGACGAAAAGCTCGGTGAATGTCTTTGGGCCTACCGTACAACGGTACGGACTCCGACGGACAATACCCCGTTCTCCTTAGTCTACGGGAGCGAAGCGGCACTGCCTCTCGAGATTCAGATACCCTTACTCTGTGTGGCGCTCACAAATCAATTGACAGAAGAAGACAATCAATGTCGCCGACTGCAAGAATTGGAGGCACTTGACGAAAAGCGTCTCTTAGCTCAGCAGCGTATTGAACTCTATCAAGCCCGTATATCACAGGCTTTCAATAAAAAGGTCAAGCAGAGGACTTTCCAAGTTGGCGACCTGGTCCTAGCAGTCAGGAGGCCGATGGTGTTGACTCACAAAACACCAGAAAAGTACGAGCCCAAGTGGGAGGGACCTTTCATCATAGCGATGGTATACTCAAACGGTGCTTATCGTCTCGCTCGACCGAACGGGGACTTGTTCATGATGCCCATCAACGACAAGTTCCTAAAGAAGTACTACTCATGACATCTTTCAGACATGTACTTCCATCTCTACCCAACAAGGGAGTCAGTGGACCTGATCATCAGAGCTCACATACATCTCCCTTCACAAAATCCTATGCTTTCGGAACCCAGTTGTTCCGTAGCATTCTATCCTCAGTAGAAGAACAACCACGTCCACATTACCTCTGAGTTGCTTCTCTACACCATGCAAAGCAGAATCTTACACTACATAAGATTGTGCTACTTATCATGTTTACCACGTCCATATTACCTCGAGTAAATATCCTGTACAAATAACCCCCGCGTTGCCGTACATCGATCGCAGAACTTCCATGTCCATATTACCTCTGAGTAGTTTCGCGTATCCTCCCAGAATCACTCCTACCACGTCCATAACACCTCTGAGTAGGAAGATTCTATCATTTGAACCCCATATTTGCCACGTCCATATTACCTATGAGAAAATATGTCGGTTCTCTCAAACTTATTATCTGTACCTAAAAACTAAGGTGCGCAAAAGATAATAGGTCCACATAAATCATCAGTTCATGACAGCAAAAATGAACACATCACAAATTCTTTATCTTTTATTTAAAAGTAAAGGATTACATTCCCAGCAGAAGTTGTAAACTACAAAAATAACAAAAAAGAGAGACTACAATCCCTAAGCATCACTGGGATTGGCAGAAAGCTCTTCAATCCGATGCTTCAAGTCTTCCGTCCGAGTCTCCGCGGTCGCCAAGACCCGGCGTTCGACTTCTTGACGCATCAACTCTATAGCTTCGGGGGCAGTATCAGTCTCATACTTCTCGTCTAGTTGTTGCCGCTGGTGGGTCAGGGAAAGAACCTGGCGGATAAAAGCTACTTCCTCCTCCTTAGATGCTACATGTTCAGCTTGGGCTCGCTCAGCATCTAACAAGAGTTGGGCTCGCTGGTCTTCAAGATGGCAAATCTTGGCAGTGACCTCTGCTATGTTAGCCTCCAACGAGGCCCGCAACTCCACATTTTTCTATGTAGATTGAGATAGCCTCTCCACCGCAGCCTCAGCTTCGGCCACCTTATGGTCCCAGACAGCCATCGTGACCTGATACGATGACTCGACTTCAGCTATCAATTTCTCATTTTCTGCTTCTATCAGAACAGAAAAGTCATTTTGTTGGATACTCTGAAGCTCGGAAAGAAGCTGGTCGTGCTCGGCCACCGATGCCTCTAGAATCTCGGCCATATGATCGTGGCCCTGGTGCGAACGTATCAAACCAATGGAAGGGAGCGCCATGGCTTTCGCCATCGCAAAACTTTTGTTCGTATTCAACATAGTTGATACGCCTTTCTGCAGCATCTTGTACACTGCTTCAACAATAAACTGTATATACTCGTTCGCGTCTGCCAACACCTGAGGCATCATAGCAGGAGTTGGAGGAGCTACTCTTGACATCGGACCTGTAGAAGACCTATCGACCTTAATCTGCGAGGCCGCAACCTCAAGCTCAGCGGACCCTTTCTCGTCAGGGACTTGTACTTCGTCACCAGCCCGAGGGGCCAAGTGGACGAGAGAAGCCAGATGGGGCGTTGTTATCGTCCCCCAAGTGGAAGGAGCAACAGAGGGTTCAACCAGCAAACCCTTACCCTTTTCAATTTCGGAGGGACCGTCGACGTCTGGGGCTGCCTCCTTCGTCTCCAAAATACTATCAGCAGGCTGTACAGGACCTTCCTCCTCTGGCAAAACTGCCAGATCAGTACATGTTTCTTGACTTGACTCCTCTGGAGCCGGGCTCGGCAGACAAGTCTCGCCTCCCTCATGGAATCCCTCTATGGAAATAGAATCTGTCGGTACCTCTCGATCGACAGCCAGCTTAGCATCCGCTGCTGAGTCCGGGGTAGGGCTCGGCAACGGTGTAGCTGACCTCCCTTCATCATGACGAGGAGGGGAATCAGCCCTCTTCTATGTTACCACCATGCCTGTTCCCCCTAATGCAGGCTCAGGGACCTCTGGAGGAATGTCATCTGAAGAAGACGAACTCCATTCCTCTTCCTCATCGGAAAGAACAGCTTCTGCTGAGACCTCGATACCAGAAGCCCTCACGACAGCTGGTATCTTCACAGAAGTCACATCATCCGGGTTCTCCTCCACGGGAGACAATACAATCGGCGAAATACGCTCATCAGGTGGGCCCGCCACCCACTCTGGTCTGCTAGCACCCGATTTCGGAGTTTGAGGTTTCCTTTTCAATGGCTCCTACAAAAAGAAAGCATATGTCACAAAAATGGTAGAACTAACCAGACTATGTAGGATGTCCTTACCTCTACAGGAGCCGATTCTGTTCACACCTCTGGTGATATTGCTTTCCTCTGCCTTTTCGGCGCAGAAGAACCGGCCTCAGTGCCGGCACATCTCTTCGGGCGATCAGCCGAAGGCTCTGCCTGAGTACCCTCCGAAGATACGACAGGGGTGTCTCGATAACCAACCTCTGGCAGGCGGTATGATCGAGCCTTCACCAACATGTTCCCAGTCGCCTCCAACTGGGTGTCGACGATGAAATTGGTCTCCCTATCATATCCAGGAGATACAGCGTTCATCGTACAGTAAAATTTGGCGGCTGAAAAAGAATCGGCGGTTGCGAATTCATAACCGACACGATAAAGCGGGCTCCGGTACATCCGGCATTGTAGTAATGCCAAGCTCGCGCCCCGTCCAGTAGACTCCCAATATACCCCAGGCTAGACTCCAAGTAACAATGATTTTTATTCCTGTACACCAAATGGGATGGCCGGATGCTTTGCAACCAACGGAATCCCCACGGAGACAAAGTTGTTGCATCTGCACCCGAATCAGCTAAATCTTTATTTGCTTCGAAGCCGGTGAAAATGGGACCAACTTTCGTGATCTCCCATCCTTGAAGGTAGGACAAAACCTTCCTACAAACAGGAACGCTCGCATACAGCCACTTCTTCTGGTAGAAGTGGCGGAGGAATGCATCTTCGGCCACATGGTCTTCTTCCTGGCCCGGACTCATCACGTTGGGATGGTACAAAATCAACCACCCCATCAGATAGTGAAACGGCAGTTTGGTACGAGGAAAGTTGTCGTTCTTACCTCGTTCGTGAATAACGTCACCTGCAAATTCTCGTAGACCTCGCAGCAGGTTGCATACCATCGCTGGGAGTAGAGCTAAGGGATGGCCAAAAACCAACTTTACCGCTGGCAGGATCAAGTTCCGGGTCACCCTCTCCACAGATCCTGACCCACCTGAAAAGACGTGATCCCGGAGCCAGATCATCAGATAAGCAGTCAACACTGCTTTGGACGACATCCGATGTGTGAGGTGCCAGAAACAGCTATAGGCACGCTCATCCGATTCCCGGTCCGCATTTTCCTGGGGACTCTTCTCATTAAGTCTGCTCATTTCAGAGAGCACCTTAGTACTGGAAAGAGCTGGTGGAGTTGTGAACTGAGAGGGATCCTCCTTGTCTTGCTCAAAGACGTAATCCCTGCAAGCAGTTACGTGGGGCTGCACACCACCCTTATCCTTCTTCTGCATATAATAGTGGTGACTTGCCACTTCTTTAAAGACAGCCATCATCTCCTCTTCCTTGTCCCCCAGGACTTGAAACTCCTCGTTGGTTTGGAAGTACTTCTCATAGGGTTCTGATCCCCAAGGAAGCCTTGACACCTCATACATTTCATGAAGTACAACTCCTAATTCCTCCACCGGAGTGAAGAAGGTCGCGGTCTGGGTATTAAACATCTCCAGTAGCGCAAGGAACATATGCATGTTGATGTTAACGCCCGCCTGGGTAGCACGGATGGCGGCAGTCAGCCCAATCTCCCTGAGCTCGGTTCAAAACTTTGTCAGAACCCAGAGTGTCAGCTTGTCCCACTTGGATACATAATGACACCTTTCGGGTACGACCGCTTCGATGACAGCATACGATTCACGAAAGTCGAAGCACCGAAGGCAAAAGTGTCGGCAGGGACGTCGCTATAAATACTCCCAGGATGCAGAGTTCGCCAGGTGAAAGAAGGCCCAGCCCGCGTGGCGACCAAAATATCCCTTTGGTTCGAGGTAGCATCAATCCTGATGGTGCCCGCCACCGCTCCCCCCTGAGATGGGGTTAGCTCCCATGACATCCTCCTCTTGGAAGCAAGATGGCAGAAAGCCGTCAAAGGCCAGTGACCCTCGAGCTGCTTCATGAACATATGTACCCCTTTGGCTGAGAAGAACCAATCTTCCTTGATCCTCAGCACCTTCGCTTCAGTAGAAGTGAGGCGATCTCCGAACAGGAACTCAGGCTTCAGAAAAGTCTCATTTCCAGGAACGGCAGATTGCAAGCTGCCATGTTCCATCATTCGCTGGAGAAATGCATATTGTTGCTCCTTGATTTGGGTCATTCTCTCGAGAGACTGATCCAGCATAATGGCAGCTTGGACAGGATTTATTACCTCCTCGTTATAATCAACTCCCATCTAATAGAGAGCTGCGTCCAGCAGTACCTCGTTCAAAAGCAGGACGGTCATCAAAACTGGCGGTCAGGAAAAGAGGATAAAAACTCAGATATGTTAAAACAACAACAAAATATATATCTGAGTTGAGTTCTCATCAGAAGCGCACATACTGAACCCGAGCTCAGGCGCATCTGAAAAGAAGCTTCAGCGCATCATCAGGACTCGAAGTCCATGCGCGTCCGCAGAGAAGCTTCGGCACATAATCAGGACTCGAAGTCCATGCGCGTCGGCAAGGAAGCTTCGGCACATAATCAGGACTCGAAGTCCATACGCATCGGCAAGAAAGTTTTAATGCATCATCAAGACTCGAAGTCTATGTGCGTCGGCAAGGAAGCTTCAGCGCATCATCAGGCTTCGAAGTCTATGTGCGTCAGCAAAGAGGCTTCGGTGCATCATCAGGACTCGAAGTCCATGTGCGTCGGCAAGAAGCTTCAGCACATCATCAGGACTAGAAGCCCATGTGCGTCAGCGTATGTGAGTCCTAAAAAGATTTTTTGTTCCTCAAAATACAAAAGGTACGACAAGGATGACAAACCCACCAATCACCGTCGGCCGAACGTCGACGGGCGTCCTGGGAACAACATTAATATCGGCCTCTGCAGGCTCTTTTCTTTTGCTTCGGTCTCGGCCAGCACCACCGCGAGGAGTCTTGGAAGCCATTTCGTAAAAAGAAGTTAGGGTTTTGGAAGAAAAACTCTAAAGAAAAAGAAAAAAGAAAGCAAAGAGAGGAAGGACTCTCTCTCTCCATCAGATGCCTATTTATAGGCTTGGTCGCACGCGTGAACCGATGAAGGGTGACGTCACCGCCTGGGGTTCTACAAAGTGATAACTGCAAATAATCCAAAAAGATCATCATTAAATCTTTTTGTTTATTTCAAAGCGTTATCATTTGCATTTAAAACTGAAGAGGAGCATGCGCCTCATCACAGATGCACGGAGCAATCATGTATCCCGAACAGTTGTGCGTCCCATTGAAGACCATACCATGCTTCTTATTCAAAGTATTCCAAAACTTGACAAAAAGTTTTGAAAACTTTAAAGGGGGTCTTGTAGAAGCATGGAATTTCAAGCGCACCCACAGGCCAGAATTCCTATGCGATTAACACTACATGCGCCAGGGAGCTCTAACGAAGTACTGGACACAGCAAGACAGCAAAAGTATAGACATCAAAAGAAGATTTTTATTTCATATAAAAGTCTATTATATGTCTAAAAAAGGACTTTACAAAGGAGAATTTCGACAAAAAAAAGATCCTAAGACTACAGCCAGGCGTATCTACTTCAGCATCTCAGTCAGGCGTATCTATTTCAGCGTCTCAGTCAGGCGTATCTATTTCAGCGTCTCAGTTATGCGCATCATGAAGTCTCAGCATATGCGCTCTACTTTGACCCGATCAAATGCTTCGACTAATGAAGTATTTATTGAGCAGAACTAGGGTGGGCAATCAACCCCACTCTAGCTGGAGGAAGAGCTCTCCAAAGCCCAAGGAAGAGGAGAGCATCACAATTCTAATCTGCGGCTAAAGGAGCAGCTTTTCACACAACCAGAGTGGGCAACACCCCACTCTTGCAGGAGGAAGAGCTCTCCAAAGTCCAAGGAAGATGGGAGCACCACAATTCCGATCTGTGGCTCTTCCGGAATAACGGAGACGAGGCTCGAACATCCCAATATTTGGATACAACAGGCACCTTTTGTCTGCTTCAAAAGCCCTCAATTCCGACTTTTGGATATAACAGTCACCTTCAAGTGCATGAATGAAAACAATTCGTCACATCTTCACCCTCGGAAGTATCTTGTCAACAGAATGTGCTCGAGCAAATAAGTTTATTCGGGAAGACATGAGAGAAAGAGAAGCAAACTCTCTCCTTGCTGCTATTTATACAACGGACAAATCAAAGCCATGCGCCAAGTGGAGGGCTCTCCGAATCTCGTGCAATGAATTTGTATTTATGGTGATGAACCTGACGCTTCGAATTCGGCCGAGTCAAAATGGCTATTTAAAGCACTCGAGGAACGCAACAGTCGGACCAATAAAGACGCGTCATGTAAATAGATACGCCGGTCAGATACCATACATCATACAGACGCGCCCGTCGGTACCAAGCGCCCTGTATGGATGCGCCCAATAAAGCACAGATCCATGCGTCCTAATCAATATGGACCCATGCGCTTAGTGGAACACAGATCAATGCGCCCACTCAACAGCCCATCACCCGTCAAAGAATATTAAATGCTGAAGTTCTGACACGACAGCAGCCATGCCTCGATGACAGAGCAGCAACAGCTTTTACAGAAAATGAAGCGCCGCTGACGTCAGCATCATCATTAATCTCTTCCGGCAGTTACAAGCCACGTGGCCGCCCAGCCATTCGCATGCGCCTCTGCAGCCATGCGTCCAAACCTCTGCATACGCTTCAAGAGCCATGCGCCTCTGACCTTCCTCTGATCCCTAAAAGCAGAAGTCAGGCCGCTACTGAAGCCTCGCATGCGCCTCAAAAGCCATGCGCCCAGAGTGATTTGCAACTCCTGAAGGTTGCGAGCCAAAGTTTTCTCATACGCCCAATCCCAGGCGTATCCTATCAGATTACCCTCTATCAAATCCGAGATCTTTGAGCTACGGACACACGCCACGTGTCCTTTGACTCAATTTAGCCTATAAAGGGGTGCTAATCACCCAAGATCTCAGCAACAGAAAGATCCTCTCCCCTGCTACGTGCCAGTCCACAAAAGCAGCATGAAGAATTCAACCCATAAATGATGGTGCATCGTCCATGTGCCTCCTGCAGCTTCAACCACGTGGCGTCCCCACGTACAGGCGCATCCTACATATGTGCGCATGAGCAGCCCAACCTGCTGCTTATAAATAGAGAGATCATCTCCTTCTTCGACACACATACGGACAGAGACCTACATACACACAGTGAGAGAGGCAGATACAGACACTCAACGTCTTCTTCCTCTCCGTAAGCTCCAGTACCCAGAGCAACTCAGACCTTCAGAGAACCGAGAACCGTCGTCAGATCGTCAACGAAGTCAACGTATTACGACTCACTCCATCGACACAGGGACCCAGATAAACAAAAGTGTACTCCTAGGACTACATCTAAGTCCTATATTGTAACACTGTTCTGTTTGTAATTGAAATTGCAATCAAAAGATTTTAATGGAAAACAGCTTGTAAGACAGAAGAATGGCGACAATGGAAAGCTAGTTGAGAACACAACTTTCGGCTCAGCACATAGAGACGATGTCATTTGTTGGCCCATTTGGATATTTTTGCATCCACTGGTCACGGTTAATCTAATTTTTATAATTAACAAAACTCTGGTTTGATTCAACGCTACATGAACAACAAGAAGACGTCTTGCAAGGCTAGAGACAGTTTTTATCTTTGTAATATATTTTTCTATGTATTGAGTCTAAGGGCTAATGTAAGTCGTAGTGCCCTTCAGCGATCTTCGTATTACTCAAGTCCACTCAACTCAAAAGTAGCCTACCCAAACATATCCTTGAACCCAACTCATTTATAAACTAAACCTAACCCAACCATAAAATAGACTAGAAATTTTCTAGAAACTGTGAAAACGAACTAGAAGACAGTTCTTCCTGAACTTGGACTGAACTCGGTTACATAATAACAGAAATCCTAGTCAGCCTCCTCTCCTGGTGACTCGTCCTACAAAGTTTGAATTTTTAAACATTGGACATCCGAATTCGGTCCGAACTCGGTCTCCAAAAAGTCCTATGAATAGATGAGATTTTTTTTATTTCTAATCACTCATTCACTTTCTATCTTCTCATCTATTCAATAAACCTTGTAACTTTCCTATCTACTTAAAAACAAATTTTCCGTTCTCCTACTCGGTGAAGTGCAAATCGGTTAGCAGTTTTGTTCAAGAGTTGTACCAACTTGGTTAAGTTCCAAGTAAGCTTATTTAAAAACTTGAGTTTTGAATTAGTCATGCCCTTCGAATTAAAGTACGAGTTGTAAGAAGTCACAAGCCCTTCAGATTAAAGCACGAGTTGTAAGAAGTCGCAAGCCCTTGTATCAAAGCTTCTGTTTCACTACATAGTGGATTACCGAGCTAGAGTTCTCAAGACTGGACTAATCCTCTCAGAGGAAAACCACTATAAACTTAATGTTTGCATTTGCTTTCCAAACTTTATATTTTCTATTTTTTATATCTGTACTTATTGCTTATATAGTTGGTAGTATGCCTTATTATTTTAAAGAGGATTAATTTTCAACTGCACTTTATTCACCTTCCCTCTATAGTTGCCTTACGATCCATAAGTGGTACATTGTAGGTGATGAGATAATCATGAAAACCTTACATTCGATGAGAATTCTTGGCTAGTAGACTCAAAGGTTCGACGCACTTATATCACAACAGGGCATTATTTGTCACATACATAACATGAGATATGGAGTATTGAAAATGGACAATGAAAATGTGTTAAAAGTTGTTGCTATAGGAGATCTGCATTTAAAGACCATTGTGGGAGCAACTCTTGTGCTCAAAGGATTTTTTTCATATCCCTAATATCTATTTCAACCAGGTGTTGATTGTAAGGTTGAATGATGGAGGAATCTTCAATCCTTTGGGAATTATCAATGGAAGCTTTCCAAAGGTTCGTTTGTGATTGTCAAAGGAAACAAGAAGTCTGGTCTCTACTATATATAAGAGAGTGTACATGGGGAACATGAGGTGAACACAGTTAGTGATGTGTCTATCGAGTTATGGCACATACGAACTTAGTTGTAACATCGAGAAATGAATGATCTACTTATTGAACAGGAAGGTGATTCTAGGATTGAAGTTTACAAGATCAGAGAGATGCATGCACTGATGGCTGAAAAGTAGAATATGGTACGTTTTTAAAGTCATCTATTTTTAAGGAAGTCAATATTGCTCGAGTTTGATTAACTCGGACATCTGCAGTCCAGTGAAGGTAAAAACCATTATTGGTGTTTCTTATTTTGTAACTTTCATAATGATTGTTCCAAAAAAAATTGGGTCTATGCTATAAAGACCATGGATCAGGTGCTGTCTACTTTCAAGGATTTTTAGGCCTTTGTTAAAAGGGAGACAGAAAAGAAGTTGAAGTGTGCTCGTTCTGACAATAGCCATGAATATATTGGTTCCTTTGATGCTTATTGAAAAGAACAAGTAATTCAACACAAGATTTTTTGCCAAACATGCCTCGGCTCAATGGCGTAGCGGAGCATATTGTCACGCCCAGAACCAGAATACTGGAGAGCGAAGGACAGACACAGGTAGCTATGTACATTGGAGTGCAACACACTTCACAATACGGTCACGGCTGTCTAGATGCATGAGGGTTTATCTACAATCTATCAGTCTCTTATAGTCAAGAACAAGCATAGTCTCTCTGTAGAAGCAAGGAATTTCACAACCAAGAAAGCCCATGCGCCAGACACTACATGCGCCAGAACTCGGACAGAACACTTCACAGCAAAGTCAATAAGTATAGACATTTGAAGAAGGACTTTTTATTTATATACAAAAGTCTATTACATGTCTAGAAAAGGTTGTACAAAGGAGAATTTCTACAAAGAAAAGATCCTAAGTCTACAGCCAGCGGCCACCATGCGCCTCCAGATAGGCGCAGCAGTCACCATACGCCGCCAGTTAGGCACAGCAGATTCCATGCGCCTCAAACCAGGCGCATCCCACCATCTCCTCAGCAGCTCAGTTATGTGCATCCCTTCAGCAGCCCAGTTATGTGCCGCTCTTCCAGCCAGGCTCACCTGATAAGTGCTTCGACTAAACAAAGCATTTAACCCTCTGGCTGGAACCAAGGAAGAGAAGAGCACCACAAATCTGTGGCCAGAGGAGGCTTCGAAAGAGCCTCCAAAGACCAAGGAAGACCGTAATCGAAATACGGCTAAAGGAGCAGCTTTCAACACAACCAGAATGGGCGACACCCACTTTGAAGGAAGAAAGAGCCTAGCACCGCCATTCTGATCTACGGCTCTTCCGGAACAACGGAGACGAGGCCCGAATATCCCTATCTTTGGATGCAACAGGCACCTTCCGCCTGCCTCAAAAGCCCTCGACTCCGTCTTTTGGATGTAACAGTCACCTTCAAGTACATCAACGACGACATGGCGTCTCATCTTCACCCTCGGGAACACTTCGTCAACAGAATGCACCCGAATACCCAAGTTCATGTTGGAGGTACGTGAGAGAGCGAGAAGCAAACATTCTCTCCATGCCACTATTTATAGGCCGGGCAGATCAAACCCACGCGCCAAGTGGATGGCTCTCCGAATTCCGTACAATAAACTCACATTAAATTGATGAACCAGACGCCTCGACTTCAGCCAAACGGCAATTTAAAAGTACTCGAGAAGCGAAATAGCCGCATCATTAAAGACGTGTCGGATGCGCCGGCTGGACAGCGCATCACACCCTTTCAAACACCAAGCGCCTCCCATAGATGCGCCCTGTACCGAGCGCATCACAGAGGATGCGCCCCCATACGTCCCCATACGCCTAGTAGAACGTCAACCAATGCGCCCACTCATCTGTCCATCGAATATCGCCAACATTAAATGCTGAACTGACAGAGTTGGCAGCATGCCTCCCCAAGTCTGAACAGTTGACAGCTTTTGCAGAAAATGAAGCATCTACAACGTCAGCATCATCATGACTTTACCCCGACGGCTACTGCCACGTGGCCACCCAACCATCCGTATGCGCCTCAAAAGCCATGCGCCTCAGACCCTTCACTGATCCCTAAAAACAGAAAAAGAGTCTCCAGTTGAAGCTTTGCATGCGCCTCAAAAGCCATGCACCCCAGACTGATCTCTGATCCCGAAAGACAGAAGGAAAGTCGCTCGCATGCGCCTCAAAAGCCATGCGCCCAGAACGGTTCGTGACTCCTAAAGGTCACGAGCCAAAATCTCATCATGCGCCCAATCCAAGGCGCATCCCACCAAATCATTCCCCCATCAGATCCGAGATCTCCGAGCCATGAGTCGACGACACGTGTCCTTTGACTCAACTCATCCAAGATTTCAGCAACAGAAAGATCTTCTCCTCTGCTACGTGCCGGCTCACAACAGCAGTATGAAGAATTCAACCCCTCGAGTAGGGCGCAACATCCATGCGCCTCCATCGGCAATCTCCACGTAGCGTCCCCACGTACCGGTGCATCCTACATATGCACACATGAGCAGCCAACCTGCCCAGCTATAAATAGAGGGATCATTTTCTTCTTCCAGACACACATACGGACAACGTAAAGAATCCACAGCGAACATACAGAGAATCACCAGAGAGGCAGAGACAGACACTCAACGTCTTCCTCCTCTCGGCAAGCTCCAGCACCCAGAGCAATCTATACCTTCAGAGAACCGATAACCGTCGTCAGCCCGTCAACGGAGTCAACGTATTACCACTCGCTCCATTGGCACTAAGGACCCAGATTAAACAAAGGTATACTCCTAGGACTACATCTAAGTCCTATATTGTAACACTGTTCTGTTTGTGTTAAAGTTTTCAATCAAACAATTTTAATGGCAAACAAGCTGGCGACTCTGCTGGGGACCTCTTTCTCCTCTTCCGAGAAAGTCGTGTCACAGGCCGACGACGTGAAGGTGGGCTCCTCCCACAAGACGCCGGTCGTGCGCCTCAATCAACAGGCGTACGAGGAGTTCATTTCTGAAGGAAGTACGAGTCCTTCGAAGCGGCTGCCGAAGCCGAAGAAGACCCGCCGTGTCTGGGTGCGCAAGGTCGACGCCTCGGGCACCACCACTGAAGGGAATGCGCCAATCCAGCCATCCCTTCCTGCTGACGTTCTCAGCAACCAAGGTGCGCCCGCGGATGCAGCGCATCTCTCGGAAAGCGTGCGACTGACCACGTTCTCCAGCCATCTCCCTCTCAGGCGAGGAAGATGCGTCGACGGAGTAGGGGCGCAGCCAATGCCCCATGCATCACCTCTGATGCACCACAAAAAGTCTCTGTCTTTGACAGACTCACTCGCTGTAATGGCGAGAAGAATTTGGATGCTGAGTACTATGCACCCCAGCGGGCTAGTACAAAGAAATCCAAGACGGCACGGGCCATGCGCCACAAACGTGCTATGCCAGCAGCAGGCCAAAGGCATGCGCTCACAATCACGCGCGCTGCCGATGGCAAGCTGTACAAAGTCGAATCAGGTGCCTCTCCACCAAAACCGAGTCGACATTCAAAGTCCTCATCTCACTTGGGCGCATCTACTGCGTGCACAACCAAGTCGAGTGAGGCAAATTCAGTGGTCTTGAACTCCCGTGCCTCCTCTGGTTGTGCGTTTGAGGTCCGTTCAAGTCACTTCAAATGTTGTGGTTCCCCCACTACTGATCGTGATGCCTGCTTGGTATTAGATCAGGGGGTGCAGCATTCACCTGACCACCCCGGCATTTGGCCTTGCCATGCGTCTGAAGGGGGTGTGAAGGAAGCACTCTCCTCCAACGACCTGCGTAACGTGATCACTCACAAGCGCCGGTCAGGAGAGTCGACCAACAGGCACGATGCGCCTCTCACGGGGCATACTTGTGCAGTGGTCACCATCAACTGCTGTTGTAAGACAGCAGTACCACCAAGACAGTCAGTCTTCCAGCGGCTGCAATCATCGACACCCCTCCGACATCGCCTCGGGATGAAGGTGTCAACAGAAGAGGAGCCAAGGGTTGCTTTATGCAACGTGATCTCCAACTCCTCGTCAGTCCGGAAGATGACTGGCAATTTCTCGTCTTTATCCAAAAGCCAGCCGAGGAAAACCAAGGCAGCTGTCTCGACCTCTGGAGTGTTCGAAGGCACTCGGTCGAGGAAGAAGTTCTTGGAGGAAGCTGGGGATAGTCAGACCCTTGTTGAGCCTCCTTCCGAAGACGAAGATGTCCAAAGCATAGCTGCGACGGATATTCATCCTCGAGACGAAGTCAGCCTCCCAGAAGCTCCTCAAAACGAGGATGTCCCCCAGGACACGGCTGGGGGTAGAGACGAAGAGGCCCTTCAAGACGGAGCTGAGGGCAGTCAGGCCCTTGCAGATGCGCCTGTCGAGAATGACCTCCAGAATGTGGCTGGGGGTGGCCAAGGAGGAACACTAGGAGAGGTGACTCCCCCACATAAAAGTGAGGCCGAGAGCGAAGCCTCAACCAATCCATCCACTCCCGGTCGTGTCATGACAGTATACATGACTGGGGGTGATTCTGAGTCTGATGCGCCGTCGCAGGACATTGTCCAGCGCATAGACTCATTAGAGGGAGGACTCAAAACCCTCTCTGCCTCTATGCAAGCACTGACTCAAGCAGTATTTGATATCCGGTCGGCCTTGACCAGAACACCTTCAACAGGTCCCGACCCAGGAGCCAATGGGGAGTCGAGTGTACCCCTTCAACAGGCACCCTCAGACACAGAAGCACCCCGGACGTCGGAGCCCTCAAACGCTCCACTCCAGAATGTACCACCTTCCCCGACTCCTAGCTTCACAGAGGATGTGGTCAAAATGATCAAGGACTTGCGGGAGCGCTTCGAGTCCAAAAACAGGCAAGAGGAGCGCCAGAAGATGGGCATTCCCCAGCCTTATCCCCTCGAGTGAAACAAGGTGGTTTATCCCCCAAAGTATAAACCACAAACACTCACGCGGTACGACGGGAAGGACTCTCCGCATCGGTACCTGACATATTTCGAGTCACAGATGGGGCATCTTCCAAAGGAGGACGCGCTCCTCACCAGCATCTTTGTTGGGGCCCTAAAAGGGGTGGCGTATGACTGGTACTGCAGCCTCCCAGACAATTCTATATCGTCCTTCGACGACTTGATGCGCCTCTTCCTCGATCGCTTCTATGACGGCGGGAAGGACATGACGATGGTATCTCTCATAGAGATACGCCAGAAGAAGATAGAAACGGTTCGGGTGTTCATCGAACGCTTCCGATAGGCCTACTTCAGGCTACCTCCGGACATGCCAGAACATGCGCTCCTCTCCTCTTGCAGCATGAACATGCTGCCTGCAGTGAAGCTCTGGCTCAACTCTACTCCCCCTTCCGACTGGAGCTCCCTGATCATCGAAGCTGAAGCCGCAGAAAAGAAGGCGGCCAATGCACGTCTTCTGGGTGTCAGCTTCCCCGCCTTTGATGATAAGGGGAAAAGGTCCGCAGCCAACAACTCCGGACGAGAAGCAAAGAGGAAACAGGCATTGACTGTTAATGCCTTGAAAGGTGCATCTGCGCCTATTCAGAAGCCTCCACTGGCACCGAGACCCAAGGAGGTGTATTCATTCAATGACGAAGACACCCTACAACTCTTTAAATACTGAAGCAGGATGACAAGATCAAGCTCCCGGACCCAAAGCGGCCCGATGAAGTCGGAAAAGTGGACAACCCGAGGTGCTGTCACTACCATCGGTTTGTCGGACACCCGACCAAGGACTGCTACGTCCTCAAGAATTACATCCAGCGCATGATCAATGCCGATGTAATCTCCATCGACTATGAAGAGAAGACAGTATCAGCCAATATGGTGTCACTTCAGTTCGGCACCTTGTCGCCGACTACCACACAAGATGGCGTCATCCCCATCCCTAAGGCGACAATGGAGGTGGTGAACTTGCCACCTACCCGTGACAATGCGAGTAGACTCATCCCACTCACCACATCTCGAGGAGAGGTCCTCTGGGTTCACCCCGACCTCGTCTCCGAGGTGACTCAACCGGAGGTACACTCTACCTCTAAATCAAAAGACAGGAAGATCAAGTCTTGCCGCACGGTCTCTTCCTCAACGGAAGAGGCACTTCCAGTGCAGACGCGTGCACAACAGAACGCCCAGCCCGGCGAAGCTGCCGTCGCGGTGGTGCCTCCTATGACCATCCCTGAGGAGGGCCCGTCTAAACCCTCAGCAGCCAATAAGCAGAAGCAGGTGGAGGCTCGTTTCGACAGACCTCTACGGAAGGAGAATGCTTCGGGGCTAGCCAAGCCCCACAACTTTGACATACTGGCACAACTGGCCAGTACTCCTGCACGCCTGTCTTTGTTTGAGCTCCTGCGTCTTTCCAAAGACTCCCGAAAAGCTCTCTGCGAAGCTCTGAAGGACGCTGAATCCTTTCTCAGTCAGGTCAAGCAGCTTGAAGACCTCCCAACTACTTGTGCGCACTGTCATTGTACGGATGAAGTTATCCCAAACATAACTTTCACCCAACAAGACATGCTGCTCAAGCACCACCGACATAACCGACCGCTGTATTACACAGGGTACATCGGTTCAGTCAAGGTGAGCCGGATTCAGATCGATCCGGGGTCTTCTCTCAGCATCATCTCGAAGGCACTGCTATCAAAACTGGGGATCCCAATGTACCGGCTGGCGCCCTCCAACACAACCATCAGTGGCTTCAACGCTAGCAAAAGCGAGCCACTGGGCAAGATCCGACTGAAGTGTCACATCGGAAACCTCAAAACTGAGGTGACTTGTTATGTGGTGGATGCCGAGGTCAACTACAACATCCTGCTCGACCGACCATGGCTACATGAGTACATGGTGGTGCCTTCCACGCTCCACCAATGCATAAAATATGTATCCACCAACGGCGTCATCCGGACGGAGTTTGCAGACATCGATCCTTTCAAAGGGATTGAAGCCTACTTCACCGATTCCGACTTGTACAAGCCACTTGACGAGGAGGAAGCCAACGACGCTGATGATGAGGCAGAGACGGCAACTGAGCCGGACACGGAGCCTGAGATGACTCCAGACGCCCCTTTGAAGATCCGACTGAAGGGCAAACCACCCCAGAAGGTGCCTCCAATGAGCATCAAACTATCAGGGAAAGCACCGACTCCTGAGGCTCCCCTGAAGATACGCCTCAAGGGAAAGCCACCTCAAACATCGGCTCCCCTGGTAGCAAAATTACAGGGGAAGGCACCACTCACAGGAGGCGCAGTTAAGGCACCTCTGAAGGTGCGTCTTAAGGGCAAGCCCCCGCAGTCATCCAAGATGCCAGAGAGGGCTCACATAACCCTCTCAGACCCCAAAGACAAAGCTGTAGTGGATTCTCCTGATCCGACCCCAGTGCTTACAGATGAGGAGCTTGGCGAATATATCTCTGCTGATGTAGTTGCACCCTCCTTAGACAATATAATCCCACGGGATAAGATCTCGTATTTTATCAATAATAGAGTGTCTTTTAATTACTCTTGTCTTCCGCACTGGAATGCCATGTATACATTTGATAACGCTCTACGGTCGTTGCAAACACAAATAACGACCGTCCATCATGTAAATCGAGTAGTCCCGTCTCAAGGAGTCTGTTTCATAGCCCCTCCACGAAGCCGAGACGAAGGATCCATCATTTTGGGCAAAGTCGAGCATCATCAAGACCTCCCGCCACTCGAGCCAGAACCTGATACCGGCAGAGTACAAGTCTATCGGTACACGGATACGGCAAAGCATATCATCCAAAAGATGGGCTATGACCTA
Source organism: Iris pallida (assembly GCA_029216955.1). NCBI lineage: Eukaryota > Viridiplantae > Streptophyta > Magnoliopsida > Asparagales > Iridaceae > Iris > Iris pallida. The sequence continues at coordinate 237,318 of JANAVB010039018.1, forward strand.
AAAAGCAACAAAGGCCTAAACTACGGCAAGGGTCGACGTCTCCCTCTCCGGCTTCTGACACCTAAGGGAAAGCCGCAGGACTACTACAATCGGACTCGGCGGGGGGTAGGCTATGTCACGCCGCCAGCAACTCCAGAGAGTTCAGATGCAGAAGACGTAGAACATTCCCACTCGTCCGAAGCATCGACTTGGGATTCTGATACCAGTATCGGATCAGTCTTCAGGAAAGTGCTGTCAGCTAACATGACGTCAGCACAACCTCAAAAAGGTGAAGGCGAAGACCAAGCGCCGGAATCCTTCGAAGAAGAACCCTGGGCTCAACGCCTAGGAGAACAATGGGAATCTCGTTTTGAGTTACGTGAACCTCCTACCGAAGACGAAGTCGAGCAGATCGACCTTGGGGACGGATCTTCTTCCAAACCTATCTTTATCAGCAAAAGCCTAGAAGGAGAAGACCGAGAGTCTCTAATCCAGCTGGCTAAAGAGTATATCGACGTCTTTGCCTGGAGCTACGAAGACATGCCGGGACTCGATCCACAGATCGTAATGCATAGGTTGAACATCTTACCTGATGCCAAACCTATCAAACAACAACAGCGACGTTTCCGTCCGGACATTATGAATACCATCGATCAGGAGGTGGACAAACTCTTGACCAGCGGCTTCATCCATGAGGAATAGTACCCAGATTGGGTAGCCAACGTCGTACCTGTCACCAAGAAGAATGGAAAGATACGAGTCTGTATCGACTTCAGGGACCTCAACTCTGCTTGCCCGAAGGACGAATTCCCGCTTCCAATCACCGATGTGATGATCGACAACACATGTGGCTTTGAACGCATGTCCTTCATGGACGGATATTCAGGCTACAATCAAATCAAAATGTTCTCCGATGACGCAAAACACACGTCATTTAGGACTCCGAAGGGTGTTTTTTGCTACACAGTAATGCCTTTCGGCTTGAAGAACGCCGTTGCAACATACCAACGAGCCATGAGCACCATCTTCCGTCAACATCTTCACAAGACAGTCGAATGCTATGTTGACGACATCGCAGTCAAGAGCCACCTCAAAGGAGATCACTTACAGGATCTGAAGACAGTCTTCGATCTCATGCGGGCACATCAACTCAAAATGAACCCCGCTAAATCCTTCCTGGGGGTTTCTAGCGGCAAATTCTTGGGCTTTGTCATCACGGCGAAAGGCATTCATGTCGATCCCGAGAAGACCAAAGCCATCCTCAACATGGACCCTCCAAAGAATCTTCGAGAACTTCGGAGCTTACAGGGACGTCTGGCATACATCCGGAGGTTCATAGCAAACCACTCCGGTAAATGTCAACCCTTTACTCAGCTCATGAAGAAGGGAGTCTCTTATGTCTGGACAGAGGAGTGCCAAAAGGCTTTCGACGACATCAAAGCCTACTTGACGAGTCCACCAGTCCTGGTGGCACCTATCGCCGGCAAACCATTTCTCCTCTACGTCCGTGCCATGGATCATTCCCTTGGCGCTCTGCTGGCTCAAAACAGCGATACAGGCTATGAGCAAGCAATCTACTACCTCAGTCGAACGCTCATCGGGGCCGAACACCGGTACAACCCCGTTGAAAAGGAGTGCTTGGCTTTGGTGTTTGCCATCCAGAAGACTCGTCATTATGCCTCGGGCCAGACAATTCATGTCATTTCCCGAGTCAATCCGCTCAGAGTCCTCATGACGAAGCCAGGATCATTGAACTCCCGGCTAGCCACATGGGCGATCTTGCTAATACCGTATAATATGGTATTTGTCCCACAAAAAGCTGTTAAAGGTCAAGCTCTGGCTGACTTTTTAGCTGCACACCCCATCCCAGAATCCTCAAAACTTTATGAAGACATCCCGGATGAGGTCCAAGAATCCAACATCACTGAAGGAAGCTCCGTTTGGCGGATGTTTTTCGATGGCGCTTCAAGAACAGGCCCCAAAGGCCAAATCATCGCAGGAGTAGGGATAGTCTTAGTCTCCCCCGATCAGTTGGTCATCCAGCGTGCTTACTCCCTTTCGAAGCCGTGCTCCAACAATGTTGTCGAGTACAACGCACTCATCATAGGACTCCAACTCGCACAATAGCTGGGGATGGACCATTTGGAAGCCTACGGTGACTCAAAACTCGTCGTGAACCAGATTCGGGGGCAATACGAGGTTCGCCATGAAGATCTGATCCCTTACCACGAAGTTGCATTGAATATCATCTCAACCTTCACTGGGTTCTTCATCGAACATGTACCCCATCTACAAAACTTGGAGGCCGACGCTCTGGCTGGCCTCGCGGCCTCATTGGCAGCGCCCCTTGGGACTCAACACTATGTCACGGTAACTGGCCGAGACTTGGTTTATCCTAGAAACAACCTATGCTTGTGAGTGGCTCACGCCATGCCGACGAACACTGGCGTTAATGTCCGAGACTGGAGGTTCCCGTTTATCGACTTCGCTGTCTACGGAATCCTTCCAGAGGACCCGAAGGAAGCCGTCTCAGTCAGGAGACGCTCTCTTCGATTCTATTACGATACAGCTACCAAAATGCTGTACCGACGCTCCTTCGATGGACTCCTCCTTCGATGCCTGTCCAACGAAGAAGCAGCCGAAGCTCTTCGAGAAGCTCATGACGGAACTTGTGGAGCTCATCAACCCGGTCCTAAGTTACAGGATCGACTGTGACGTATGGGCTACTACTGGCCAACCATGGCCGCCGACGCTGTTGAATATGCTAAGAAGTGTCACGCATGCCAACTTCATACAGACTTCATACATACACCGTCTGAACCACTACATCCTATAGTCGCCTCCTGGCCCTTTGAAGCCTGGGGCATGGACATTGTGGGACCAATCACCCCTCCTTCATCAAGAGGACACCGCTTCATCCTGGCCATCACCGATTACTTCTCCAAATGGGCAGAGGCAGTCCCATTGGCGGAAGTAAAGAGCTCTAGGGTGGTTAGCTTTATCAGACACCACGTTATCTACCGCTTCGGAGTACCCCGGAGGATCATCCACGATAATGGTCCTTAGTTCATCAGCCATGTTTTCAGCAGATTCTGTGACAAGAATCGCATTCAAAACGTGGCATCAACCGCCTACAATCCGGCAGCAAACGGATTGGCCGAGGCGTTCAACAAGACTATTGTTAGGCTGCTCAAAAAAGTCGTATCATCCAACAAACGCGACTGGGACGAAAAGCTTGGCGAATGCCTTTGGGCCTACCGCACAACGGTACGGACCCCAACAGGTAACACACCATTCTTCCTGGTCTACGGGAGCGAAGCGGTACTGCCTCTCGAGATCCAGATACCCTCACTCCGCGTAGTAATAACAAACAAACTCATAGAAGAGGACAATCAACGTCGTCGTCTGCGGGAACTGAAGGCACTCGATGAGAAGCGTCTCCTGGCACAACAACGCATCGAACTCTACCAAGCCCGTATATCACAGGCTTTCAACAAGAAGGTCAAACAGAGGACTTTCCAAGTTGGCGACCTGGTTCTAGCAGTCAGAAGTCCAATGGTGTTAACTCACAAGACACCAGGAAAGTTCGAGCCCAAGTGGGAAGGACCTTTCATCATTGAGACGGTATACTCAAACGGTGCTTACCGCCTCGCTAAACCCAATGGGGACTTGTTCATGATGCCCATCAACGGTAAGTTCCTAAAGAAGTACTACTCTTGACATCTTTCAAATATGTGATTCCACAAGGGGATCTATGGACCCGATCATAAGGATTCACAGACAATTCCCTTCCAACAAAACCATACGGAACCCAGCTGTTCCGTGGCATCCTTCAGTAGAAAGACAACCACGTCCACATCACCTCTGAGTTGTTCCTCTACACCCTACAAAGCAAAATCTTACACTACGTAAGCCGATGCTACCCTCCATGTTTACCACGTCCACATTACCTCTGAGTAAACATCTCGTACAAACAACCCCTGCGTTGTCGTACATTGATCGCAGAACTTCTACGTCCACATCACCTCTGAGTTGTTCAGCGTATCCTCCAGGATCATTCCTGCCACGTCCATAATACCTCTGAGTAGGAAGATTCTATCATTTTGAACCCAATGATTGCCATGTCCATATCACCTCTGAGCAAACATATTGGTTCCTTCAAACTTATTATATGTACCTAAAAACCAAGGTGCGCAAAAGATAATAGGTCTACACAAATCATCAAGTTCATAATAACAAAAATGAACACATCACAAAAAAGGTTGTGTGCTTCTTTATTTTCTAAAAAAAAGAGAGTACAGAAATACACTATCCCCCAGCAAGGGTTGCAAAAGAACATTAAAAAAAGGGGAGAAGCTACAGTCCCTGAACCTCTCCAGGGTAGGCTGAGAGCTCTCTGACTCGACGTCTTAAATCGGCTGTACGGGTCTCCACAGTCGCCAGGACTCGACGCTCAGCTTCTTGACGCATCAATTCAACAGCCTCAGCGGAAGTTTCGCTCTCATGCTTCTCATCAAGCTGTTGTCGCTGCTGAGCCAAGGCAAGAGTCCGCTGAGTAAAAGTCGCTTCCTCCTGCTTGAATGCTACGTGTTCAGCCTGGACACATTCGGCATCTAATTGGAGTCGGGCCCGTTGGTCCTCAAGGCGGCGCATTTGGGTGTTGATCTCTGCGATGTTAGCATCCAACGCAGCTCGCGTTTCCATCGTCTTCTTCATGGACTGAGACAACTGCTCTACCGCAGCCTTAGTCTCAGCCACCTCGCGCTCCCAAATGCCCACAGTGGCCTGATAGGAAGACTCGATCTCGGCAATCAACTTTCCCTTCTCCGTATCTATCAGGACGGAGAGGTTATTTCGCTGGATGCGCTGAAGTTCCGCAAGCCGCTCGTCCAGCTCGATCACCGAAGCCTCCAGAATTTCGGCCATATGGTCGTGGCCTTGGGGAACGCGGATTAGCTCGATACAGGGCATTGCCAGAGTTCTTGCCGTCGCAAAGCTCCCGTTGGCATCCATCACCGCAGATACACCCTTCTGCAGCATTTTGTACACCCCCTCGACGAGGAATTTCACATATTCGTCTGCATCCGCCAGTACCTGCGGCGTCATAGCAGGAGTTGGAGGAGCTTCTACAGTTAGCGGACCGGAAGAAGATCCGCCAACCTCAACCTGCGAGGCTTGAACCTCGACATCAATAGGCTCTTCATCAACAGGGGCTGGACTGCTAGCCCGAGGAGCCGAAGGAACAGAGGAAGTCGGCATAGGCGTCGAGATAGCACCCCAAGTAGAAGGAGTAACAGAGGGTTCCACACCCTTGCCCTTCTCAAGCTCGGAGGAACCACCGACGTCAACGGCTACCTCTTCTACCCCCAACGTCCTATCAGCGACCGGTACCTCCCCCGGCAGAACAGGAAGATCAACACTCATCTCCTGGCCCGCCCCGGGAGACAGGACCGGCAGAAGGGTCTCATCCTTCTCAAGTCCCTCTACAGGGGCAGAATCTGTCGCTACCTCCTGATCGGTAGCCACCTCAACTTCCATGGTTGAAGCTGGGGTAGGACTCGGCAATGATATAGCCAACCTCCCCTCATCATGACAAGGAGGGGAATCAACCCTCTCCTCTGTCCTAACCATATCTGTTGCCCCCGCAACAGACTCTTGCAGCTCTGGAGCAACGTCATCCGAAGGCGACGAACTCCAATCCACCTCATCATCAGGATGCCTCGAGTCCGTAGGACCCTCAACGTCCAAGGCCTCCACGGCAGACTGTACCTTCCCGGAATTTGTTGCAACCTCAAAGACAGGAGATACTAAAACCTCCGCAGGAACGTCTTCGGGGCCCTCCTCCACGAGAGACATTATTATCAGTAGAATGCGCTCATCAGAAGAGCCTGCCACCTCCTTCGGTTTACTAGCACCCGGTTTTGAAACACGGGACTTCTTCTTCGACGATCCCTGCAAGAAGAAAAGCATAAGTCACCACAATGACAAAATGAATTAGAGTTACGGAGCACTCCTTACCTCAGCAGGAACTGATCCCGTTGGCGTTACGAGTGGCACTTCCGTAACCTTTGGAGTCGACGTCTTTTTCGACCTTTTCGGTACAGAAGAACCAGCTTCTGTGTCAGCCCGCCTCTTCCCAACAGACGGATCTCTCACTGGTGCTATAGCAGCAGCCCGATATCCTGCCAATTCTGGTGGACGATATGATCGGGCTGCCATCAACATATTCACCGTGGCCTCCAGCTGAGTTCCAATGATGAAACTAGTCTCTCTGTCATAACCAGGAGACGCAGCATTCATAATACAATACAGCTTGGCGGCCGGATATAGGATCTGCGGCCGAGGGTTGCGGACTGGTGTAGTAAAATTAACGCTAGTGCATCTAGCGTTATAATACTGCCAGTCCCGGGCTCCATCCAGCAAACTTCCGATGAAGCCTAGACTGCTACTGGGATTCCGCAACATCAGCTGGGTATAGCCAAATTGACGAGCAAATCGGCTTGGCAGATATGGCTCCAGATAACATCTATTCTGGTTGTGGTAGACCAGGTGAGAAGGCCGGATACTTTGCAACCAACGAAAACTCCATTTCGGCAAAGTGACCGCATCTTCGCCAGAGTCAACTAAATCTTAGTCAGCCTCGAAATCTTTGAAGATCGGACCAACCTTGACAATCTCCCACCCCTGAAGGTAGGACAAGACTCTCCTGCAAACGGGGACGCCAGTGTATAACCACTTCCTCTTGTAGAAGCGGCGGATGAAGGCATCCCCTTCAACATGATCCTCCTCCGGACCGGGACTCATCACGTTCGGATGATGCAAAATCAGCCATCCCATAAGATAATGGAAAGACAGCTCGGCCCAGGGAAAGTTGTCATTGTTACTTTTCTCGTGGATTATATCATCAGCAAAAGACCTCAAACCGTGCAACAGGTTGCACACCATCGCGGGAAGGAGAGCTAAGGGTCGTCCAAAAGCCAACTTTACGGCAGGCAAAATGAGATTCCGATGTACCCTCTCTACGGCACCGGATCCACCTGCAAACACGCAATCCCGGAGCCATATCATCAAGTAGGCTGTCAACACTGCCTTAGATGACATTCGGTGCCCACTGTGCCAGAAGCAGCTATATGTATCCTTGCCGCTCTCATCCGAATGTGGGGTCCTCTCGTCCAGCCGACTTATTTCAGAAGTCACCTCCGCGGGCTTCAGTCCCTGCGGAGTCGCAAACCGGATCCTCGAAGGATCCGCCAAATCCTGCTTAAAGACATAGTCCCTCCAAGCAGTCACATGAGGCTGGGTCTTGCCCTTATCCCTCCGGTGCATCAGATAATGGTGGCTCGTCACCTCTTTGAATACAGCCATCATCTCCGGGTCCTTATCTTTCAGAACCTGGATCTCCTCATTTGACGGGAAATATTCCTCGTACGGCTTCGAGCCCCAAGAAAGCTTAGACACTTCGTACATCTCATGGAGAGCCAACCCCAACTCTTCCACCGGAGTAAAAAAGCTGCCAGTATGGGCATTGAATAATTCCAAGAGCACAAGAAACATAGGTTTATTGAGATCCACGCCTGCCTGCGTAGCCCGAATGGCGGCTGTCAGCCCGATCTCCTTAAGCTCAACTTTGAACCTTGAAAGCACCCAAGTGGTCAACTCATCCCACCTCAGAATATAGTGACACCAACCTTCGACTCTAAAACCACCTGTCGGGTACATGACCTTCATTTTCAGCATCCGATTTGCAAAGGTCAGGGCACTGAAGGGAAACGTGTCATTTGGGACTTCACTGTAGAGGCTCCCGGGACGCAAGGCTCGGTAGCTGAACGAGGAACCGGTTCGTGAAGCAGCCAAAGTATCTCGCTGGTTCGAGGTGGCGTCGATCGAAAGGGTACCTCCCAAGGCCCCTACTTGAAAAGGAGTAAGTTCCCAACACATCCTTCTCTTCGAAGCTAAACGATAAAAGGCCGTCAGCGGCAACTGGCGGTCAACCTGCCGTATGTATAGAACCATGCCTTTGGCAGAAAAGAACCAGTCTTCTTTGATCTTCAGTATCTACGCTTCAGAAGAGACTAGTCGGTCGCCAAACAGAAAGGCAGGTTTTAAGAAAGACACATCTTCAGATTCAGCAGACTTCAGTTTACCACTCTCCATCATACTCTGGAGGAAAAGCGGCAACTGGTTCTGGATTTGCATCATTCTCTCCCGGGGTTGGTTCTGTAAGATAGCATCCTTTGCAGGGTTGATCACCGCCTTATCAAAATCAACTCCCATTTGGCAAAAAGAAGCATCCAGGAGGACCTCATTCAACAAAGGGATCATCATCGACACTGGCACAATAAAAGTGGAAGTCAGGCAAAAAGATAAAAAGTGTCAAATAGATTGATGCATCGTTAGGGTATAAACCCATACGCGTCAGCTTCAGCGCATCATCAGGGCGTAAACCCATGCGCGTCAGCATTGGAGCTTCGGCGCATCATCAAGGCGTGAGCCCATGCACGTCAGCGAAGGCTTCGGCGCATCATCAGGGGATAAAACCCATGCGCGTCAGCAATTAAACCTCGGTGCATAATAAAAGCCTAAACCTATGCACGTCGGCGGAATAAAACCTCGACGTATCATCTAGACAGAAGTCCATACGCGTTGGCCGTTTTGAGTTAGGGCGCAGTAAGGCCCAAAACTTGTGTGAAAGAGACGATACCCACCCGACACCTCGAGACGAACGTCGGCTGGAGTCACAAGGGTGATAGGTGCATCCTCGTCGACGAACTCCTTTGCTTTCTCCTTCCCCTTGCCAGCACCGCCGCGAGGAGTCTTGGGAGCCATGTTCTCAAAGAGGAAAAAGTTAGGGTTTTTGAAGAAAGACTCTAAATAAAACAAGGGCACAGAGAAGAAGAACTCTTTCTCTCCATTTCTCACCTATTTATAGGCCGTGGTCGCACGCGTGAACCGATGACGAGTGATCTCAGCTGTCGCCTCGGGTCCTGTGAAGATAACAGCAGATAAAACCAAAAGATCATCATTAATCTTTTCGGTTACCAAGGCATCATCATATGCATTAACTGAGAGGAGCATGCGCCCGAACAGGCATGCGCCCAACCATCATGCACCCCGACCTCCATGCTTCTTGTTCAAAGTATTCCAAAACTTATTCAAAAGTTTTGAAAACTTTGAAGGGGGTCTTGTAGAAGCATGGAATTTCACAACCAAGAAAGCCCATGCGCCAGACACTACATGCGCCAGAACTCGGACAGAACACTTTACAGCAAAGTCAATAAGTATAGACATTTGAAGGACTTTTTATTTATATACAAAAGTCTATTACATGTCTAGAAAAGGTTGTACAAAGGAGAATTTTTACAAAGAAAAGATCCTAAGTCTACAGCCAGCGGCCACCATGCGCCTCCAGATAGGCGCAGCAATCACCATACGCCGCCAGTTAGGCGCAGCAGATACCATACGCCTCCAACCAGGCGCATCCCACCATCTCCTCAGCAGCTTAGTTATGTGCATCCAGCTCAGTTATGTGCATCCCTTCAGCAGCCCAGTTATGTGCCGCTCTTCCAGCCAGGCTCACCTGATAAGTGCTTCGACTAAACAAAGCATTTAACCCTCTGGCTGGAACCAAGAAAGAGAAGAGCACCGCAAATCTGTGGCCATAGGAGGCTTCGAAAGAGCCTCCAAAGACCAAGGAAGACCGTAATCGAAATACGGCTAAAGGAGCAGCTTTTAACACAACAAGAGTGGGCGACACCCACTTTGAAGGAAGAAAGAGCCTAGCACCGCCATTCCGATCTACAGCTCTTCCGGAACAACGGAGACGAGGTCCGAACATCCCTATCTTTGGATGCAACAGGCACCTTCCGCCTGCCTCAGAAGCCCTCGACTCCGTCTTTTGGATGTAACAGTCATCTTCAAGTGCATCAACGACGACATGGCGTCTCATCTTCACCCTCGGGAACACTTCGTCAACAGAATGCACCCGAATACCCAAGTTCATGTTGGAGGTACGTGAGAGAGCGAGAAGCAAACCTTCTCTCCATGCCACTATTTATAGGCCGGGCAGATCAAACCCACGCGCCAAGTGGATGGCTCTCCGAATTCCGTGCAATGAACTCATATTAAATGGATGAACCAGACGCCTCGACTTCAGCCAAACGGCTATTTAAAAGCACTCGAGAAGCGAAACACCCGCATCATTAAAGACATGTCGGATGCGCCGGCTGGACAGCGCATCACACCCCTTCAAACACCAAGCACCTCCCACAGATGCGCCCTGTACCGAGCGCATCACAGAGGATGCACCCCCATACGTCCCCATACGCCTAGTAGAACGTCAACCAACGCGCCCACTCAGCTGTCCATCGAATGTCACCAACATTAAATGCTGAACTGACAGAGTTGGTAGCATGCCTCCCCAAGTCTGAACGGTTGACAGCTTTTGCAGAAAATGAAGCGTCCACAACGTCAGCATCATCATAACTTTACTCCGACGGCTACTGCCACGTGGCCACCCAACCATCCGCATGCGCCTCAAAAGCCATGCGCCTCAGACCCTTCACTGATCCCTAAAGACAGAAGAAGAGTCTTCAGTTGAAGCTTTGCATGCGCCTCAAAAGCCATGCACCCCAGACTGATCTCTGATCCAGAAAGACAGAAGGAAAGTCGCTCGCATGCGCCTCAAAAGCTATGCGCCCAGAACGGTTCGTGACTCCTAAAGGTCACGAGCCAAAATCTTATCATGCGCCCAATCCAAGGTGCATCCCACCAAATCATCCCCCCATCAGATCCGAGATCTTCGAGCCATGAGTCGACGATACGTGTCCTTTGACTCAACTCATCCAAGATTTCAGCAACAGAAAGATCTTCTCTTCTGCTACGTGCCGGCTCACAACAGCAGTATGAAGAATTCAACCCCTCGAGTAGGGCACATCATCCATGCGCCTCTATCAGCAATCTTCACGTGGCGTCCCCATGTACCGGCGTATCCTACATATGCGCGCATGAGCAGCCAACCTGCCCAGCTATAAATAGAGGGATCATTTCCTTCTTCCAGACACACATACGGACAACGTACAGAATCCACAGCGAACATACAGAGAATCACCAGAGAGGCAGAGACAGATACTCAACGTCTTCCTCCTCTCGGCAAGCTCCAGCACCCAGAGCAATCTACACCTTCAGAGAATCGATAACCGTCGTCAGCCCGTCAACGGAGTCAACGCATTACCACTCGCTCCATTGGCACTAAGGACCCAGATTAAACAAAAGTGTACTCCTAGGACTACATCTAAGTCCTATATTGTAATACTGTTCTGTTTGTGTTAAAGTTTTCAATCAAACAATTTTAATGGCAAACAGTCTTAATCTCAAGCAAGCAAATAATTGTTACAAGATGTTAGATCATTATACATACAAAGTAAGGCATCCCAAATATTACATATTCAGATGATCATGAAGCTAGTCATACAAAATACGAAGACTAGCAAGAGTTAAGTCATACATGATCAACCTTAGGATTTGCTAATCATGTTACAGTCCTTAAGCAGATAGAAATAAAGTTTCAACACGAGCTAATACGTGCTCGATGGCTAAACGTCTCAAAAGAATAAGTTACATTAGAGTGGGAGAGCAAAATAAGAAAAACCACTCGTTGCGATGGTTACTCCTCTTGTTCACCATCTGGATGAAAAGTAGTTAGATCCTCGGGTATCATTACGAAATCTGGCCATATAAAACCAGCTGGGTCAAACCCCAGAAAGAGCAAGTACCACAAGGGAGGCTCCACTTATCAACAAAAATCAGCATATAAAGTAAAAGAAAAACTGATACAAAAATATAATTATAATAATATAATGACAAGATTTAAATGAACATACTTACTTGCATCAGGAAGGACAAGAGGTGTAATATAATTTCCATGTTAATCATGAGACAATCATTCAGGCATGGCCAAGCTTGCTATTATTAGCTAACTATGGTTATCACAGGTCTCGTTACTAACAAGATGCAGTTGAGATATTCCCGCAGTCACAAGCCCTACAGACTATCCAGGTGAAAGTTACGAGAGTTATCAAGATACAAGAGTTATAACACTACCAAAATACAGTCAATTAGCGACGGCACATTAGCGACGGATTCTTTCCGTCGGTGTTAGCGACGGATTTACGACAAATAACCGACGGACTACCGACGACAAATTGATATATTTTTAATTTTATTTTAAGGCATAGAAAAGGTCGAGCGTCCGTCGGTAGGGCGTCGGAGGCATAGCGACGGATATGTGGCCGTCGCTATGCAGTCGACTATTTGGCAGAAATTGTTGGAAGAAGTGGCGGAACAAATCTTCGACTACGTAGCGACGGATAATCTGTAGGCAAGTATCCAAAAGAGCGACGGACGAGCGACGAATATTAGCCGTCGCTAGTCCGTCGCTAAATATACGACCCAGACTTAAATTGAAACGACGGAGAAAACTTTTTATTCCCCCCAAATTTTACTCCCTCTCCTCTCTCTCTCTCTCTCCCGCGGCTTTGGTGATCGGCGGTGTCCGCTCCTCTCTCTCTCTCCCGAAGGTAATCCCCTCTCTCTCTCTCCCTCTCTCGCTCGCGGTGGTCGGAGAGGCAGCGGGGGCGGCGCGCGGGGGCATCGTTGGCTGGGAGCCGATGGGGGAGGCGTTGGCTGCGGGGGCAGGGGAGGCGGAGGTAGGAGGGCTGTTGGGGGAGGCATTTGGCTGCAGGAGGCGCGGGGGAGGCGTTTGGCTGCGGGGGGCACGCGGGGGAGGCGGGGGCTGGGGGGGACGGAGGAGACGGGGGTGGGGGGGTTGGCTGCGGGGGCGGTGGGGTTGGCTACGGGGGCGGGGGAGACGGGGGCTTGGAGGCGTTTGGCTGCGGGGGGCGCGCGGGGGAGGCGGCGGCTGGAGGAGCGGGAGAGGCAGGGGCAGGGGTGTTAGCTGCCGAGGCAGAAAAGACGGGGGTTGGGGGGCTGGGGGGCATAGGGTCGGCTGGAGGGGATTAGAATAGGAGGTAGTTGATGTTTGGCGTAGTCATGTTCTTTTGTTCTTAAGTAGATACAAGCTTACATACATTTCGTAGATATAAGCTTACACACATTTCGTAGATACAAGCTTACATATATTTCGTAGATACAAGCTTACATAATTTTGTACTTAAGTCAACTCTAGTAAGTATGCAGACTTTCATACATATATAGAATAATATATTCCTATATTTTGCGGTAGTTGATGTTTGGCGTAGTCTTATTCTTTTGGAATTCCTATATATCTTACACACGTAATCATGAATGTGGTTATCGATATATTCGTACACTACCAAAATTTATCATTTTAGCGACGGCCCTATCCGTCGCCAATCCGACGGTAATTACGAATAGCGACCGATAACCGACGGAATTTGGCCAAAAAAATTCGTCGGCAATCAGCTCGTCGCTAATAATGGTCCGTCGCTAAGTTGTCGTCAAACGACGGAATAGCGACGGATTGTCGACGTCACAATACGAAGCATTAGCGACGCATTTTCGACGGACTGTCGTCCATTTCAACTATTAAGTACTGAACTGTGTAGACAATAGCGACGTAAAATTTCGTCGGTAACCCGTCGTAACAGCGTATCAGAGCGTATCGTTCCGTCGCTCATCCGTCGGTATTCGTCGGTAACGAACGACGGATTAGCGACGGCGTGCTGACGGACTATCCGTCGATCAGGTTCTGGAAATGCTAGGCATTTCCAGCACCATGGCGACGGAAGAGTAGTCGCTAATCCGTCGATACAACGTCGCCACAGCGACAGATTACTGACTGATTATCCGTCGCCACGGTTCTGGAAATGTCATGCATTTCCAGAACCATGTCGACGGATTGTCCGTCGCAAAGCAGTCGCTAGAGAGAGCGACTGCTTAGCGGCTGATTATCAGTCGCCCTGGCGACGGATAGGCCGTCGCTATTCCGTCGAAGTTTATACCACCAGAACCTCGCCGACGAAAAATCCGTCGAGCATCCGTCGCTACCTGTAAATACTTTAAAAACTCCAGATAGCGACGGCTAATCCGTCGACAAACCGTCGGCAACTGGGATTATCCGTTGCTAAACGGTCACTAGTCCGTCGCTAACTGAGTTTTTTAGGGAAAAAAATTGCAGCACTTTCCCTGTTCACAAATATATGCATAAACCAAACCAATATATAATGCACACCAATTATCCAACAATCACACAGACCAAATATATAATGCACACCAATTATCCAAGAATCACATAGACCAAATATGCACATACAAATTTAATGCACACCAATTATCCAAGAATCACAGACCAAACCAAATTAATAGAAAATAAATATTAATTATCCTAAAGAGTAACATAATATCCGGTGCTATAAGCCGATTATAGCACAATTACTTCAAAGCTCTCACAAATAATCCAAATTTTCTTAATACAATATTTTAAGAAGGAGGAGGTCGATTGTCCGGTGGTGGTAATCCCATATGCGACCGACGAATATACTCCTCCACAAGGTATGGAGGCAAGCCGTCGTAGACACTGCTCGAAAGTCGGCGTAGCTGCTCTGCGGATATGAGATCCAGGAGTGACGTCACAGTCGTAGGCGGTACCACAGGGGCATCAGGGTTGAAAGAAAGATGGCCCACGGAAGACGGACCAACCCCTGCAGTCGACGGACCAGTAGAAGACGGACGAGCACCATCAGCAGACGTACCGGCAGCAGCAGACGGATCGACAGCAGCAGATGCAGGCGAAAAGTACATGGCAAATTGCTCCCGCAAGGACGATACCGCCTCGTGCAGCTGCGTAAGCTGCGACCTAACATCATCGTCTGTCCGGGCCACGGGAGGAGGCGGTGTCGGTGGAAATCTCTACGTCACCATATGTAATGGCCCTAGGGAGCCGACTCCGTACAGGAACCCTTTCTTAAAGCCGCCGACGGTATCTACGAACAAGTCGTTCCGAGCGGCCAAAGAAGAGGGCATCCGGAAGGGCGTCGTTTCACCGACATCCTCGGTGTCAGTTAACTGAGCCCGACTAAGGGCCTCACGATACGCAGCCTATCAAATGAATGTATTTATATTATAAGATTTATCTAAGTTGTAATCTAAATCCTATGTTTCACTAAGTTAAGTATGAATCCTAAGTTTACCTAAGCTATAGTCCGAATACTTTTAATTCTAACGTTAATCTCATAAACATAAGTACTTACATCAGTCTCCTTGGCCCTCTCGTCGACGAAGCTCTCGTCCTTCCGTCTTTTGTGCGTATGCTGGAACACGTTGTGCATGGTAACCGATTCTGGTGCCCTTTTCTCCTTCACCGCCCGTTGGGCCTGTATACGAAATTTCCGTAGAAACTAATTAACTCCTTTAATTAATAATACCTAATTCGATAGTGAAATAAATTTATGGTTGCTCACCAGATCAGCAAGTGTCGCTGCGTGGGACCTTGATCCCCCCGTATGAAGGCCCGTGGCAGATCGGTTCACCTTCTCCGATTTCTCCTTGTACGCAGGGGTATCCATCATGCCTAAGAGGTCCTCATAATACTCCTGTCGGATCCAATTCGACCTCGTATGCCCCATTTTTAGGTCATAAATCATATCCCGTATCTTCTTCGAGTAAGCGCTTCTGTAGGTCCTACGGATCCCCTCCTCGCGATGGGGGGGCCACCAGTACGTTGTCTAACACAGAAAATCAATTATCACGTAATTTAAAAAATGGTTGATTAAAGAGTAACTAATAATTAACCAAAAGATATAGATATATACCCTCAACTCGTCGAGCCAGACGTACTGTACGTTTGGAGGTACCGACGAAAAATTGAGGTAGGGACCGTGGAAGTTAGCCCTGATAATTTCTCCAAGGGCCCTGCCAACATTAAACGAAAAAAACCTACAAAAAAGAAACGACTGGATTATTAACTTGAATAAATGAAAGAAATTTAATAAATTTACTTAAATTTACTTACGAGGTCCCCGCGGGCCATAGCTCTCGTCGGAACTCGCCTCTCAGCCTCTCTGGTGCTGTCGGAGGATCCGCGGGTCCGCGTATGTACTCCCCAGTAACCGGATGGAACCGAGTATGGGGGTACTTCGGGGCCCACTGTGCAGTAACTGGGGCATCTCCTGGTGGATCCGCTGCTGGTGGTTCCGATAGCGGAACGGATTCGCTAGCAGATCCGGACTCATGCCTCGATGAAGTGGTCGATCGAGGGCGAGATGCGTCTGTGCCCGGGGTACTCTCCGGGTCGGGCTCGCTCGATGGGGTCACATCCCGAGAACTTTAAATACTACCACGACCACCAGTACCAGTACGACCACGACCACGACCTGCACCACCACTACCACCACCACCACCACGACTAGCACCACGACCACGGCCAGCCATCATGACCTGTAAATAGAACACATAAACATAATTAACAATATAAAAGTGTAAATGGATATAAGAAACTAAACTAAAATATACATACCACCAGTAGGGAGACGAGTGCCGCCGCGACGAAAAAGACGAGGAGTGCCATCTGCAATAAGTAAATAATCGAATGAAAAAAACATGAATTCACGTAATTGCTTTTATGAGGTCAAACTTAATTCACGTAATTGGAAGTGTTTTTAATATACAACAATATTTAACCTAATCATCGTCTTCGTTCTCATCTTCGGCCTCGTCTTCATCATCATCCACCTCATCCTCATCCTTATCTTCATCGTCGATTTTATCTGTATCCTCATCCCCATCAAATTCTTCTTCTTCTTCTTCGTCTTCTTCTTATTCTTCTTCTTCTTCTTCTTCTTTTGCCTTAAAATTTGGGACAAGACGCCTCTTTCTCCCCTGGTTGACAGCTAAGTCTTGTGTATCAACCTCTTCCTCCCCTCTATTTTCCTCAATAATATCTTCAACATCCATTGTATCTGAGTGTTGTCCCAAGTATTGGGACTTTTCGATCTGGTCCTCTTGGTATGTTGGGTCTCCAACGTTGAATGTATTTCTAGATTTAATCTTGCATACTGCCCACCAGTCAAATCGATCTCTACGATGCCTTAGGTAGCTTGTATAGTAGACTTGAACAGCCTGATTTGCTATCGCAAATGTATCGGACCCTCTATACCTCCTGCGATGATTTATATCGATGAATCCAAATTGTTTATCGATTCTCCAACCGATATTTGGTGTCGTATCGAACCACTCACATTTGAATATCACAATATGCATATCATATGGGCCAGTATATTATAAATCTATAATATCCCGAAGCACTCCATAATAGTCAAAGTCCGGCTCGTCGTCATAGACGGTGCCTCTTATGCAAACACCGGAATCCTTGGTATTGATACCGTCATTGATAAATTTGACATTTATAGCTTTCTGAGTTGACTTAAACCTGAAGCCATTAACGACATAGCCTGGCCAAGTCTTTATTTGCTTCTTCGGTCCCAGTGTCAGATAACGAACACTCTCTTGAGTGAGTGTTGTTTCAGGCAATAAAACCTGTAAACAAATATTTATAATTTAAATATTTCAGATTATATATTAATAATCTCAATTATAGTCATAGTTACTTACGTATTTGCGAAACCATGACGGAAATGTACAATCAACCTCTCTTTGAAGTCCCTCATCGGTAATATCGGGTCTCCTCATTTTGACTTCATCTCTAAATACACTATTAGAGAAAATAAGAATATATATGTGTAGTTACTTACTTCATCAAATTCGAGATTATAACGAGTGCAAGTATACTGACTTACTTCTCCAAATCTCTCACTTCTTGTATGTCACAGTTTAACAAGACATATCGGTGAGCGGCATCATACTCGTCGTCTGTCAACCACCGTCTTTTACTAGCCCCAACAAGCTTGCCCCTTACATTGAATCTTCCTCCATCCTCAACGTCCTCGTCATTCCTTTGAGGTCTATTTCGATTTGTTTTAACATGAGTATCGAAATAAATAGAGCAGAAGTTTGACACCTCTTCGATAAGATATGCTTCGCATATCGAAGCCTCTATATGAGCTTTGTTGCCAACTTTCTTCTTTAGATGGTGTAGGTATCTAGAGAGACAAATTATCTTGAGAATTAAGAAAGAATTTTAAAACCCACTGAAATTCAGCTTAAATTATATCGATATTTATGTACCTTTCAAATGGGTACATCCATCGATAATAAACAGATGCACCGACACGGGCTTCGTATGCTAGATGAATCGGTAGATGTTCCATGCTGTCGAAGAAGCCAGGAGGAAATATTTTCTCCAACTTGTAAATTGTTAAGATAATCTTCTCCTCAAGTTCAACCATGTGTTGCACAGTCAACTTAGTTGAACAAATATCCCTAAAAAATATTGATAGTTCGGCCAACGGAACCCATACAGCAGAAGGCAACAACTCTTTCAAAGCAATGGACAGTAATCTTTCCATAAACACGTGGCAGTCATGACTCTTCATTCCCGTTAGCTTGCGTTCATTGAGGTCAACGCATCTTGACAAATTCAACACATAGCCGTCGGGAAATCTTAAAGTAGATACCCACTTGCAGATTATTAATCTATCTTCCTTGCTCAATGTGTATTGTGCTATCGGCTTACTTAATTGTCCAGCAGATCCCCTTTGTATCAAGTTCAGATAAGGACGCTTGCATATCTCAGCAATGTCTTGTCTTGCTTTTGGATTGTTCTTCGTCTTTCCTTTAATGTCCATGACGGTATTAAAGACATTATCGAACACATTCTTTTCGATATGCATAACATCAAGATTATGCCTTATAAGATTATCTTTCCAATAAGGCAAGTCCCAGAAGATACTCCGTTTGGTCCAGTTATGGGTTTGTCCGAATCCATCGACACGATTGTTCGATGGATCTTCCATTACAGTGGGCAAATCCTTTACATCTTTCCAAATATCGTATCCCGACAATCTGGCAGGCGGATGAGAAAATTCTTATTTTCCAGCTCTGAATGTGTCCTTGTTCTTTCTCCAAGGATGACTCGCGGGCAGAAATTGACGATGACAATCAAAGAAAGAAGTTTTTCCTCCATGCTTAAGGCGGAATGCCTTACTATTTTGCATGCATATCAGACAAGACAGGGTGCCTTGAGTACTCCATCCCGACAGCATACCGTATGCGGAAAAATTATTGATTGTCCACATCAGTGAAGCTCTCATCTGAAAGTTCTGTTTCCTGGAAATATCATACGTCGTGACGCCGATCTCCCACAGCTATTTTAGCTCATCCACCAACGGCTGTAAATATATATCGATATTCTTCGTCGGATTTTTGGGACCCGGTATGATAGCTGTCAAGAACATATAAGGAGTCTTCATACACATCCATGGTGGCAGATTGTAAGGGGTCAGAATGACCGACCAGCAGGAGTATTGAGATCCCGACTGCCCGAAAGGGGCGAATCCATCAGAACATAGCCCCATACGTATATTTCTGGGCTCTGCAGCAAAATCTGGATGGTGAAAATCGAAATATTTCCACGCCTCTCCATCCGAAGGATGTGACAATTTTCCATCGTCCTTTGTGCGTTCTTCGTTGTGCCACGTCATGTGTTCTGCTGTATTCTGAGACATATACATCCTCTGCAAGCGCTTCGTGATCGACAAGTAATGCATATACTTGTAAGGACGTCATTTTCTAGTTGACTTTCCTTTTCTCCTGACTTCCTTGTAACGATCCGCCTTACAGAAGCGGCAACTTTCTACATCCTCGTTCTCCTTGTAGTATAACATGTATCCCTTGCGACAACAATCTATCTTGTCATACCCCAGTCCCAGTTGTCGGACCATCATCTTCGACTTGTAGAAATTTTTTGGAAGCTCTTTTGATTCCTTCGGTAACACCTCCTTCATTAGTTGTGTAATCCGATCATAGAAAGTTTGTGGCAAGTTAAAATTGGACTTTATGTTCAATAACCGCATCGTCACTGACAGTACGGAATGTGGATCACAACCAGGATATAAAGAAGTTTCAGCATCCTGAAACATATCATAGAACTCCTTCGCCTCGAGATTAGGATACTCCGGATCAAAATTAGGCCCTGCCGCGTCGTACACCATATCTCGTGCAAGGTTCTGCACGTCTCCATAATCAATGGAGCATTCGTCGTCATCGACGATAAAATCCGCTGCAGCATTATCATCAAAAGTATTAGTAGCAGCATTTGCAACCTATCTTTCGGCATATAGTTCACCTTGCGATGACCACAGGCCGTAATCACGTACGAAACCCTTACGGGTCAAATGATCTCTTACACTCACCACTTCTTCGTAACGTCTATTACGACAATTGCGACATGGACACTTGATTTTGTTACCGTCCATAAACTGAGCTTTGCTCATGACATACTTAAGAAACACTTACACGCCTGCCTGAAAATCGTCACTCACACCTATTCTGCTCTCGTGTTGTCATTTGTACATCCATGTACGATCAACGAAATAACGATCCATCACAGATTAGATATAAAAATCTGTATAGTAAGACAAACTAAACAGAATTAGTATATAATCATGTAACTGGTGGATCCGCTAGTATTCTAGCTCGAGAAGAGAAAAATCTAAATACAGTTGTTACTAATAGTTCGATACCGATAGTGCGATACCGATACCGATATCGATAGTTCGATACCGATAGTTCGATACCGATAGTGCGATACCGATACCGATACTGATAGTGCGATACTGATACTGATACCGATAGTTCGATACCGATAGCATGGTTTAAAGTATCGGCCGATACCGATCCGATACAGCCGATACCGATACGGTTTGGCATGTTCCGATCCGATACCGACCGATACCAAATATTGACCGATACCGACATTGGGGGTCTTTGTTCCGGTCAATTCGGCAAAACCAATCGGTAAGGGTGACTACTATTTCATATAATTTCAAAACTACTAAGAAATAATGCTGAAATACTTAAAATTATGCCTAAATGTATAAAATATATATTTTTAAATGTAAATAATTTATTAATAATTATTTGTTTTCCGATACCAAAGTCCGATACTCCGATACGATACCGCCGATACTACCGATATCGTCGATACCAATACTTATAGGAATAGTCCGAAACCGATTCCGATACCGATATTGTGAACCTTGACCGATAGTGCGATACCGATACCGATAGTGCGATACCGATACCAAACTGAGTCAATCTATCTATTTCTAAATTGCAAGAGTCCACTTCTAGGATATGGGAGCTATATCCTAAATATCTAGTCTAAAATTAACTTGGTTAGGATACTAGAGTGTCCTTATCATCTAGCAAGCACTACCTTAGTCTAGTCACACTAGCATTAATTACCTATAATTCCTACAATGTCTACAATCACACATTACACCCCAAGCCGTCCTGCATGCTAATAGGCATGGTAGGCCTGCCTTTCATTCCTCACTCTCTAAAGCACACATACACATATATATGTATATCACAGTTAGATGTATAGATATATACATCTATATGGAAGCACACAGCTAACTTATGCAGATGAAGAACTCGTACTTCCTTGACACAGTGAACATATACACCATGAACCCAAACTCCATATTCACATTTACTAATCCAAACACCACCAAACTAATGGATAACACCCAATATGGATAACACATTATTTAGCCAATATATAAACTCTGATGAATTTGATAAGCAAAGCCCCCCGCCGCCCCCGACCAAAGCCCGCCGCCCAGCCCCCGACGCCCCCACCCCAAGCCCACCGCCCAGCCCCCGACGCCCCCGCCCCAAGCCCGTCGCCCAGCCCCCGACGCCCCCGTCCCAAGCCCGCCGCCCAGCCCCTGACGCCCCCGCCCCAAGCCCGCCGCTCAGCCTCCGACGCCCCCTCCCCAAGCCAGCCGCCCAGTCCCCGATGCCCCCGCCCCAAGCCCGAATATCCCCAAGCCCGCCGCCCCCGCTGCCCCTACGTCGACACCGCGACACAGAGAGAGAGAGGGGATTACCTTCGGGAGAGAGAGAGGAGAGGACGCCGACGCCGTTTACCGAAGCCGCACGAGAGAGAGAGAGAGAGAGAGGAGAGATTGAATTTGGGGGGAATGCTAAAAGTTCCTCCCGCCTTTTTATTTAAGTCTGGAACGTAAATTTAGCGACGGAATAACGACTGCTCATAATCCGTCGCCAAGTAGTCGCTATTATTGATTATCCGACTGAATATCCGTCGCTACGTAGTCAAAGATATGTCCCGCCAATTCTCTACACAATTCCTGCCAATTAATCGACTACGTAGCGACGACTGGAGATCCGTCGCTATAACACCGACAGTCTAGCGACGGATGTGCGACCTTTCCTCTCCCTAAAATTAAAATAAAAAATGGCAAAGGCGTGTAGTCGGTAATCAGTCGCTGAGCGGCCACGAAGACGTCGCTAACACCGACGAAAAATTTCCGTCGGTGTAACATAGTCACTAAATATCCGTCGCTAATTGAGTGTATTTTGGTAGTGGTAGGTCATATAGCTTGAGCACGTGTAACATAGTCATGTAGCTTGAGCACGTGTAACATAGTCAGCTCTTGGAGCATGAGTCATGATGTGACGAGCTATCTCGACACAAATTTTGGTGTTAAATATACCTTGTTATTTGAGGCTAGAACTTGTATTTTCTTCCAAACAAAAATTCCCTCTACACAAACATACATTTTGTTGTTATAGTGTCCCAATACACATGATCTCAATACTTCAGTCCCTCTTGTTGAAACAGAGTCACCACTATAACCAATTGGTTGCCTGCCTAATAATTATTTCCAACAATTTTTTTTTGGAATCAAGGTGATAGAATAGAAGCACTTCCCTTCTGAACATTCTTGGCACAAGTATAACTTGGAATTCTATTGAGACAAGTGAAACGTTCTTGGTGTTTTCCTTTTGGCACAATAGTTTTGGTTCCAGTTCCAGTGTACCTGAATATGAATTTGCCAAACCCCTAGTATTTCAGAAGAGAAGTTTCATTTGTATGCTTGTTAACTAGTACTTCCTCTCTAATGTAGGGATTTGGAACCTTAGTATTAACTGATGTAACTTTTCTTTGACTGTTTAAGGGCTTATAGATGGAACTTAGTCTTAGCTGCTGCAACTTTTGTTTTTGATGATTGGTACTCTATGGTACTTTTTTACTACAGCTTATGAGTGTACCTGTAGCCTCCCTACCCGAAAATTTTCAAAATATTTTTTTATAATTTATTTGATTTAAATGGTGATTTTAGAATTTTATAAATAATTAAATAGTTAATTAATACGGTAGATGACTTTAACCACAGTTGAGTTTTGAAGTACCAGACGACTAGGAATCATGGCACGGATAGTTCAGTGGCGTGCCTTGACTAGTGTATTAGCCCTGGTAGGGAAGGCCGAACCATAGTGATGTCCTAACTAGGAAAACCAGGCCAAGTTGTGACATGACCATTATAAATATTGTAATTATTCATTATTAATATCATTTAACGTCTAGGTGACCCAGTCGTACCAAACTAGTCAAACTGGACCCAAACCAAGCCCAAGACCATGTAGGCGAGTAGTGAGACGAAAGACGTCCATGTAGATTGTATAGATGAGTATATATAGGTATTGGTTCATTTTATGGTCTAGTAAGTAACCCTTGTAAATTGAATATTAAATATAATATATTATTTTGCTATTTAAATTATCTTGGATATATATATATATATATATATATATATATATATATATATATATATATATATATATATATATATATATATGTATGTATATACGTTTTGGATATATTAATGTATTAGTTGATTGCTTGGAATACTTGTTGTTGTAGTGGTAGGTATGATAAAAGATAATTATAAATATATATAGAGTTATATAATTATATACGTATAAATGTGTATAAAGATATACGCGAGTATGTGTATGTTTATGTATATAAATACATATATTATATATGTGTATATGTGTATTTGTATATATATATATATATATATATATATATATATATATATATATATATATATATATATATATATATATATATATATATATATATATATTATAAATACATGTGTATATGTGTATTTGTATATAAAAATATATTATAAATATATGTGTATATGTGAATATATAGATATATATATGAGGTGTGTGTATGTATAAATATATATGTGTATAGGTGTATTTATATGTATATACTATATATATATATATATATGCGCGTGTATATGTATGTATACATATACATAAGTATTCATGTGTATATCTATATATATAAATATATATGGATTCATATATAATAGTTAAGAAATAAAATAAAGAAAAGGAAAAAGAATGGAAACCAAGCTCGGCCAGCCCGAGCTGGGATGGAACCCCCACAGCAAGCGGGCCCGGCCCAATGGCTTAGCAGCAAACCTCAATTCCAACCAAGAGAAACCGAGTCCCTGCACGAAACCGGAGTATTTATACTCGATATAGTTCGAGAGATCAAAAGAAACGAAGCCCTAACCCTCGACACGAACCCCGCCCAGGCCGTGCGCGCCTCCCTCACCTGTGCGCCACCACCGTGTGACGCGGCACGCGGCCACAGGCCGGCCGACCGCGCGCGCGCGCGAGCGCGCGAGATGACAGCGGAAACAGCAGCAGTTGCATCCGGGAATGACACTTCGCGAAGAGATATCTTCGCCCACGCTTGATCATTTTTCGTTCAAATTGCGCAGGTACGAAGCTAACCTATAGCCCTTCAATAACCCTTTAAATAGTTTGGATTGATTCGCTTCGTGCGCGTCGCAAAGCGATTCCCAAAATTGGGAAAAATCTCGATTTCCAGGATATAGAAACTGCCCCAACATCCGATGTTTGCGGTCGAATTGTGACCAGAACATCGCGAGTTTTAGAAAACTGTTTGAACAGACTTCTAGACAACCTAACCAAGATGGAAACGCTATTTTTAGAATAAATTCTTATTGATTAATTGCTGTTTAAAATTAGGGTGAAGTTGACGAAAAATCTGTTTTCAAAACTAGAAAATTGTTCCACACGACGTGCGTCCCGCCAAGCCGGGCGACGTGGTCACGAACCGAAGGCATCGAAAGCTGCATAACGACTTCGTGGTCGTGTGGGCTTTGGCGGAATTCAAATTGGTCGCGTGTGCGCGACGAATTTGATGCGTATCCGTCGAAATTCACCGTATCGTGCACTTTGTAAATTCTCCAATTACTTTGTGCACGCTCGTCAGATCGAGACAAAACTTGGGCCAACAGAACCGTATCATTTTTCTGGTCCTGTATGCCAAGTTTGGTCCAAATCTGAGACAGTTGAATCCGACGTCATTTTGTGGGCCCCATGGTTTCACTCAACGGGCGATTTTGTGCATGGCCCGTCAGAATCCAACTCTGGACATACGGTTGGGTTCGTATCGAAAAACTGGATCCGTAAACATATAGTTTGACGACTTTAGAGACCGTTGACTCTAGCACGCTTTTCGGTGCAAAGCGGATCCAACGGCGGACATCATTTTTGCCCAAAATTACCGTTTTGCCCCTGTGTCTAGAATTGGACTTAAGGTCAGGCAATCCTAGCTAATTTGACTATTCTGAGAATGTTGGTACTATTTATTTAAGCATCCGGAGACTTCTGCAAGTGTTGATTGATTGTGGCTCATTGAGTGGTATGGTATTATTGGTTTCTGCAGCTAAGGACCTCAGGCAAGTGCACTTTCTGATTGCTTTCCGATTCATAGTAGTCTTTTTATTTCATGTCTATATATATATCTTGCTGCTTGTTGACACGCTCGTCACACGGAGTAGTCGGGAAGGGAAATATCTTAGTACACATGTGAACTACCCAGAAATATCCCCAAAATATCTATTATTGCATGATAGCAGCTGCGCACGACACGTGCAGTGAGCCGGATTTATCCCCTAGCCGTTCACATGTCGAAACAGATATTTCACACCACCTAAATAGATGTCTTTTATTAGTTTTTCATTGTTTACTTCTCTATCGTGCTATGTCATCAGATTTCTTTCTAGCTTTCATATTCCATATGTTATTTTCATGTCTTGTTAATTCTATTATGTTTTGCATTATCGTCGGTTTGTGTACTTGTTCCATTCCTGACTGAAAACCAATATTTTTCAGGTTTAGCCGCGATCATCTTTAGCACTGGGGGAAGGCTTGGGTATGCTGAAGTCAAACCTAGAAATAGATAGCAGATGTACCAATTTCATAAATTGTAAAATCTTGCATTTCTTTTAATTATAAATGATGTAAATGTTGTAATAAATTTAGAATTGTGAATGAGCAGCAAATGTGATATTTTGAGCATTTATATTCTTGCGAACTTGACAGCGTTCTACCGTCGACTCTGCGGCGTAGGCTGGCTTGGACACGTCTCGTATCCAAAAAGCGGGTGCGGGTCGTGACAAGTTTTTGTGGTGGCCCATGCAGGTCAGTTTTCGCAAAAGATTGCGAACTCGTGATGGTACGTTAGTCGTACTATTGCGAGCCTGCGACCAGAAAATGCTCATTCACAAACTAGGATTAAAATTATTTAGGAGAATAACTAGGACTAGGAGTCCCTTGTTCAAACTGACCATTGGGTGGTTAAGGTTATTAGATAGGCCATGTAATTTAGATAGCTTGCTATATCCCTATAGGTACACTATTACTTTCGATATGACAGTGTGATCCAATGTGGATATACTATTCGCTTGGTATGTTAGACTTGCCTAGAATTAAGGCGTTAATTTTGATAAACTGTTTAATCTTCTTTTGCTCTATTAGATATAAACATCATTCCATGAGTTAGAATTGCCTGTTTAAATTCTCTTTTTGATGTAAAAATTTAGTTTATAATTTCTGATTCTGTAATTCGTGTGCGAATCTCGAAGTAGATTGATTTGAGATTTTCCCTCAACCATAGAAATGCACATGAAATAGATACTAGAATATTTGTATTTCTTTCGTCTTTAATTATTTTCTCCATGTTAAGTCTGTTATTTTATGTGTATTGACGGATAGGACAAATACCTACGCTCTATTTCAGTCAACTTGTTTGAATCTCTAGGAGCTCATAGATTTTACGGTTATAGTTAGAGAAATATTAGTTAACCCATAAAGTCTAGACAGCAGCGCACTGTCGTCAATTATTTGAGAGTGGAGAATGTGGGTTCACTGCAGCCAGCAGCGCACTGGTGAGGCACAACCCATAGAATTGAAATCGTTTCGAAGAATCATAGTCTATAGAACATTGCATAAACTATGTTCTCGTTGACTTCTTTAGATCTTAGATACCATTGTGTCAATATAGGTAGAGTGTCTGATAGCCTATCATATTGAATCACGAAACTAAGGGTTTGCCGTAACCAGAGTATACAAACAAGGCGTAATTCTCGGTGAAATGATTTCAGATGTGATTACAAGTTTAGAATATTACAGAGAACAGAGACTACCCTGTATGACCCTAAGATCCAAAACAAATACTAGTGTAAGTTCTGCCAGTTGAATAGCGTGTCTCCCAACCTGGTCTTCCATGGTCCTTGTGATCCATTGACGAGGTAATTGGCTGACACTAACAGGTTTACTTAGAATATAGAATTTAGGGTTCCATAACCCATTAGTCGACTAAGGCCAAATAGATAGAAGATAATAGGTTGACTGTATAAACAATAACACCAGGTAAGGATCCGATTCTCTCAAAACTCGAATTACTTATTTCCTCCTTCCAAAAATCTTGCGTACTTGTATTTTGACTACCTTAACCAACGCTGCTATTACAGCCTAGTTTTTATAAGCTTCCTCTTTTATCGAGCTTGACTCAAGACATACATTTATTGGGGACGCCCGCTAATATATTGTCTAATCAGAATCATTGTATCACGGTCTGATCAACCATGATGTATTTGGTTCGCTTTCTATTTAATTATCCTACGTGGATTGAGATATAGATGTCTCTAGGGTCTCATCCATGACTGCTTTGACAATTCCTCTTGAATTAAACATTCGCCCTTGAATCATGTAATTGTGTTCAGTGACATCTCTCTTGAACTCTTATTATTTTCGTCTTCACCGAATGGAAAGACGAAAGCTCGCAATTGATAGATAGATATAGAGTATCCCCATGGCTATAATAGTGGTATACACCAGTATAGCTACCATTGGCCAGCCCTGTGACAGGAACCTTGCCACCATATCCTAGCCTCTAAGGTGGGTAGACTGTAAGCCTTCAAAAAAAATTTGGTATGTACGAGGATTACCGATTGATTGGAATAATTTTCCACTAAGATGATAATTAGAGCCCCATGGACTCCCACTTTCCATTTAGATCATTTTGTGCCCCGATCGTGCCATTAGTAATCAGAGCACAAGACCAGCGATTACCCTCCAACAAATTTCATATGTAAGATCTAGACGAGTCTACCTTCATCTAGGTATACCCTGTCCCACTCAAACCCATTCCCTTGTACTCTATTTTTATGCTACGACTTTCTGGTTAAAAGGACTAGCTATAAACCCTACCACAATACCGGTATACTTCCCGACTTTCCCTAGAACCTCAACCTTGGCTCAATACATTCGACCCAATTTTTGGTTGTGATCTACTCGAAGCCCACTACGCACACGTCCCTAGTGTGCCACCCGATTGAGGCCTCATGTACTACTTAAACTCAAAGGGCACTGAAGGCACATTTCAGGCTTATGGACCAAACTAACCAACCCGACTAGCAACTAGCTCAGCCCTTGGATAGAAACCTATTCTAGGATACCCTAATCTAGTAGGAAGAGTTTCATCATTGGGATCTTGTCCAATCCTTATAGATCGAAATCCAATGTTCATCCAACCAACGACTGATGTCTAAATAGAGAACCCAGTAAGATCACAATCTAGATTTCTCAAACTCCATTCCATTTTGGAACCTTGTTTAGAATTCCGAGATTGGAACTTTTGTATTCCAGATTGCAAGCTCTCCTAAAGAACGAATGATTCTTAGATTTAGTCAATGACTAGACTAGAGTAGCCCAATCTAGCGAATATGACTATAGGTTCATAAACACTCTTTCTATCTGTATCCTTAGATACTTTCTACCGCTCTTAAAATTTCATATTTATTCTTGATTATTTTTATCTTCATGTCCTTCATATTTTGGAGCGACGATTGGTCATGCTTATTAGAGTTTATCAACATTTCTTAACTACTTGTGTAAATTGTTGATTGTTAAATTTTGGGTTGCCTGATATATACGAGAGGATTATAGATACCATATGTCCTAGATATTTTTGGAAGAGTTATTAGCCACTAGTTAGAAGATTATAAAATTTTAGTGACCTGTGTTTCAAGAGAGTAGTGTGACTAAAGGTGGGTAGAAGTTCTCGGGATTTCGTAAATACCAAATGACTAGAGAAGGATATAAATGATTTTGAGAAATTAAATTTGAGGAGATTAAAGGAATACTAGACTTTGAATTTTTAAAAAAATAGTTATGAATTTGAATTTCGAGGACGAAATTATTTTTAAGGTGGGTAGATTTGTAGCCTCCCTTCCTGAAAATTTTTAAAATATTTTTTTATTATTTATTTGATTTAAATGGTGATTTTAGAATTTTATAAATAATTAAATAGTTAATTAATACGGTAGATGACTTTAACAACAGTTGAGTTTTGAAGTACCAGACGACTAGGAATCATGGCACGGATAGTTCAGTGGCGTGCCTTGACTAGTGTATTAGCCCTGGTAGGGAAGGCCGAACCATAGTGATGTCCTAACTAGGAAAACCAGGCCAAGTTGTGGCATGACCATTATAAATATTGTAATTATTCATTATTAATATCATTTAACGTCTAGGTGACCCAGTCGTACCAAACTAATCAAACTGGACCCAAACCAAGCCCAAGGCCATGTAGGCGAGTAGTGAGACGAAAGACGTCCATGTAGATTATATAGATGAGTATATATAGGTATTGGTTCATTTTATGGTCTAGTAAGTAACCCTTGTAAATTGAATATTAAATATAATATATTATTTTGCTATTTAAATTATCTTGGATATATATATATAATAAATATATGTATGTATATACGTTTTTGGATATATTAATGTATTAGTTGATTGCTTGGAATACTTGTTGTTGTAGTGGTAGGTATGATAAAAGATAATTATAAAATATATATAGAGTTATATAACGTATAAATGTGTATAAAGATATGCGCGAGTATGTGTATGTATATAAATACATATATTATATATGTGTATTCGTATATAAATATATATATTATAAATACATGTGTATATGTGTATTTGTATATATATATATATATATATATATATTATAAATACATGTGTATATGTGTATTTGTATATAAATATATATTATAAATATATGTGTATATGTTAATATATAGATATATATATGAGGTGTGTGTATGTATAAATATATATGTGTATAGGTGTATTTATATGTATATACTATATATATATGTATATGCGCGTGTATATGTATGTATACATATACATAAGTATTCATGTGTATATCTATATATATAAATATATATGTATTCATATATAATAGTTAAGAAATAAAATAAAGAAAAGGAAAAAGAATGGGAAACAAGCTCGGCCAGCCCGAGCTGGAATGGAACCCCCACAGCAAGCGGGCCCGGCCCAATGGCTTAGCAGCAAACCCTCAATTCCAACCAAGAGAAACCGAGTCCCTGTACGAAACCGGAGTATTTATACTCGATATAGTTCGAGAGATCAAAAGAAACGAAACCCTAACCCTCGATACGAACCCCGCCCAGGCCGCGCGCGCGCCTCCCTCCCCTGTGCGCAACCACCGTGCGCCGTCGCGCGCGGCCACAGGCCGGCCGAACGCGCGCGCGCGAGCGCGCGAGATGACAGCGAAAACAGCAGCAGTTGCATCGGGAAGGACACTTCGCGAAGAGATATCTTCGCCCACGCTTGATCATTTTCCGATCCAATTGCGCAGGTACAAAGCTAACCTATAGCCCTTCAATAACCCTTTAAATAGTTTGGATTGATTCGCTTCGTGCGCGTCGCAAATCGATTCCCAAAATTGGGAAAAATCTCGATTTCCAGGATATAGAAACTGTCCCAACGTCCGATGTTTGCGGTCGAATTGTGACCAGAACATCGCGAGTTTTAGAAAACCGTTTGAACAGACTTCTAGACAACCTAACCAAGATGGAAACGCTATTTTTAGAATAAATTCTTGTTGATTAATTGTGTTTAAAATTAGGGTAAAGTTGACGAAAAATCTGTTTTCAAAACTAGAAAATTGTTCCACACGACGTGCGTCCCGCCAAACCGGGCGACGTGGTCGCGAACCGAAGGCATCGAAAGCTGTGTAACGACTTCATGGTCGTGTGGGCTTTGGCGGAATTCAAATTGGTCGCGTGTGCGCGACGAATTTGATGCGTATCCGTCGAAATTCACCGTATCGTGCACTTTGCAAATTCTCCAATTACTTTGTGCACGCTCGTCAGATCGAGACGAAACTTGGGCCAACAGAACCGTATCATTTTTCTGGTCCTGTATGCCAAGTTTGGTCCAAATCTGAGACAGTTGAATCCGACGCCGTTTTGTGGGTCCCACGGTTTCACTCAACGGGCGATTTTGTGCACGGCCCGTCAGAATCCAACTCTGGACATACGATTGGGTTCGTATCGGAAAACTGGATCCGTAGACATGTAGTTTGACAACTTTAGAGGCCGTTGACTCTGGCACGTTTTTCGGTGCAAAGCGGATCCAACGACGGACATCGTTTTTGCCCGAAATTACCGTTTTACCCCTGTATCCAGAATTGGACTTAAGGACAGGCAATCCTAGCTAATTTGACTATTCTGAGAACGTTGGTACTATTTATTTCAGCATTCAGAGACTTCTGCAAGTGTTGATTGATTGTGGCTCATTGAGTGGTATGGTATTATTGGTTTCTCCAGCTAAGGACCTCAGGCAAGTGCACTTTCTGATTGCTTTCCGATTCATAGTAGTCTTTTCATTTCATGTCTATACATATATCTTGCAGTTTGTTGACACGCTCGTCACACGGAGTAGTCGGAAGGGGAAATATCTTAGTACACATGTGAACTACCCAGAAATATCCCTAAAATGTCTATTATTGCATGATAGCAGCTGCGCACGACACGTGCAGTGAGCCGGATTTACCCCCTAGCCGTTCACATGTCGAAACAGATATTTCATACCACCTAGATAGATGTCTTTTATTAGTTTTTCCTTGTTTACTTCTCTATCATGCTATGTCATCAGTTTTCTTACTAGCTTTTATATTCCATATGCTATTTTTATGTCTTGTTAATTCTATTGTGTTTTGCATTATCGTCGGTTTGTGTACTTGTTCCATTCCTGACTGGAAACCAACATTTTTCAGGTTTAGCCGCGATCATCTTTAGCACTGGGGGGAAGGCTTGGATATGCTGAAGTCAAACCTAGAAATAGATAGCAGATGTACCAATTTCATAAATTGTAAAATCTTGCATTTCTTTTAATTATAAATGATGTAAATGTTGTAATAAATTTAGAATTGTGAATGAGCAGCAAATGTGATATTTTGAGCATTTATATTCTTGCGGGCTTGACAGCGTTCTACCGCCGACTCTGCGGCGTAGGCTGGCTTGGACACGTCTCGTATCCAAAAAGCGGGTGCGGGTCGTGACAGTACCTTTTACAAAAATACCGGTAGCAGTTTCTAAACAAACGCTTTTCCATTTTTTTTAAAATTAAAAGGCAATGTTTATCGGTTCCGGTATCGAACTATCGGGATCGGACTATCGGTTTCGGTATCGAACTATTGGTATCGGACTATCGGTATCGGTATCCGTATCGAACTATCGGACTATCGGTATCGGTATCCGTATCGAACTATCGGTATCGCTAGCGGACTATCGGACTATCGATATTGGTATCGATATCGAACTATCGGTATCGCACTATCGGTAACGGTATCACACTATCGGTATCGGACTATCGGTATCGTACTATCGGTATCAGTATCGAACTATCGGCCTATATACCAGCGGATCCACCAGTTACATGATTATATACTAATTCTGTTTAGTTTGTCTTACGATACAGATTTTCACATCCAATCTGTGATGGATCGTTATTTCGTTGATCGTACATGGATGTACAAACGACAACATGAGAACAGAATAGGTGTGAGTGACAATTTTCAGGCATGCGTGAAAGTGTTTCTTAAGTATGCCATAAACAAAGCTCAGTATATGGACGGTAACAAAATCAAATGTCCATGTCGTAATTGTCGCAATAGACGTTACGAAGAAGTGGTTAGTGTAAGATATCATTTGACCCGTAAGGGTTTCGTATGTGATTACGGCCTGTGGTCATCGCAAGGTGAACTATATGCGGAAAGACAGGTTGCGAATGCTGCTACTTATGCTTTTGATGATAATGCTGCAACGGATTTTGTCGTCGAAGATGACGAATGCTCTGCAGAACCTTGTACGAGATATGGTGTACGACGCGGCAGGGCCTAATTTTGATCCGAAGGATGCTAATCCCGAGGCAAAGGAGTTCTATGATATATTTCAAGATGCAGAAACTTTTTTATATCCTGGTTATGAGCCTCGTTCCATACTGTCAGTGACGATGCAGTTGTTGAACATAAAGTCCGATTTTAACTTGCCACAAACTTGCTATGATCGGATTATACAATTAATCAAGGAGGTGTAACCGAAGGAATCAAAAGAGCTTCCAAAAAACTTCTACAAGTCGAAGATGATGGTCCGACAACTAGGACTGGGGTACGAGAAGATAGATTGTTGTCGCAATGGATGCATGTTGTACTACAAGAAGAACGAGGAGATTGAAAGTTGCAGCTTCTATAATGCAGATCGTTACAAGCCAGTCAGGGGAAAAGGAAAGTCAACTATAAAACGACGTTCTTACAAGTATATGCATTACTTGTCGATCACGAAGCGTTTACAGAGGATGTATATGTCTCAGAATACAGCAGAACACATGACATGGCACAACGAAGAACGCACAAAGGACGATGGAGAATTGTCACATCCTTCGGATGGAGAGGCGTGGAAATATTTTGATTTGCGTCATCCAAATTTTGCTACAGAGCCTAGAAATGTACGTCTGGCGCTATATTCTGATTGCTTCGCCCTTTTCGGGCAGTCGGGATCTCAATACTCCTGCTGGCCGGTCATTCTGACCCCTTACAATCTGCCACCATGGATGTGTATGAAGACTCCTTATATGTTCTTGACAGCTATCATATCGGGTCCCAAAAATCTGACTAAGAATATCGATATATATTTACAGCCGTTGGTGGATGAGCTGAAACAGCTGTGGGAGATCGACGTTACGACCTATGATATTTCCAGGAAACAGAACTTTCAGATGAGAGCTTCACTGATGTGGACAATCAATGATTTTCTCGTATACGGTATGATGTCGGGATAGAGTACTCACGGCACCATGTCTTGTCCGATATGTATGGAAAATAGTAAGGCGTTCCGCCTTAAGCATGGAGGAAAAACTTCTTTCTTTGATTATCATCGTCAATTTCTGCCCGCGAGTCATTCTTGGAGAAAGAACAAGGACGCGTTCAGAGCTGGAAAATAAGAATTTTCTCATCCGCCTGCCAGATTGTCGGGATACGATATTTAGAAAGATGTAAAGAACTTGTCCACTGTAATGGAAGATCCATCGAACAATCGTGTCGATGGGTTCGGACAAAGCCATAACTAGACCAAACGGAGTATCTTCTGGGACTTGTCTTATTGGAAAGATAATCTTATAAGGCATAATCTTGATGTTATGCATATCGAAAAGAATGTGTTCAATAATGTCTTCAATACCATCATAGATATTAAAGGAAAGATGAAGGACAATCCAAAAACAAGACAAGACATTGCCGAGATATGCAAGCATCCTTATCTGAACTTGATACAAAGGGGAGCTGGTGGACAATTAACTAAGCCGATAGCACAGTACACATTGAGCAAGAAAGATAGATTAATAATCTGCAAGTAGGTATCTACTTTAAGATTTTCGGACGGCTACGTGTCGAATTTGTCTAGATGCATTGATCTCAATGAACGCAAGCTAACGGGAATGAAGAGTCACGACTGCCACGTGTTTATGGAAAGATTACTACCCACTGCTTTGAAAGAGTTGTTGCCTTCTGCTGTATGGGTTCTATTGGCCGAACTATCTATATTCTTCAGGGATATCTGTTCAACTAAGTTGACTGTGCAACACATGGTTGAACTTGAGGAGAAGATTATCTTAACAATGTGCAAGTTGGAGAAAATATTTCCTCATGGCTTCTTCGACAACATGGAGCACGTACCGATTCATCTAGCATACGAAGCCCGTGTCGGTGCATCTGTTCATTATCGATGGATGTAACCATTTGAAAGGTACATAAAAATCGATATAATTTAAGTTGAATTTCAGTAGATTTTAAAATTCATTCTTAATTCTCAAGATAATTTATCTCTCTAGATACCTACACCATCTAAAAAAGAAAGTTGGCAACAAGGCTCATATAGAGGCTTCGATATGCGAAGCATATCTTATCGAAGAGGTGTCAAACTTCTGCTCTATTTATTTTGATACTCATGTTAAGACAAATCGAAATAGACCTCAAAGGAATGACGAGGACGTTGAGGATGGAGGTATATTCAATATAAGGGGCAAGCCTGTTGGGGCTAGTAAAAAACGGTGGTTGACTGACGATGAGTATGATGCCGCTCACCGATGTCTTATTAAACTGTGACATACAAGAAGTGAGAGATTTGGAGAAGTAAGTCAGTACACTTACACTCGTTATAATCTCTAATTTGATGAAGTAAGTGACTACACTTATATATTCTTATTTTCTCTGACAGTGTATTTAGAGATGAAGTCAAAATGAGGACACCCGATATTACCGATGAGGGACTTCAAAGAGAGGTTGATTGTACATTTTCGTCATGGTTTCGTAAATAGGTAAGTAACTAAGATTATAACTGAGGTTGATTTTATATATTCTTATAAAATACGTAAGTAACTGAGATTATAAATATATAATCTAAAACATTTAAATTAAAAATATTTGTTTATAGGTTTTATTGCCTGAAACAACACTCACTAATGAGAGTGTTCGTTATCTGACATTGGGGCCGAAGAAGCAAACAAAGACTTGGCAAGGATATGTCGTTAATGGCTTCAGGTTTAAGGAAACTCAGAATGCTATAAATGTTGAATTTATCAATGACGGCATCAGTACCAAGGATTTCGGTGTTTGCATAAGAGGCACCATCTATGACGACGAGCCGGACTTTGACTATTATGGAGTGCTTCGGGATATTGTAGATTTATAATATACTGCCCCATATGATATACATATTGTGATGTTCAAATATGAGTGGTTCGATACGATACCAAATATCGGTTGGAGAATCGATAAACAATTTGGATTTGTTGATATAAATCATCGCAGGAGGTATAGAGGGTCCGATACATTTGCGATAGCAAGTCAGGCTGTTCAAGTCTAATATACAAGCTATCTAATACGTCTTAGAGATCGATTTGACTGGTGGGCAATATGCAAGATTAAATCTAGAAATATATTCAACGGTGGAGACCTAACATACCAAGAGGACCAGATCGAAAAGTTCTAATACTTGGGACAACAGTCGGATACAATGGATGTTGAAGATATTATTGAGAAAAATAGAGGGGAGGAAGAGGTTGATACACAAGACTTAGCTGTCAACCAGGGAAGAAAGAGGCGTCTTGTCCCAAATATTGAGGCAGAAGAAGAAAAAGAAGAAGACAAAAAAGAAGAAGAAGAATTTGATGGGGATGAGGATACAGATGAAATCGACGATGAGGATAAGGATAAGGAGGAGGATGATGATGATGACGAAGACGAGGCCGAGGATGAGAACGAAGACGATGACGATGATTAGGTTAAATATTGTTGTATATTAAAAACACTTCCAATTACGTGAATTAAGTTTGACCTCATAAAAGCAATTACGTGAATTCATGTTTTCTTCGTTCGATCATTTACTTATTGTATGATTTTTTTTTGCAGATGGCACTCCTAGTCTTTTTCGTCGTGGCGGCACTCGTCTCCCTGCTGGTGGTATGTATATTTTAGTTTAAAATTTTATATTTATTTACACTTCTATATTGTTAATTATGTTTATGTGTTCTATTTACAGGTCATAATGGCTGGCCGTGGTCGTACTGCTGGTGGTGGTCGTGGTGGTAGTGGTGGTGGTCGTGGTCGTGGTTGTGGTGGTGC
This sequence comes from Iris pallida, assembly GCA_029216955.1. Classification (NCBI taxonomy): domain Eukaryota; kingdom Viridiplantae; phylum Streptophyta; class Magnoliopsida; order Asparagales; family Iridaceae; genus Iris; species Iris pallida. Next base: position 274,606 of record JANAVB010039018.1, read on the forward strand.
TGGTGGTCATGGTCGCATTCAATCTTCCCGGGATGTGACCCCATCCGACGAACCCGACCCGGAGAGTACCCCGGGCACAGACGCATCCCGCCGTCGATCGACAACTTCATCGAGGCATGAGTCCGGATCTGCTAGCGGATCCGTTCCGCTATCGGATCCACCAGCGGATCCACCAGTGGATCCACCAGTTACTGTACAGTGGGCCCCAGAGTACCCCCATACTCGGTTCCATCCGGTTACTTGGGAGTATATACGCGGACCCACGGATCCTTCGGCGGCACCAGAGAGACTGAGAGGCGAGTTCCGACGAGAGCTATGGCCCGCGGGGACCTCGTAAGTAAATTTAAGATAATTTATTAAATTTCTTTCAATTATTCAAGTTAATAATCCAGTCGTTGCTTCTTTGTAGGTTTTTTCCGTTTAATGTTGCCAGGGCTCTTGGAGAAATTATCAGGGCTAACTTCCATGGTCCCTACCTCAACTTTTCGTCGGTGCCCCCAAACTTGAAGTATGTTTGGCTCGACGAGTTGAGGGTATATATCTATATCTTCTGGTTAATTATTAGTTACTCTTTAATCAACAATTTTTTAAATTACGTGATAATTGAATTTGTATGTTAGACGACGTTCTGGTGGCCCCCCCATCGCGAGGACGCGATCCGCAGGACCTACAGAAGCATTGTCTCGAAAAAGATACATGATATGATTCATGACCTGAAAATGGGGCAGACGAGGCCGAATTGGATCCGGCAGGAGTATTATGAGGAGCTCTTAGATATGATGGATACTCCTGCCTACAAGGAGAAATCGGAGAAGGCGAAGGCGAACCGACGAGCCACAGAGCTTCATACGGAGGGATCAAGGTCCCACGCAGCGGCGCTTGCAGATCTAGTGAGATATCGTAATTTTATTTCACTATCGTATTCGATATTATTAATATACGGAGTTAATTAAATTCTACGAAAATTTCGTATGCAGACCCAACGGGCGGTGAAGGAGGAAAGAACACCAGAATCGGTCACCATGTACGATGTGTTCCAGCATACGCACAAGAGGCGGAAGGACGGGACCTTCGTCGACGATAGGGCCAAGGAGACCGATGTAAGTACTAATTTTTATGATATCTACGTTAGAATTAAAACTATTCGGACTATAACTTAGATAAACTTACGATTCACACTATAACTTAGTGAAATATAGGATTTAGATTACAACTTAGGTAAATCTTATAGTACAAACATATTCATTTGATAGGCTGCGTATCGTGAGGCCCTTAATCGGGCTCAGTCAACTTCGCCGAGGTTGTCGGTAAAATGACGCCCGCTCGGACGCCCTCTTCTATGGCCGCTCGTAATGACTTGTTCGTAGATACCGTCGACGGCTTTAAGAAAGGGCGCATGTACGGCGTCGGCTCCCTAGGGGAGTTGCACATGGCGACTCAGAGATTTCTACCGACACCGCTTCCTCCCGCGGCTCCGACAGACGATGATGTGAGGTCGCAGCTTGCGCAGCTGCACGAGGTGGTGTCATCCTTACGGAAGCAAATAGCCATGTACTTTCCACCTCCGTCTGCTACTGTCGGTCCGTTTGCTGCTGGTATGGGTCCATCTGCTACTGTTGCCGGTCCGTCGGCTGCTGGTGTCGGTCCGTCGACTGCTGGTGCCGGTCCTTCTTCCGTCGGTCATCTTTCTTTCAACCCTGCTGCCCTTCTGGTACCGCCTCCGACTGTGATGGCACTCCTTGATCTCATGTCGCCAGAGAAGCTATGCCGACTTTCGGACAGTGTCTTCGACGGATTACCGTCGTACCTAGTGGAGCTGTATTATCGTCGGTCGCAGGAGGGATTACCACCACCGGACAATCGAACTCCTCCTGTCCCTTGAAGTACTGTATAAGAATAGTTTTTAAATTTGGAATATTTGTGGAAATTTCGGATTATAACGACGGATATTAGTTTACAATTTCAGGATAATTGGTGTCTATTTTATATTGGTTTGGGTTATGCATATTTGTGATTATATATTGGTATATGTGATTCTTGGATAACTGGTGTACATTATATTCGTATGTGATTAATAATGGATTATATATTGGTCTCAGTGATTGTATATTATGATTATATATTGGTCCGATGTTCGGATGTTGTGTGAACAAGGAAAGCTTTGCAATTTTTTTTAAAAATATCTCAGTTAGCGACGGACTAGTGACGGGTTAGCGACGGATAACATCAGCTTCCGACTACATGTCGACAAAAAATTCGTCGCTAACTGAAGAATTGGAAATATTTCCAGTTAGCGACGGATCGTCGATGGCTAGCCGACAGAATATCTTGCATGGCAACGACTTACCGACGGATAAGGTTCTGGTGGTATGAAGATGTATAGAATGTTAGCGACGGATATTCCGTCAGGGATCCGTCGCCATGGTCGACGGATGCGCGTTGGAATATCCGTCGCCATGGTTCTGGAAATACTATGTTCGACGGATTCGCGTCGGAATATCCGTCGCCATGGTTCTGAAAATGTAGCGATGGATTATCTGCCACTAATCCGTCGCCATGTCGACGGATGCACGATGGAGTCACGACGACAAATCCGTCGCCAGGATTCTGGAAATGTCAAGCATTTCTAGAACAAGGGCTACGGATTATTCGTCAAGGATCCGTCGCTAATCCGTCCTTTGTTAGCGACGGCGTTCGACGGATTAGTGACGGAATGATACCCTCTGATACACTGTTGCGACAGTTTACCGACGGACCATCCGTCGCTAAGCGTCTATACAATTCAATACTTAATACTTGAATTCGACGATAGACCGTCGGCAAGTCGTCGCTAAAGCAACGAATAGTGACGACCGAAAGCCGTTGCTATTCCGTCGCTTGACGACTACTTAGCGACAGATCTGTATTAGCGGATTGCCGACGGATTTTTTTGACCAATATCCGTCAGTGATCCGTCGCTAATACGGATTAGCGACGGATGGACGACGGATCTGGCCGTCACTAAAGCCACATATTTTGGTAGTGTCAAGATTTCTGGTGTACTTGAGTACTTTGGATACAAGAAGTGCAACATATGACAGTGTGCTGGAAATGCGCCCTATTCGACGGTAGGCTACAAGTCCATATATGTGGCTGGGATAATGGGATCGTCTATAACTGGAAAATCTCTCTATATGAGCTACTTGATCAATTTAGTCGTTTAACTTTGTCATATTCATTATGAATCTCTGACCGTGGTAACCAAAAATTTATGTCCCAGACATGATGCAAGACAGGTAGCTTGTACAACCACAATCGAAAAATCAACCACGGAGTCAAGACATGAGTTACACTAACAAGACAGAAAAATAGCTATCGTAACAACAATCAAGGTTATACATGTCATGTCAGGATTACTTGTCATAACAAGAATACTTGTGAGGAGTATGCCTCGACGGGCTACTATCAAGATTATTAAGACGACATCATGATATCATGTTCAAGTTCAAGTTACTAGCTCAAGATTATCAAGTTGCCAAGTCGGATTGTCATAATTTAGGACAAGTACAGAAAATATGCAAAGAAGATCAAGAACATCCATGGGTGATTGAAACTATCAGTCGCATATGAACTCTAGTTAAGGTGAGACAAAAAGATTCCTGAAGTCAAGACGGAGATCTAAAACTTCCATATTTCAGTTTTACAAGATTTTAGCTACAAAATAGCTTAAATAGGAAAAAAAAGTCATTCACGCTCGTGCGGACAAAATTGGCCATGGTGTACGGGGCACGGATGTACGGTGCCCGGGAGCACGACAAACGAAACGCACGGGTGCACGGTGCGCATGGACAATATCGGCCACGGTGTGCGGGCGTGCGACAAACGAAACGTGCGGGCGGGTGTGTGAAATATGCAGCGTACGGGTGCACGACGTACGGGGCACAGATGCATGGTGCGCGGCAACGAAACACGCGGGTGGATGATGCACGGGGCACGAATATATGGTGCACGGGCGCACAACAACGAAACACGCAGGCGCACGAAACGTGCTACACGCGGGCACACTACAAGCCACGGCGTACGAATGTACAGCACACGGGGCATGGATGCACGACATATGACACACGAAACGTATAGCGTGCGAGGGCACAGATGCACGGCACGTGGGTGCGTACCAACAAAATATGCAAGCATGCAGTACAAAATGTACTGCGGGCGGGTGCACGGCTCACGGCATGCAGATGCACGGTAGGCGGACGCACGACAACGAAATGTACAGGTGAATGGTGCACGAAACGCACTGCGCGCGAGTGAACCGAGCACGGGGCGCGGATGTACGATGCACGGGCGTGCTGCAAACAAAACACAAAAAAAAGTCATTCGCGCTCGCACGGACAAAACTGGCCACGGGGCACGGGGCACGGATGAACGGTGCCCGGGCGTATGACAAATGAAACACACGGGGGCGCGGTGCACGTGGACAATACTGGCCATCGCACGCGGGCATGTAAAAAATGAAATATGCGGGTGGGCGCATGAAATATACAGCGCACGGGTGCACGACGTACAGGGCACGGATGCACGGCTCGCAGGCGCACAACAATGAAACGCACGGGCACGAATGCACGGCGCACGACAATGAAACACGCGGGTGCACGATGCGCAGGCGTGCAACAAAGAAAAGTGCGGGCACGCGAAACGTGCGAGCATACGAAACATGCTACACGCGGGGACACTACAATCCACAACATACTGATGTACGGTACGTGGGGCATAGATGCACGGCGCACGACACACAAAATGTCCAGCACGCGGGACACGGATGCACGACGTACGGGTGCGTGCCAACAAAATGTACGGGCGAGCAATCACGAAATGTACTGCGTGCGGGTGCACGGCTCAGGGAACGCGAATGCACAGTGCGCGGACTCTTGACAACGAAACGTGCAGGCGCACGGTACGCGAAACACACTGCATACGAGTGCATGGAGTGCGGGGCGCGGATGCACTGTGCACGGGCGCGCGGCAAACATAACCCGCGGGTGCGTGGCACACGAAACGCACAACACGCGGGTGCACAGCGCACAGGGCTCAAATGTACGGCACACGGGTGCACGCCACATGAAGTACGTGTATGGCACTGTTCATCGTCCCGACAGTACTGCAGATGTGTGGGGACCATGAACACGAGAACGGTCGTAACTTCCTCAGAATAAGTTAAAATCAAGCAATTCTAAAGCCAAAATTATGGAGAATTGAATTCTCCACAACATGGAACCATTAGTTTTCGAAAATACCAAGTTTTTAGAGATCAAAGCCAAGAAAAAAGAAAATTTTAAAACTTAGTCTATAAAAATATATCCATTAAAGTCGAAAATCATAAGTTCTAATGATGCATAGAATCAAGTAAAGAAGAAGATATAACAAAAAAATAGAGGAGTTCCATCAATTTCTCTATGGAACAAGTTGTAATTGCCTAGGTTGGTGGAAGGAGTAATGGAGAAGGAGGAGAAGAGTTAATGGAATTAATGAGAAGAGAGAGAAGGAGTTGGTATATATACCAAGCCTTTTCATCTCAAACCAACCCAAGTTAGCATGCCATGATGAATCAAGGTAAACCAAACCAAAACTAAACCAAGCCAAGATTAAGCAAGACAAGTCTAAATACAGGTCACCTGACAATATCAGAAATCTGTACAAGTATACTGAAAATACGTATAATGGAAAACGAGAGTGACACATATGAACAAGACAATTATGGAGAGAGTGCGGTGATTGCGCTAAGAAGTAAACTTACCGGGCAATATTGGGGTGAGGCTCTTAACAACAATGCTTATGTTATTAATTTATCTTCTAGTACTCTTTTGTAGAATAAGGTGCCTGAGAAAGCATGGTATAACAAAGAGCCATCATATAGTCACATTTGAATGTTTGGATGTATGGCCTTCGTGCATATACCGAATGACTAGAGGTCCAAACTTGAGCCAAATATGAGGCAATACGTCTGTATCGACTATGGTTAGGAAGAGTTCGGGTATAGACTCTTTGACCCAATAGAAAAAAAGTTCCACAAAAGCAGGGACATGATTTTCGTCGAGGATCAGACCCTGACCAATACTCGAAATTTTGAGATGCATTCTAAGGATGATGATTTATCTAAATTAGAGTCATTACCTTCGAGTTGTTTCCAAAGGATACTGTAAAAAAATCCAGTAATGGGGAGCCAGTACATAGAGTTGCTCCTAACCTTGGTCATCAGTCTGCTGATGATGATTATGATGACCCTCAGGAGGATGAGCATTCTAAGAAGGCAGTTTCTGAGGGGAATGAGGCTGTCAATACACGGCCAGCATTAGAGGATCCATTAAGGAGGAGCATAAGATAGCGTTGACCATCCATGAGATACTCGCTAGATGAGTGTGTATTATTGATGACGGTAGAGAGTCTAGAATCTCCACAGAGGCTATGGAAGACAAATACAAGAATGATTGGATGCATGCCATGCAGGAGGAAATGAGTTTATTATAGGCAAACTCAACTTATGAGCTGGTGTGGTTGCCAAAAGGCAAGAAGAATTTGAATAATCGATGGGTATTCAGAGTAAATCAGACAAAAGATGTTACTCATCCTTGATACAAAATGAGGCTGGTAGTCAAAGTCTAAGTCAGCGAAAGGACGTGTATTACGATAAAATTTTCTCGTCAGTCATCAAGTTATCATCTATCCTTGTGGTGCTAGGTTTAGAAGTCAGTTTTAGTTTGGAGATTGAGCAGATGGATGTTAACATGACACTTCTCTATGGTAATTTAGAGAAGAAATTATACATGGAGCGGTCCAAGGATTCCGTGAGAAGGTCAAGTCACATTTAGTCTGCCGATTGAAGATAGTCTGTATGGTCTGATACAAGCTCTTTGGAAGTGGTACATAACGTTTGAGTCGTTTATAGGGGAGCATGGTTATGTATGTACGATGTCGAAATATTGTACACTTTTGAAATATTTTACTGAAGTTGATTTTATTATTTTATTGTACTATGTGGATAATATGTTATCGGTGGGATGGAATGCCACAATGATAGAGGAGTTGAAGCGCCAACTTGGTGCGACATTCTCTTTGAAGGATTTGGACGCATCAAAGACCATTCTTGGAATTAAGATATATCAAAAAAATGATGTAAACCCCCTCCCTGAATTTTACAATATGTTAGATTTATTTACTTATATATTTTAATCACCTAAAATATGTTATACTTTATTTTAAGTATATATATATATATATATATATATATATATATATATATATATATATATATATATATATATATATATATATATATATATATATATATATATATATATATATATATATATGGATAAAAAAATTTAAGATTTTTAAATTTACTGTAGAATTTTTAAGACTTTAGAAATTTGTTTTTTTTTATTTGAAATGTATTTTCTAATAATAATAATAATAATAATAATAATAATAATAATAATAATAATAATAATAATAATAATAATAATAATAATAATAATAATAATAATAATAATGTGGGCTTAAATATGTTTTTATATGGAAGTATATATTTTTAATTATTTTTAGATTTTAGTTATAATTAAATAAAAGAAAAGGAAAAAAATTATAAGTTATTGTTCCCTTGCGGGAACATTACAAGAAAAAAAAAATTGATTCGTCCTCCTCCTCCTCTTTTTATATAAACATCAAAAGAAGGAAAAAAAAAAAGAAGAAGGTAAAACCCAACCTCTCGCGATCAAACCCTAACAATAGCCCTGACTGTAAACCTCAATTTTTTAAGAATTTTTTTATTTAATATAATTTATAGTATTTTTTAAATAATAAATAGCTAGTATTTATGATTTTTATTAATAGTACATGTAGAAAGTAATTGCTACATTATATGTAAATAGTAGGTAAAACTTGTACAAAATAATTATTTAATTATTTCTAAGGTACTTGAATTTTAAATTTTTTTTGGATATTTTATTGAATTATTTTGGGTATAAAAGGATGTATATATAAATGGAAAAAAAGAAAAAGAGAGAATTTCAGTATCTCATGAGATATTTAAATTCTCGTGAGATGAACAACCCTCCACTACCCAATAGAGTATATATGGGATTATAAATTTTGATCGAATTGGAAGCCAATCAATTTCGAATCAATTCATTGCAAAAAAATTCTACGAAATCCCCATCTTGATCTCCTTAGGATTGCATCGAATCCTAATTTAAATCGAATTTAAACTCGATTTAGATTAGGGTTTAAATCCTAGTTTATAAACCTATACAGAAAAAAAAGAAAAGGAAAAACCTATCGAAGAAGGCCTCATGGTCGTCCCAGAGTACCACGACGAGTCCCCGACCCTTGAGCGCCCGACCACCTGCAGCCGTCGTGCGATGTCGGAGCGCTGTCGCAAGTCATCGGCCCAACCGCAGCAGGAGTAGAAAGGTTCACCTCCAGATTATCCCCTATTGACACAATTATCTCGACGAATACTTGATTAAATATCGATGTACAAAAACTTGCCTATAGCTAACCTATCCATCTTGAAGTCCTATTGATTAGACTGAATTAAAATCAAATAAACTGCTCAGCAAATCGATTCAAAAACTGACGAAAAGCTGTTTGTAAATAGTAAACAAGTCAGCCATAACCGTAACTTGGAAGGCCAACTCTGGTCGATCTAATGAGAGAAACCTAGAAAACTATTTGAACAAATTTTTAGACAACCTATAGGGCTTCAAACCTATTTTTGTAGATTTTGATTTCATTCACGATGCGTCGAGAAAACGGATTTCCAAAACAGAGAAAAATAGTGTTTAAAACAGTAAACTTTTAGAAAAAATTCTCAATACGGCGTTCGCTTCGACAAACCGGACGATGTGGTCGCGAACCGAAAGTATCAGAAGGTGCGTATCGGCTTCGCCGATGTGTGGGATTAGACGGAACTCGATTTGATTGTGTGTGCGCGACGAAATCGAGACGTATCGGTCTAGATATCCTGTATCGACCCTTTTTCAAACTACCCCTAACTTCGTGCACGTTCATTATCTCGAGATGAAAATTATGCCACTGGACTCGTATCGCCTTTCTGGTTCTGTAAGCCAAGTTTGGTACGATTCTGAGAAGGTCGACTGGAATGCTATTTCGGCGGGCCCACGACCCGATCCAACTAGCACAATTGTGCACAGCTCACCGAAATCCATATTTGGACATACGATTGAGTTCGAATCGTCAAATCGAACCCGTATATATGTAACTTAATGACTTTAGAGATCATAAAATTTGGCACAATTTTTGGTGCAAAGCGAGTCCAAAGGCGGACACTGATTTGGTCCGAAATTATGATTTTGCTCTTATGTCCAAAATTAGACTTCTGCGTAGGCAATCTTAAATATTTTTCTTATGTCAAAAATATTCTTGATGTTTATTTCAGCATCTGAGGACGTTTGCGAAAGTTGGCTTTCATTGCTCCTTTGATTCTGACGAGTTGAGTTACTGGACATTGTCATTTTCTGCACACCACCTCTAGGCAAGATATCCTGATATTATTTACTATTCATTTGCTGTTATTTTATCATGTTTTTCTTAATTTATTTGTTGACTACTTGTTTCTATCAAACTGTGTGTCCAAGTCATACTTGGGTGCGGGCGACTGCATTAATCATTTTTATTGCTTTTATTTATTTTTATGCATGATGGCTTAGTACTAGATGACCACCCTATTATTGTAAGATATTGGTATATCTCCCATTGCCTTGACACTAGAGTTTTCACGAGATGTGAGTCACATGTAGGACACATACTCGCGTAGTTGGCTAGCGATATGTTTGAGACATACGACAGATATGATACAACTGCTAATAGAAATTGTATGATTAGTAGACTTGACAGTTATTAGAACTATTATGTGTCATAGAGATGACACAGATAGGCATGAGGTGGGGAGAATAGTTCCTTAACATATGGGCCAAGTATGCATTATCCTTTTATACTCGGAAGCTCCGTTGGAGATATGGGCCTGACTACCCTTATTATTGTTCTTGCTGGCCTCTGATGTTCGAGGAATGTCATGCTTTGAGGTCCCTAGTGACCAGAGAGGTACTATGCCAATCCCATTATAGGCAGAGTGCCCATGCATTGAAGGTTTGTTCTTAACTGCAAGCTCACAGTAGATTTGTTAGGCACCCTGTTGCATTCATTCTTTATTATATACACAGTTTATATGCCATATTTTTATGTATCTTGTTATGTCCCTCTGAGGACCCAGTGATCTCTCCAGGATTAGACGACCATGATTTCTCCCAAGAGTACGACTCTGTATTGAATCCATCATTCTCAGTTAAGAAGGTCTCACCTTTCGAGATCTAGTTATCTTTGTTTAGTGGACATGACATTAATACATTTTAGTTTGATATTTTTCCTTTGTTTTATTTTACTTCAGTTTAGGAGGTCGGACCCCAATTATCTCATACTATTTTTTATAGATGTTTGGTAGTAAATTTGTCTCCACTCGGCTATATTATCTTTTGACTCTTTTATTTATTTATCTGGACGATTGTCTTATTCTTGTCTTCTGCTGATGAGATATAGATTAACTATGACTACTTTTGGTTTACTTAACTACAACTTATGTGTATGTATGGGGATTCCGTATATTGGAGCATTCTTCGTATGCATACAGCTGACATATTTCGTATGTCTAGTCCTACATATATTGGGACAGGCGTTACACTGACCCTGACGATCCTTGGCCTCTCCTGCGTCTGCACCGCTGCCGCAGTGGTCGTCGATCGGCTGCAGCACAGGCAGAGCAGCCGCAGCGGCAAAAGCAACAACAGACAACAGTAGTAGAGCATCTTATATAACCGACTTCATGATGAAATATCTTCAATCCCAAGTATAACATCGTATATAATCGATTATGCATTACGTAGACAACCTAATCCTCTTCACTTTTCATTAATTAGAATTAACTAATTCGTGTTGCACGCATCGTAAATCAAGCCCAAATATGACAAAAAATCTATTCGAAATAGAACCGTTTCGTAGTTCGAAACCCCATATTGGAAGACAGATTTCTGTCAAACCAGTGAACGATTTGAGAAACTATTTAATCATACTTGCAGACAACCTATACGAGATCAATACCCTACTTTTTGTTTTTAAATTTAGTTTATTGAATATTAATAAATAAATTAGGTTGATATCATAGTGAAAATAGTTTTTGAAGTTTGAAAAACTCTGATACGGGGTCCGTCCCGACAAACTGGACGACTTTCTTATGAACCAGTTGCATCGAAAGTGCATACGGACTTCATGGACGTGTAGGGTTTGACAGAATTCAAATTTATTGAGTATGCGCGACAAATTCGACCCGTATCCGTTAAAAATCATCATAACTGCCTTTCCTAAAATTTTCTAATAAATTTGTGTAAGCTCATCAGACCACGACAAAACTTGCGCCATAGGATTCGCAGCGTTACACTGGTCCTATGACCCAAGTTTGGTCCGATGCTGAGACAGTTGACCGGATCATCGTTTCGCGGCTCCTACGATCCATTCAATGAAAGTTTTTATGAATGACTCACCAGAATAAAAAATTGGACATATCGTTGAGTTTGTATCGTCAAAATGGACTTGTAGACGTGTATTTTGCTGACTTTAGATATCTTTAGGTATCGTACGTTTTCGTGCAAAGCGGTTCCAATGGTGAACCATTTTGACCAAAAATTATTATTTTGTCCATGTGTCCAAAACTGAACTTATAGGTAGTCTATATTAGCTATTTCTCTTATTTCGAGAACATTGATTATGTTTGTTTCAACATCCGGAGACGTTTGAGGAAGTTCTACCTTTGTATTTTCTATCAGCTTAGCGAGTTCACCTGTTAGACATTGTCAAATCGTCAGACCACCACCAGGCAAGTATACCTTTCCATGTTTACTGTTTATTTAGATTTATTTCAGCAAGTTGTATTTGTGTTATTTATTAATTACTTAGTTTAAAACTAATAAAACTCCCATCTGAGTCACACTTGGGTGCAAATGAATGTGTTAGTCATGCTTTTCGTTACTTTTGTTTTTTTATGCTCATTTACTAAGATTTAAGAGACTATCCTATGTTTGCAAAGCATTTTTATATCTTCATTGGCTTTGACACATGTGCTACGAGTCGTGAGTCTATTATAGATTTCGGACTTACGTATCGACTGATCATCGGCGCATACAAGTCGTACGATAGGTTATAACTGCTAATAGATATGCATGAGTAAGCCCACTTCCCAAATTTTATTTTATTTGATTATGATTGATTTTATGATCATTGGGAGTCATGCCAAAGCTTGTAGGTGAACCATGACCATATTAAGGTCATATGACATCTAGACTGCTTATATATATATTATTTAGCTATTTTATATTTTTCTTTAAGTTTTAGATTTTTTAAGGTATTTAATATTTAAGGGTTTATTATTTTTAAGCACTTTCAGGATTTACTGTAAGGTCATTCGGGGTATTTCGAGATAAAATATGTTTATTTGAGCTCTAGATGACTAGAAATATTTTCTTAAATATTCTAGAATTTTTCTGGATTTTTTTTGAACTTTTGGGGATATTTAGATAATTAAAACCCATAGAATTTATTTTTAGGATTTACTATGGGGTCACACGATGATATTTTGGGACAAACTTTTTTAGGCTCTAGACACCTAGACATATTTTATTAAAAAAAAGGTTTTCTGGATTTTTTTTGGGATTTATTTGAACTTATTTTGAGTTAAAATAATTTTTAAATAATTTTCTACAATTAATAATTAATTACCCACTCACCCACCCAGGACGGGCCCACCTATCGACGCCCAGCTATAGTAACTGCCTCTCTCTCCTATATATACATATATGATTACAGAATTCCAAAAATCCTATTTTCTTTTGGCCGATTTTTGAGGAGATTGATCATTCGAGACTTCTGACTTCACGGAGCGATTGCGGACAGTCCCGACCTTGTTTTTGTGTACCTTTTTTGTTGGAAATGTCTTGAGGTCATATTTTAGAATATATATTTTAATTACTGATATTTTATTTTTGAATTTTTGGAGATTTATTTGAGTGTCGGTTGTCCAAAACTCAATACATTACACGGTTTTCGGGATTCAGGGAGATCCCGAACTTTGATTCACGATCTGTGTTAAAGTTTTGGAAAGCTAACATGACGATCTACAACATATAATTTTTTCAAGAAATTCAAAAATTATTTTATTATTTTATTTATTATGTTGAACTCAGATTTGATCGGTAAATTACCGATTTGGTTACGGTTAGCCATAACTGCGATAACTTTTGACCAAATCATGATTTTATGACACGATCGATTCCTGTGCACTCATGGCACTGAAATCTACTAAGATGCACCATCAAATTATAGAGTTCGTGACGTTTGACTAGTTAGTCAACGGTACGTCTCAATTTGTGTGTCATAGTTTCCAAAATTGGAAACAAGACTTTCTATGACCAAAATTCCTTATTTAAGTTATAATTTAGATTATTATTAGGTTAAATTATATTTTTAAGTAATTTATTTCAGAATTAAGTATTATTAGATAGGATAATTTGTTAGCCACTTATTACATGATTTGAGAATTAGAATCTTAGAATTGACTTGTGGTTTTTGTGCATGGTTCGTGGTACGATGGTGTGATATGGGTTGATAGCTTCCAGGTCGGAGTTATTTTCGTCCTTAACTTGCGAAAATGATTTTTCTAGGAAATCAGACAAGTTTTATAACATTATATTGTATTTTTTTGTACTACATGTATCTTTATATCGTCTTTTCATTATTACTTCTTGTTGTCATCATTCTCGATTCATCATGATTACTGCTTGTGCATGAGAGTTAGAGTTGTTATAGTAATGTATATGTTCATACCTAACTTCTAATTTATCGTGATTATCATTTATCATATTGTTAATGTTTTTCGTGTTGGACATGTACTTATGAGTTAGATGGGTACAAGAATATGACTAGTAGACATGTGGTACCCCAATGTAGCCCAAAATTTATTTGGTCAGGGGACCGTCTTATAATGTTTGTTCAGTCAATACTTCTCACGTATTGACTGTCTGATTCCTAACCCAAACACATGTTAAACATTAGTATTCTAAAACACACAGTACACGTGATCTCTTGTGGCTATATTGTTCATTCATTTTCCTTCCATTGAGTCGACTTTCATGTTGTCTTTATGTTATAACTGTACTTTTTTATCATATCGTGTCATCCATATAGTTTATTTTTCTTATTATATTGTGTAGTGTAGTGTTATGGTGAACTTGTTCCATTCCTGACTGAATATATTTTTCATTTGACAGACTCTTAATGACTACTCTCTTGCTTTAGTTTCTTCGGGTGGAGTTAAAGATATCTTGGAGGCCAAACATAGATTCTAGTTAGAGTAGAAAAGTTCTTGTATTTAATGTTTAGCTGATTTATTCCCAAAAATTATTTTATTGTATTATTAGATTTATAAATAAAATAGTTATTGTGAATGAACAATTAGATATGATTTTGTTGTATTTAAGATTGGTATTGAGACCTCGACAACGTACTACCGCCGATGCTGCGGCGTGGGCTGAACTTGCCCAGGCATTCATATCCCAAAAAGTGGGTACGGATCGTGACAAGTTTTTTGGTGGCCCATTCAGGTCTATTTCCGTAAAAGATTATGAACTCGCGGTAGTTCATATATTAGTCATACTACTGCGAGTCTGCGATTAGGAAGTGCCCATTCACAATTAGGATTGATTTGATTTTAGAAGAATAACTAGGACTATGAGCCCGTTATTCAATTTGACTGATGGATAGTTAAGGTTGCTACATAAACCATGTGATTTAAGTAGAAATTTATTGAATTCTAAACCCTATTAGATAATTTGAGGATTTTTTAAGAAGATATAATATTGTATTTTAATACGATGGTATGGCCAAAGGTCGGTAGACTATTCGCTTGGTAAATTAGGACTTTCTAGGATTTAATTTCTAATCTTGATCATTTGTGCAATTTTATTTTCTGCCTTCAATAAACATCGTCATATTTTAAGGTCCGTATTGCTTATTTATTTTCTATTGACCCTAAGTAATTATTTTTTTTTAAGAAGTCAATATTTTATTTCCATCTATTGAGTTTTGAGCCTAACTTGATTCGACTATCCATATATATTAATTCCAAGTCGTCGTCATCTATTTTTCGATAATTTTTAAAAAAAATTGATACCCAATCGATTATTTGATTTTTAAAATTGATACTTTTACTTCTAGGATAAATACCTGCACTTTTTTTCTATCGTGATCAACTTGAAACTTGTTTGAATTTCTAGAAGCTCCTTTGAAATTTATGGATATAGTTGGAATAATTTTTGATAACTTACAATGGCAATGCAGATGTGCACTGTCGCCATTTATTTAAATTATGGAGAATACGGGTTCACTGCAGCCAGCAGCGCACTAGCAAGACATGACCCCTAAGTTGAAGTAATTTCAAGTAAATGTAGGTTATTGAATATTATTAAAACTATGCACTCGTTGCCCTATTTGACCTTTAAGTGTTTATGTCAACATTGGATAAAGTTAATAGAATATTCGATACCATATCATATTTGAGTCATAAAACTAAGAGTTTACTGCAGCCAGATATACACTGGCGAGGCATAGATTGTCACACCCCGATTCGACAAACCATTCGTCCCCATTAGTATTATTCTGAATCGATCGTCCTCGCTAAGGCGTGATGTCGTACGAGTCTGGAATTTCACACATGCAAGGCAAGAACGTTACGTTTGATCATTATATTGAAACACCAAGTTGAAACTTCACAAATCATATCAGAATTAAACACACAATTTAGGAAGATGGAAATATATTTTTTATTCATAGCTTACAACAAAGTGCAAGTCGTAATTACATTGGATGCCATTACGGCTACATTGATTAAAACATAAGAAATATACTCGACAAGTTGCCAGAAATAACACTTGTCGTTCCATACATTCGCCCTTTTATACACAAGTCTTCAATAAATTAGCTTCAAAATACTTTAGAATAGAAAGAACTTCAAAATGCCTCTCCGAACTTCAGCTTTAGTCTAGAGCTCCCGCAGCACCTGGAGAGTTGGGGGAGCGGGTTAGCACACTTGCTAAGTGGACATGACGAACCCACTTGTCTAAACTGACTCTGATTGTTAAAGTAGACATGCTTTAGAGTTTTTTTCTATTTAGAACTAAATGAATTCAGTTCATATCGACAGCCATCTTTGAAGTAATAAAACATACAGTAAAATATAACAATTTATCATAATTCTTACCACGGCCGTGCTCGCCCCTGCATAAAAACAGAGATAATATTTACTACCTGCATATGACAATAGGTGAGCATGCTACTATCTTATATGTGCAGTCACTGGTGTTACACACCCCTTGAGACTATCTCAATGACATTTTGGTCTGTTCAGTCTAGGTTGCAAGCCTGACTGGCGGTCCCGTAATGCATCAGTGTCGAAGCACGATTATTCATTCCCCTAGGTCGATTCGATACCGATGCCCCAGATACTGATTCGAAAAAAATTAAACTTGTGTACAAGCTGTCTATGATCATGCCAATGCGAGAACAGTTTAATATATGCAAACAGATTTGTATAGCATGGATAATATTGAACGAAATTGTCATTTCTTCCAACTCATGCAACGATTTATTTTTCCCAAAGTCATACTTTCGATTTAGCGTTCCGTCAGCACGAAATTGCCCGAGGTATCATAAGCCACAATCGACGTTTCATATTATTTTACAGCACGTAAAATAGTTTATCTTTTTACTAGAACCTTAAACTTTCTCGTTTTGGTGCAAAATTTATATTTTCAGAGTAGATTACTCTAAATCGATACATTTTTTCGAGTTCTTGTCTTCGTGGATTGGCATGCATTTAACCTGGCATCATCGATTTGAATAAGTTCGAGGCAAAAGAATTTTGTTTGCGGGACAGAGTAGAAAAGAAGGGACGAATCACTGACCAAGTATTTGATCGTGCCGAGATGAAGCACTTCGCAACGTTCAAGCTTTAGTTATACGAGCTCCTGCATTGGCACTAACACTTAGTCAGAATTCCTTCTTTAAATCCTTCATTTTAAAATTTGTAGAATACATTCAGAAAACGAAGCAAAAGCACATTCATCAAAATCAAGCGATAAAAGCTCCAAGAAAATCATACAATAGTCCGATCCCGTCGAAGGGACTCTTATATAGAGCTCACTCATCGAGACGCAACCTGCTGCATCTAGGACTTATTCTAATAGAAGTCGTTCTATTAATTGGATCGATTCTTGTAATATTCGTCCAAATCGATTTGATCAATGCCGCAAGATGTTATCGTTTACCAAGCTCAGCGATCGAGTCATATGGCCATTTAAGTTCACGACCGATTTGATTCGGTACAAGCATATTACGGAGTCGGTCGCTTATTTGAAGCGGGACACTACATAGATTCTCGATCAAACGACTTCAGATATGCATTCTGTTTTTGAATACCATAGAGGCTATATCTTTTATTGGCATATGACTATTATTTTCCATGATCCACAAAACTTGGAGTCTCACTCCAAATTGATTTGATGTCCTATTTCTTCTTATCGTATCCTTAATAAACTGATAGTTCTTTCTTTTCTGTCTTTTATATTCGAAAATCATCATTTAGTTTCTTCATTTTAATCATTTAGAACTGATTTTTATATTTTGATTATATTCTACTAGATTTATAGTCATTCTTAGATTTGGGATCTATGATCGTGTCTAAACGATTTTGATTTAGTAACGAATCGTACCGAAATGATTTCGATTTTGATCATTCTTAAACGATCTTGATCGTGACTTGACTAATTTGATTATATTTCGATCGTGTCAATTCACATCTTTTCCTAGATTTTGATTCTATAATCATGCCCGAATAATTTTGGTTAATAGTTAATCGTGCCTAATGACTTTTCATGTTGAGCAAATCCTATTTAATTCTTTCATTAACCAAGCCTAGATTTTGACTATTGACTATTTTTTGATCGTGTCAAATCGTATCTTTTCTTGAGCTTTTAATTCAACTCAGGATTATGCCTGACCTATTTTAATCGTTAAACCGATCATTTTTTGATTATATTTTTGGTCGTGCCTAGTCGTATCCTTTGAAATTTCGAGGACAAAATTTTTCAATGGTGGATAGATTTGTAAGCCCACTTCCCAAATTTTTATTTTTATTTTATTTGATTATGATTAATTTTATGATCATTGTAAGTCATGTCAAAGTTTGTAGGTGAACTATGACCATATTAAGGTCATATGACCTCCAGATAGCTTATATATGTATTATTTAGCTATTTTATATTTTTCTATAAGTTTTGGATATTTTTAGGTATTTAATAAGGGTTTATTATTTTTAAGAACCTTCAAGATTTACTATAAGGTCATTTGGG
Source organism: Iris pallida (assembly GCA_029216955.1). Classification (NCBI taxonomy): domain Eukaryota; kingdom Viridiplantae; phylum Streptophyta; class Magnoliopsida; order Asparagales; family Iridaceae; genus Iris; species Iris pallida. The sequence continues at coordinate 293,112 of JANAVB010039018.1, forward strand.
GGGTATTTTAGGACAAAATATTTTTATTTGAGCTCTAGATGACCAGAAATATTTTTTAAAATATTCAAGAATTTTTTTGGAATTTTCTGGAGATCTTTAGATAATTAAAACCTATAGAATTTATTTTTGGAATTTACTGTGGGGTCACACGATGATATTTTGAGACCTAACTTTTTATTTTGGCTTTAGACACCTATATATATATATATATATATATATATATATATATATATATATATATATATATATATATATATATATATATATATACTTATAGAATTTTGTAGGATTTTTTTGGATTTTTTGGGGATTTATTTGAATTTATGTTGAGCTAAAATGATTTTTAAATGATTTTCTGTAATTAATACTTAATTACCCACTCACCCACCCACGTCCGGCCCACCTATCGGCGTCCAACTACAGTAACCGCCTCTTTCTCTCATATATATATATATATATATATATATATATATATATATATATATGACTACAGAATTCCAAAAACTTATTTTCTTTTGGCTAATTTTTAGCAGATTGATCGTTCGAGACTTCCGACTTCACGGAGCGATTGCGAACATCTCCGACCTTATTTTCTTCCGCCTTTTTTGTTAGAATCATTTCGAGGTCAGCTTTTAGAATATATTTTAATTACTGATATTTTATTTTTGAATTTTTGGAGATTTATTTGAGTGTCGGTTGTTTAAAACTCGATACATCGCACAGTTTTCGAGATTTTGGGAGATCCCTAACTCCGATTCGTGATCCATCTTGTGCTTCATCATTATCACATGACTTTTCTGACACAAGACCCCATCTTGATTTTCCCCATGGAGTCGCTTTTATTTCCGACTCGAATTGGGGACACTTTTTTGACCCAAACCTGCCGACCCAAATTTGGGATATGACCCATTTTAAGTCTACTACCCATATTTTACTTGTTGACCTTGTGTGCTGCTAGGTAGAAGCTTCGACCTTGATTGTTGGGGGTTTGACCTAGAAGGAGTACGACCACTCTTAATTTCGATGATAAAATTCTTCTAAGGAGGGTAGACTTGTAACACCCACTTTTTTAAAATAAGGGTAATTTTAAACTTTTGTAAAAGTTTATTATTTAATAATAGGATTTATGATTTATGGAGATTTTTTAATTAATTTAATACTATGTAAAATTGGTGAATTATAATTTTGATGTGTTAGCTAGTGAACCCTAGAACTGTTAAGCCTAGAGACTAACCATGACCATGTGGACCTAACCATGTGATTAGAATGACTAATTACAACTTTTTAGGCTAAGAGTATTTTGGTCATTTTGTGACTTTTGAATTATTTAGCATTTTGATTAATTGGTGAATTTTAGATTATTTTAATAATATTTAAATTGATGTATTATAATTTTGGTCATTTTTCATATTTTAATATTTTGGGAATTTTTATATTTTAATATCGATTTTACGGGATTTGTTTAGTCGGGTTTGAGTTTCGATTCGTTTCGACTTGTGTTAGTGACCCGGGTAGCTTAGACTCTAGACGGGACCCCAAGATTAGTTAGTCATGGCCCACAAATCCCACTAATTAAGTTAGTAAGTTTAGACTAATCCTACTTGTTAGATTAGTTAAGTTAGATGCTTAAATTTAACCCTTTTGATCCTAAACTTGAACCTAACTTAAAATTAACCAAAAGGACTAGTTGAGACCTTATTGGGCTTTCTCCCAAGGCCCAAATAGGATTTAATGGCAGCCACTATAGGTAGGTTAGCCTCCCTTCCTTTCATTTCATTCCATCAAGCCTCAATTTTCCTTCACAAGTGTTCTTCCACAAATTGAGAGCTTTTCTCTTTGATTTGATCTCCAAATCCTTACATCCCTCCACCAAAACTTTCATCCAAACTTCTCATACTACCAAGGGAGGGTGCTAGCAAAGATTTGGAGCAAAGTGCAAGGAGAAGTGTCCTTTTTGGAAGATCATCGTGTCGGAACCGTGTCCTTGGGAGTATCATTGGGATTCCACTCCCAATAGGTAAAACCAACCCTCTAAATTAATTTTCTATACATATTAGTTAGTTTTGAATCCATAGGATCCACCCCCATGCATGTACCCACTTTAGATTCAAGTTTGAGGCCATTTGGAGCTCTCTAGAGCAAGTTAGAATTGTGTCTTGTATCCTACTTATTATATCTCAAATTAGGACACCTTATGTGTTTGGTTTAATGTCTGATAGGTTTAATTATGTTTTAATTTCAGTTTTAGACATGTTAGAGGATGTATTGATGTTAGTTAGGATGGTTAGAATGAGTTTTATTTGGATACACATGGTTAGATCTAAGTGGTTTAGTCTACATGTTATATTTTTAGCCTCAACTTGTCTTTTTAGTGTCTCTTTATATAATGGACTATTTTGTATATATATATATATATATAATAGGTATGTTAGATATATTTCATGTATTTAGATGTGTGTGGATATGTTGTTAGTAGTGTGCACAATGTTAGAGGAGAGGGGAGTGTGGTTTGATGTGTGTCTTGAGTGGTGTGGAGAGTGAGATGTGTTTCTTTTGTCCAAACAACCCAAATTCGTCATAATATTCATCCACGTTTTAGTAGCCATAGCAACTTAGAAATGTCATAACTTTTAGCTTAGAACTCTGATTAATCTCCCTTTTTTTAAAAGAACCGTATTGAAGTTATTTTTCTATATATATATATATATATATATATATATATATATATATTTATATATATATATATATATTAAAAGGTCAAATACATTCTAGAACTTTCTGTAGAACTGTTTGAGTGTTAGCTGTACGAAAGACGAACGCATTTCGGTGTTTTTGCGATTCCGGGAGCTTCCGGACACTAAAATGCGATCTGTTTGAAGTTTCGAAAAGCTAATACGAAGGGTTACAACATACTTTAATCCTAGAATTTAGTGAATGCCCAATTGGTACAATATTAATTTTAAGTAGAAGAGTGACTAAACGGTGTAGGTATTTTGTGTAACTTATGAGCCTATGTAGTATGGATATTAAGTAAATGTAGGTATCATAGGTTGTCGAGTATATGTATGATATAGTATATATTTTTTTTTTATCATACATATATACTATATGTATGATATAGTATATATATATATATATATATATATATATATATATATATATATATATATATATATATATATATATATATATATATATGTATATACACATTATTTTTAGGTAATATATGTTAGTATGTTTGTTAGATGTTGGTTAGTAGAGGGTTAGATATGTTAGAGTTGTTATATGTTAGTGTAAGTTATATATGTTAGTATATTTGTTAGATGTTGGTTAGTAGAGGGTTAGATATATTAGAGTTTGTTATATGTTAGTGTAAGTTATATTTGTTAGTATAAGTGTTAGTTAGATAGTAGAGGTTAGTATTTTGTTAGATATTTGATATATTGTTAGATAGTTTGATGTTAGATATCTACTATGTTAGATATTGATATGTTAGTAGGTTATGTTAGTTCTAGATATTGATATGTTAGCAAGTTAGTCTCTATAGGTTATAAGTTAGATATTAGTTAAGATGTTATGTTAGTACATTAGATATTTAGTTAATAAGATAATTAAGGGGTATCTTGGTATCTCATGATACCAAGTTAGTATCTTAAGGTAAATATGAATTACCTTTACCTTCAAGGTAAATGATTAGTTTACCTTATGACCAAGGTATGGTATCAAGATACCAAGGTAAGGTATAGGTTTACCCAAGTTAAGGTATTGGATTCCAACCAAGATATTGGTATTGGGATGCCAATATAACCAAGGTTGATATGGTATCCTAGTGTTAGTGTCTAACTGTTTGAGTTTGAGTAGGTGATGTTAGATTGTGAAAGGGTTATATAGATAGGTATATATATTTTTGGGTTATAGGTATCCTATATAGGCCTTGTCCTATATACACTACAAAAAATACCCCTATTTTACAACAGTTTTAGTGCAACGCTTTTATGAATGTTGTTGGAACTATAATTTGCAACAGTCACGTAACGGCTAAAATAACCGTTTCTAAATTAAATATATTTGCAATGGTTTTAAATTAACCATTGCCTAATATATTTTTTTACAACGGTTCATAAACACTTGCTAAATTTTTTTTTACAACGATCAAGCAATAGTTTTATGAAAGTGTTGTCAAAGCGAGTTGAATGGGCAACAGTTATGCAAGGGTTTGAAGTATTTGTTACAAATTTATTAATATTTTGCAACGGTTACATAAAGCCCTATAAAAAGGCTCATTGTTAGCAACAATTACGCACTAATTTTGTAACCTGTTGTGAGTGGGCTTATTATTTGTAATAATTGTGCAACGATTTGTGCTGCCAGTTGTAATTTTTTGTTTAATAACAACGTTTATGATAACCATTGTCAAAAGAATAAATAACTATTACAAAATATTAATTTTGCAACAGTTTGTTTATAGTCGTTGCAAATTCAATGTCCAATTTGGATTTTATTTATACACAATAGAGATTTAAGCATTAGAATTACTCGTATTAATGGTTCCTTTTTTGCTAACAAAAAATATTAGATAATATATTTAACATCGATCCAAAAGCTTCAATTGATGAAAATAATATAAGTACATATATATTATATATATAAGTATTTATATACAAACGAGCCTGTAGCCTATTGGTAGAGTGGAGGCATGTGATCCAAGAGGTTGGGTGTTCAAGCCCCATTGGAGGTAAAAAAAAGTATTTTTTTATTGACCGTTGTCGATTATCCGAAACAATTTTTAATAGTTGCATGAAATATTTAGGCAACAGTTATCAACCATCGTGCTTTACTCAATATTTACAATGGTTTATTAATCGTTACCAAATATATTATTGACAACACTATGTAACCATTATGTATTGGCGTCGCATAATACGTTATTTGCAACTATTTATAGAAATATTGTAAAAATCTTCTATAACCGTTACAAGAGGAATCTGTACGCTCGAATTTACAATGGTTCGAATAACTGTTGCAGAATGATTTTGCAACGGGTTATATTGTTTTTGCAATAGTTTTCGATCGTTGTAAGACACCCTGGTTGTAGTGATACTAGCTAGCTTAGTATAATATGGTATATAAATATAGGAGTTGGTTAGATTTGTTGTTGGCTAAACCTAGTCCAAGTTTGACTAAGTTGACTAGATGTTTGACCAAGGGTTAACTTTTGACCTAGAGAGGCCTAGTGTATGTAGGATTTATTGTTTAATTCAATTATTCATTATAGAATATATTGTAACCTGTATCTCATTAAATAGGACTCTGTGACTCTAGTTCGGACACCGATATACATCCGTTGCTCAGGATATCAGGCGAGTACATTCCCTGACCGTTTTATACTTGTTAGAATTTATATTCTTGCTATAAATTACTTTAATTGATGTTGTCACGTTGTTGACACGGATTGGTACTATATGGATCCTTTCATGAGATGTTATTCCCCTCGGGAGCATCGGGATACGTCATATCATGTGCTTTTTACGTACATCATGTATTCATGTACTTTCATCATTTATATGCGTTCTTGTGATTTATGTACTCTCATGTTCATAGAGCCCCCATGTATACTTCATTTGCACCCATTTATGGATCCCATGTGAAATCATGTACAATAACATAACTTATCTTGATCTTTGTGTATTGATTGGGGTACGGGAGAGTATAAATGGTCATGTGAACAATTCCAAAGTAGTGTAATCATGTGCAAACTCTTTAGTGTAATCATGTGCAAATTCAAGCCGTTCACATGTCTATCTTGTACTCTACATCACTAGCCACTGATAGTTCTTTACTTATAGTAAATATTTCCTTACAGTCATCTCTTTTACTTCATGTATATTCTTCAGCGTTTCATGTATCTTACTCTATAGCATGCTTACATTTTCTGTCATGATATGAACTGCGTGAGATGTATTGTGCTCGTTCCTGTCCTGACTGGACCTGTTAAAAATATTACAAGTGACTTGGAGATTCACAGCTAGCCTAGAGGACCGGTAGAGCTTGGAGTAGATTACTAGTTTATGGTTTAGTTTCTCTTTTAGAACTTGTTTTATAATAAGTGGTGTTTTGAGATTGTTGAGATGTTGTTATTTTAGGAGTTTATTTAAGTTGTTATTATTTTGAGTTTTATATAGTTGTTAGACTCTTGTGTTATCTTATCATGCTTAGATTGTGATTGGGTATTATTGTATCTTATACTTGTCTTCCATTCGAAGTTGAGATTGTGATAGGTACATTATATAATTGTGTGAGTTGTTGATTAGATAGTGACCTAGAACAGCGTTCTACCGTCGATACTGCAGCGTAGGCTGGATATATCCACTTCTCGTGCCCCTACACTGGATGTGGATCATGGCACGTTTTTAGTGGTGGCCCAATGCAGGTCGAGAGTCGCATTATTGCGATATCGTAGTAGCGCAACGACTTAGTTGTACTACTACGAGCCTGCGATAGAATATAGGTAGTAAGGTGTTAGAATGAGAGGATACTCAATCACAGTTAGAAATCCTTGAGAGATTCCTGGGACTACCCTTGAGAATCTTATTTCAACTTCAATTTGAAATCCCTTCCTTTGTTTTGTTCACCCTTATTCCTTGTTATTGAATTTGATTTTTGATGGATCGTTGTTGATTTTAATTTTCCTATCGAGATGAATTTTATGGCCTGAGTTACGATATTTTCTGATAACATATGTTGACGGGAATAACAGGGATAGTAAAACGTCTACTTGATTATGGAACTTGGAGTTTATCGCAGCCATATTAGCCGACGTGGCAGAAACGTAGAGACTTGACTTCGGATGTACATATCTTGGTTATGAGATTTGGAATTTCTCGCAGCTATACTAGTCGGCATAGCGAAAATTCTAGACGACATGATTATAGAGGTGCATACCCCAGTTATGGAATCTATCGTTTATCGCAGCCTTGCTTACTGGCATAACGAGGATTCTGAGTAACATAATTTTGGACAGATGCATATGATTATCAGATTGTATCTTGAGAAGGTTTTTAAACATATCATCTCTATCATACCCTTTTGTTGGTATAAAATTGTATTCCATCATCAAATAACTTAAGAGTAGGGATATTTTAGTTTTTGTAGAGCTTATTCATATGTAGTTCTTTCATAGTGTAATGATATGATGACTTGTAGAATGTCTGTACCCTAGAGATGATAGTTAGTATTGGTATTAGAATAGTAACCCATTGTAGATGATTTCTCTGTTATTTATAATACCTACCAGTTTTCATATAGGATGTTAGTCTTCCTTACAGCCTTTATGATTTATTATTTTCTTTATCCTTTCCAGTAGGGCACCCATGACCAGAGCCTGTCCTTGAGTGTAGCTGTAGCTTCGCCTGAGACTGAGAGTCTTCCTCTGCCTCCTATAGTGGTACCCCATACCAAATTCTCGGGAGGGTTGTTTCCTGATGGAGCTCAGATATTCGGACTTCTCCGGGATGATTTAGAGACAAAGAGAGTTCAGGCTGAGATCTTGAGAGAGCAGTATCCAGTTCCTCCTAGAGCCTCAGAAGTACCCAAGTTTCCAGCCTAGACCTTAGCATGTCTTTTGAGATAATTGATACACCCCACATTGCTTGTATGTTTTGATACCTTGTGATTGCTTTGTGCTGTAGTATGACTAGAATGGCTATATGGGAACCCCAGAGAGAGTATTCTAGGTAGACGAATATTCTATCTGTGACTTTGATTTCGGGAACGTTAGAGATGTAAATCTTTAGAAACTTCCTTCATAAGTTTGTAGTAGACAAGGTTATCTTTACTTTGATATATTATGTCCCACTCAAACTTGTTCCCTTGTACTACTTTTGTATCGCAGCTTTCGGTCCAATTTAGGCCATTTGACCATTTCCACTTTAATTATGATTATCATATGCACATTGCCATAAATTTTAATTTAGGAGGACAAGATTAGTTATTTTCTCAAAACCAACTTCACATGCATGACCTATACATGACACCCTACACTTATGACCTTCGTATCCTACCCAGACACGCCATCTTGTGCTTCATCATTATCACACGACTTTCCTGACACAAGACCCCATCTTGATTTACCCCACAGAGTCATTTTTTTATTTTTGACTCGAATTGGGGACACCTTTTCGACCCAAACCTGCTGACCCAAATTTAGGATATGATCCATTTTAAGCCTACGACCCATATTTTACTTGTTGACCTTGTGTGCTGCTAGGTAGAAGCTTCGACCTTGATTGTTGGGGGTTTAACCTAGAAGGAGTACGACCACTCTTAATTTCGAGGACGAAATTCTTCTAAGGAGGGTAGACTTGTAATACCAACTTTTCTAAAATAAGGATAATTTTGAACTTTTGTAAAAGTTTATTATTTAATAACAGAATTTATAATTTATGGAGATTTTTAATTAATTTAATACTATTTAAAATTGGTAAATTATAATTTTGATGTGTTAGCTAGTGAACCCTAGAACTATTGAGCCTAGAGACTAACCATGACCATGGAGACCTAATCATGTGATTAGAATGGCTAATTACAACTTTTTAGGCTAAGAGTATTTTGGTCATTTTGTGACTTTTGAATTATTTAAAATTTTGATTAATTGATAAATTTTAGATTATTTTAATAATATTTAAATTGATGTATTGTGATTTTGGTCATTTTTTATATTTTAATTTTTTAGAAATTTTTATATTTTAATATTGATTTTACGGGATTTGTTTAGTCATGTTTGAGTTTCGTTTCGTTCCGACTTGTGTTAGTGACCCAGGTAGCTTAGACTCTAGACGGGACCCCAAGATTAGTTAGTTATGGCCCACAAACCCCACTAATTAAGTTAGTAAGTTTAAACTAATCATACTTGTTAGATTGGTTAAGTTAGAGGCTTAAATTTAACCCTTTTGATCCCAAACTTGAACCTAACTTAAAATTAACCAAAAGGACTAGTTGAGGCCTTATTGGGCTTTCTCCCAAGGCCCAAATAGGATTTAATGGCAGCCACTATAGGTAGGTTAGCCTCCCTTCCTGTCATTTTATTCCATCAAGTCTCCATTTTCCTTCACAAGTATTCTTTCCCAAATTGAGAGCTTCCCTCTTTGATTTGATCTCCAAATCCTTATATCCCTCCACCAAAACTTCCATCCAACCTTCTCATACTACCAAAGGAGGTTGCTAGCAAAGATTTTGTCACCTTCGGTTCCCGTATTTCGTATTCCTGTGCGCATTTGGAATTTTCTTGAATTTTCTGGTAATTATTTTCCTGTATTTCCCGTATTTGGCCTTGGGCCGACTTTATTAACTTATTGGGTTGCATTACGGATTTGGGTTTAATTTTTTTTTTATTATTATTATTATTATTATTTCATAGGAGATGGGCCCTTGGAGGGTTCGGCCTGGCTTGCTTTGGTCGGAATTGCTATGGATCACTTTAACCTACACTATCCCTTACCTCCACCACACCACCACCCATTAATAACCTTACCTACCATTCTCTCTCTTCATTAACATCAACACCACCAGCATCCTCTTCTTCTTCTTCCTCTTAAAACCCTTTAACTCCACCATAGGCAAGTGCATCTTGCCATCAAAAGAAAAGAAACCATGATTCTTCTTGTTCGAAAGTTTGTTTAGCTAGTTTAGAACAATATTAGAACTTGGAACTTCTTGATTTGAAGCATGGATCTCTCTAGATCTAACTTTTCATTAATCTCGGTTTTCCTTGAAATCCATTTAATAAACTTTGATTTGGATGGTTTTTGAGGTTTTTATGTTGTGGAGAATTAAGTTTTATACAACTTTAGTCTTTACGAAATCTGATTTCGTTTTAAAATGAGAAAGTTATGGATTTTGCAAGTTTTAGGGGTTGGGTTCTTCCTCTCAGCTAGAGGTAGGAGAAGAACTCCTCCTTTCCCTTTGTTGGCAACACCAGTGGTGTTACGCCATGCGGTTGCAGCCGCTACGCGTGCTGCCAGCGGCCAGCGCTTTACGCGAGCGGCTCTGCGCGTGTGGGGGGCGCCCCCCTCCTCCTTTTCCCCTCTGCGCAGCCTCTACGCAAGCAGCGGGCCCCTAGCTCTACGCGGCAGCCGCTGCAGCCTCTACGCAAGCAGTGGGCCCCTTTTTCTCGCTGCATTACGCGCGCGCGCTCTGCGCGTGTGGGGCCCTCTCCCGTTCCCAGCTGCTGGCGCCAGCGTGGGGCCCTCCCCTTTTTGCTGTGCGCGGGAGCAGCACCTCCTCTACGCACGTCCACGTGCGTGGCCCCCCCCCCCCCCTTTTCTCGCTGCCTTACCGCGCGCGCTCTGCGCGTGTGGCCCCCCCCCCCTTGTTTCAGCCGCCATTTGCATGTGGGTCCCTCTCCCGTTCCATTGCGCGCTTGCCCCTGTTCCCTTACGCGAGCCGCCCAAGGCCTTACGCGCGCGCTCTTCTGTTTGCCTTACTCCCCCGTGATTTTAATATTTTCTCTGGGATTCTCCATTTGGTTTTATTGGAGCTTTTGATGTTTAATGTCCACTACATCACTTGATTGGGCTTGACATGCTTGGACACAAATTGGAGTTTTTGTGACTTGTTATTTTTCTTCAACCTGCAACTTGTAAACCGACCTGATGACTTGAACATGACTTGGCAACATGTAACTCGACAAGAGACCATGACCTGATGAATTGATAATTTGGGCTACTGCGGTAGGCTCACCTGACTTGCTACTTGACATGACACCGTGGGTGTGCATCCTGTGCTTGCTTAAGCTACTTGTCCAGTCTTGCATCATGCCTAGGACGTGATCCCCTGGGTACCACGGCAAGGGACTCACACTAAAATTGGACTAGGTAATGAGTAGACCAAATTAGAACATGGAGAATTCCCGGTCACAGGCAGTCTCGTTATCTGGAGGCATTAATGGACTTGTAGCTTGCCGATGAGTAGAGCACATTTCCAGCACACTGTCATGTGTTGCACCTCTAAGTCACCTAAGGGTACATTTATCTCCCGGGCGATGTACCCACCTATACTCTCAACCCGCGGAAGGATAACTGGATGGTCTGCAGGGCTTGGGACTGGGAGTTTCTCACTTGCATCTTGTTAGTAATTAGGCTTGTGATAACCCTAGTTAGTTAAAGTAGTAAGCCGTAGTACTTGCTTGGCCGATTGTGGATGAATGGTGTCCAGCCCCGTTTAAGTTTTGTCTAGCCCCTGCACCTGGAACTCTTGATCATGATTGTTTTACTTATCCCTAACGATAAATGGGTAGAGACAGTGAACTACTCAGGCGAAGGGGTACAATCCCGGTCCTTGTTTGGTTTAAGGATTGTAACCTGGCTCCCGGAATGGTTCTACATCCCTAGTCGTTTATCGCTCTGTGTATTTTATTACTTGTACTTCCTTTATTTCTTATGTTCTGATATGCTGGCTTTTGTTCTTATTTGTGGCCTCCTTTGTGGCACTTGCTCTTTCTGGGGTTTGACCCAGCTGGTTTTGTGTGGCCAGATTTCGGAGCAGCTCCCGAGGATCTACCAAGCTTCCAGCCCAATGGTGAACACTAGACGGAACCCGGGCTACGAGTGGGTTTTCTTTTTTTGTCTTCACCCACTTATATGTAAATTCATTCTTTTGAGGCGTTTAGCCGACGAGCATCTGTTAGCTCGATGCACATTTACTTACTGTCTGCCTACGGGCTGTAAACATGATTAACAAATCCTAGGGTTGATCATGTACGACTGAACTCTTGCTAGTCCTATCATTTTGTACGACTAGCTTCATGATCATCCAATATGTAATATTTGGGACGCCTTATATATATATATTTGATGCTCTAACATCTTGTAACTCTGTTAATTGCTTGAGATTGAGACAATAGGCTTGACATTAAGAGACTGCGGGCTTGTAGTAAACCCTCATATCCAGACAGCCGTGACCGTATAGTTGAGATGTATTCTATTTCAATATACGTAGCTGGCTGTGTCTGCCCCCGCTCTCCAGTATTCTGGATCTGGGGCGTGACACGGTTTAAGTGGTGGCCCATGCAGGTCTTGTCAATCAAGAAATGTGAGGGTTTACCGTTAGATGTCTCAATCAGTATTCGTCCTTGATCTCCACCCGTATTTTCAAATCCCTGAAATCCTTGCCCTGATTACATGCTTGTCTCATTGATCCTTCCTGGTCCTTCCTCATTGTTTTCCTGTGTCGTCTTCTTCAGCGGCACTGTACCTGACCCCGCCAATCAACAGGGTGGAGCACCTCCCGTGGGCCAGCAGCAACCTGGAGATCAAGCCCAGCATTCCGGAGTCGCCTCCAGGGTAATACCTACTGGAGGAGAGTCACCAGTTCGGCCCGTCCAGCCCGCTGAGCCAGATAATGGCACCCTAGTAGGCCTCATCAGAACCTTGATAGCTTCCCAGGATCGTCGCGGAGACGCCTTGCACCAGACTGTGGCAGATGCCTTGACCAGAGGCGGTCATCCAGGAAATCAGGCAGCCAACAGTTTCAAGCGCTTGAACCCTCCCTTCTTTGACGGCAGTGAAGATGCGGTTGCCGCGGATGCTTGGCTTCAGGATACCGAGGTGGTTCTAGAAGCAGCTAGGACACCTGAGAATGAGAAGGTGGCGGTGGTACGGCTACAGTTGTTAGACTTGGCTCGCGATTGGTGGGCAGCTCAGGCCATGGGATTGGCGGCACCAGTTACTTGGACGACGTTCAGAGAGAGATTCCAGACGAAGTACTTTGATGCTGTGGCTCGGTACGATCTGCAGACCAGATTTACCAACTTGAAGCAAGGCGGCAGGACGGTCGATGGCTATGCGACCGAGTTTTCTAGACTGAGTAGGTTTGCCCCCACCTTGGTGGCAACCGAGTATGATAGGGCCCAGCGGTTCCAGCAGGGGCTGCATTTAGAAATCTTGTTGGCAGTTGAGCAGTTCGAGCACCAGACGTTCGACGCAGTATTGAGGGCGGCTAGGAGGCATGAGTACACCTCCCAGAGAATTGTGGACAGGACCGGAGGCAGGAAGCGGTCCCATAGTCAGATGCACCAATCATCAGCCCCAACCCCGGCAGCTAGGGGTATAACCATTGGAACTCCGAGGTGGGCGGCCTCAGTGACGTCGGTTCAGCATTCGATCCCGACGTACCCGCAGCAGCAGAAGCAGAAGCAGTCTTCCGCGGTGGGATGTTCTCATTGCGGGAAGCCGGGCCATGTAGTGGCAGAGTGTCGGAGGGCGCAGGGATTGTGCCTGGCTTGTGGAGCGGCTGATCACAAGATAGGAGCCTGCCCGAATAGGGGTAGCTCATCCTCGTCCAACCTAACCAGTCCATCGGTTAGAGGACCGGCACCAGTACCTCAGCAGCAACAGCAGTACCCGAGGCCATTGGCGACCCAGGCCCAGGCCTTCCAGCAGCAGAACCAGCAGCAGTTCACCCAGGCTCCAGTGCAGAGCAGGCAGAGAGGTTTCCAGCAGAGGGGACCCGCAGCTAGAGGTCAGGCTATGATGATGACCCTGGAAGAAGAAGTTGTACCAGGTGAGGTAGTGGCAGGTACTATTCTCGTCAACACCTTTCCAGCATCTGTATTATTTGATTCTGGTGCATCACATTCATTCATGTCTGCACGATTCGCGACACGGATAGGATTGGAGCCCGAGTCATTATCAGTGAGGCTCAATATACTTACTGGTAATGGTCTTGTGGGAGTAGATCGAGTGTTTTCCTCGTGTCGGATCGTAGTTAGCGGTAGAGAGTTCCCCGCTAGATTCATAGAATTCCCTATGGCAGACTATGATGTAGTCCTAGGCATGGATTGGTTGAGGAACCATTATGCTAGGATAGACTGCCATGTTGGCAGAGTTGTCTTTAGTATTCCCGGGGAGCCAGAGTTCTCCTTTTCCAGAGGCGCCGTAGAGCCATCTCCTCCAGTATTGCGGATGGCAGTAGCAGCAGTGCAGTTGCCCCGGATAGTTGAAGAGTTTCCAGATGTCTTTCCAGAGGAACTTCCAGGGATGCTGCTAGAACGGGAGATCGAGTTCACCATAGACTTGATTCCTGGGACAGCACCAGTATCAGAGCGAGTCTACAGAATGGCACCTTCAGAGTTAGAGATCTTGTACAATATGATTGAAGAACTTAGAACCAAGGGATTCATTCGTGCTAGTGGATCGCCTTGGGGAGCCCCAATGCTTCTTGTGAAAAAGAAGGATGGTACGTCTAGGCTATGTGTAGATTATCGTACCTTGAATTCAGTGACAATCAAAAACAGATACCCTCTCCCGAGGATAGATGACTTGTTTGATCAACTCAAAGGGGCTTCAGTTTTCTCGAAGATAGACTTGCGGTCAGGATACCACCAGATCAGAGTTAGAGAGCAGGACATCCCGAAGACGGCGTTCAGATCTAGGTACGGGCATTGGGAGTTTCTAGTTATGCCCTTTGGAGCAACCAATGTGCCGGCAGTGTTCATGGATCTCATGAACCGTATTTTCATGCCTTACTTGGATCAGTTTGTGATAGTGTTCCTTGATGACATCCTGGTCTACAGCAAGAGTGAAGCAGAGCATGAGCAGCATCTCAGAGTTGTTCTCCAGATTCTCAGAGAGCACCAGTTGTACGCCAAGTTCAGTAAATGCGAGTTCTGGCTCGATCGCATTTCGTACTTGGGTCACATCATTACCAGAGGAGGAGTGGAAGTGGATCCCCAGAAGATTGTGGCTATCGAGTCATGGCCAGTACCCAGTTCAGTGGCAGAGGTTCGCAGCTTTCTAGGATTGGCCGGCTACTACCGGCGGTTCGTCTCAGATTTTGCAAGGATTTCAGCGCCGATGACCCAGTTGACCCGCAAGGATGTGCCGTTTGTTTGGACAGCAGAGTGTCAGGAATCATTTGAGAAGTTGAAGCGAGGTTTGATTACGGCTCCCATTCTCACACTTCCAGATGGGACCGGAGGATTCACAGTTTATTGCGACGCTTCAGGCAGAGGATTGGGATGTGTTTTGATGCAGCATGGGAAGGTAATTGCTTATGCATCACGTCAACTTCGTGATCATGAGAAGAATTACCCGACCCACGACTTGGAATTGGCCGCGGTAGTGTTTGCTCTGAAGCTTTGGAGACACTATTTGTACGGAGACAGAGTGGAGATATTCACTGACCACAAGAGCCTGAAATATGTTTTCACCCAGAAAGATCTTAATATGCGGCAGAGAAGATGGCTCGAGCTACTTGTGGACTATGATGTGAACTTGCAGTATCACCCAGGGAAGGCCAACGTGGTAGCAGATGCATTGAGCTGGAGAGCCGGAGTTTATTTCCTGACGGCACAACCAGATCTATTGGCAGATCTTCAGAAAATGGGAATTGAAGTTGTCCTTCCTTCCAATATGGCCATGATGGCTAGCTTGCAGATTCAGTCCACCATAGTTGAGAGGATCCGGACAACACAGTTAACAGATTCCAAGATTCAGCGGCTCAGAGCTGAGTGTAAAGCGGGAAGAAGGCCAGAGTTATGTATTCATAAAGATGGTACACTTCGACACGGCTCGCGTCTTTGTGTACCCAGTGGAGATATCAGACAGGAAGTCATGGCAGAGGCTCACAGTTCGCAGTACTCCATTCACCCAGGCGGCACGAAGATGTACAGAGATATTCGTCAGCACTTTTGGTGGAATGGTATGAAGAGGGAGATAGCCCGGTATGTCTCTCGATGTTTGGTTTGCCAACAGGTCAAGGCTGAACATCAGAGGCCAGCTGGACTTCTTCAACCTTTACCGATCCCAGAATGGAAATGGGAACACATAACCATGGATTTCGTGACTGGATTACCCAGGTCTCCGGCAGGCAGAGATGCTATTTGGGTCATTGTGGACAGGCTTACCAAGGTGGCACACTTTCTTTCATTTAGAGTTGGACAGTCGACGGCACAGCTAGCAGAGATGTATCTCAGGCAGATTGTCAGACTTCACGGAGTGCCAGTCAGCATAGTATCAGACAGGGATACGAGATTTACATCGCACTTCTGGCGCAGTCTTCATCAAAGTTTGGGGACTCGTCTCAAGTTCAGCTCAGCGTATCACCCGCAAACAGATGGGCAGTCAGAGCGTACTATACAAACTCTCGAAGATATGTTACGGTCATGTACTCTTGACTTCGGTGGTTCGTGGGAGGATCACCTGCACCTGGTGGAATTCTCGTACAACAATAGTTTCCAGGCCAGTATCCAGATGGCTCCCTTCGAGGCTCTGTATGGCAGGAAGTGCAGATCTCCGTTAGCATGGGACGATGTTGGAGAGAGACAGATGCTCGGTCCAGAACTGATTTCTCAGACGGTTGAAGTGGTCAGGAAAGTCAGAGAACACCTCCGAGTTGCTCAGGATCGCCAGCGCCATTGGGCCGATGCTCATCGGCGTCCCTTAGAATTTGCCGTCGGCGACCATGTATTCCTTAGGATCTCGCCTACCCGTGGCGTCATTCGTTTTGGCGTACGGGGAAAGCTTAGTCCTAGGTATATAGGGCCGTTCGATATTCTAGAGCGAGTAGGTGATGTATCCTATCGTCTCGCTCTTCCGCCGTCGCTAAGTGAGGTACATGATGTATTCCATGTGTCCCAATTAAGACGGTACATCCCGGACCCGAGCCATATCCTAGATCATTCGGAATTGGTTGTTGGTACCAACCTTTCGTATGAGGAGAGGCCCGTGTCTATATTGGACCGGAGAGAAAAGACGCTCAAGAACAAGACTATTAACTTAGTCCGTGTTGCTTGGGGTCATCACTCTCTGGGTGAGTCAACATGGAAGCGTGAGGACGACATCCGATCGCGATATCCCTACCTGTTTGACTCGTAAGGTATAATGTCTTCCTTGTGCCTTACGCCTTCTCCATCCTTGCTTGAATGTATGATTGTATGATTGCCTGCTTAGTCTGTCTGTGGTTAGTGTAGCTTGTCGTGGCAATCTCTAACTCCTTGATTTAATTCCGAGGACGGAATTCCTTTAAGGTGGGTAGAGTTGTCACCTTCGGTTCCCGTATTTCGTATTCCTGTGCGCATTTGGAATTTTCTTGAATTTTCTGGTAATTATTTTCCTGTATTTCCCGTATTTGGCCTTGGGCCGACTTTATTAACTTATTGGGTTGCATTACGGATTTGGGTTTAATTTTTTTTTTATTATTATTATTATTATTATTTCATAGGAGATGGGCCCTTGGAGGGTTCGGCCTGGCTTGCTTTGGTCGGAATTGCTATGGATCACTTTAACCTACACTATCCCTTACCTCCACCACACCACCACCCATTAAT
This sequence comes from Iris pallida, assembly GCA_029216955.1. Taxonomy (NCBI): domain Eukaryota; kingdom Viridiplantae; phylum Streptophyta; class Magnoliopsida; order Asparagales; family Iridaceae; genus Iris; species Iris pallida. The sequence continues at coordinate 310,435 of JANAVB010039018.1, forward strand.
AACCTTACCTACCATTCTCTCTCTTCATTAACATCAACACCACCAGCATCCTCTTCTTCTTCTTCCTCTTAAAACCCTTTAACTCCACCATAGGCAAGTGCATCTTGCCATCAAAAGAAAAGAAACCATGATTCTTCTTGTTCGAAAGTTTGTTTAGCTAGTTTAGAACAATATTAGAACTTGGAACTTCTTGATTTGAAGCATGGATCTCTCTAGATCTAACTTTTCATTAATCTCGGTTTTCCTTGAAATCCATTTAATAAACTTTGATTTGGATGGTTTTTGAGGTTTTTATGTTGTGGAGAATTAAGTTTTATACAACTTAGTCTTTACGAAATCTGATTTCGTTTTAAAATGAGAAAGTTATGGATTTTGCAAGTTTTAGGGGTTGGGTTCTTCCTCTCAGCTAGAGGTAGGAGAAGAACTCCTCCTTTCCCTTTGTTGGCAACACCAGTGGTGTTACGCCATGCGGTTGCAGCCGCTACGCGTGCTGCCAGCGGCCAGCGCTTTACGCGAGCGGCTCTGCGCGTGTGGGGGGCGCCCCCTCCTCCTTTTCCCCTCTGCGCAGCCTCTACGCAAGCAGCGGGCCCCTAGCTCTACGCGGCAGCCGCTGCAAGCCTCTACGCAAGCAGTGGGCCCCTTTTTCTCGCTGCATTACGCGCGCCGCGCTCTGCGCGTGTGGGGCCCTCTCCCGTTCCCAGCTGCTGGCGCCAGCGTGGGGCCCTCCCCTTTTTGCTGTGCGCGGGAGCAGCACCTCCTCTACGCACGTCCACGTGCGTGGCCCCCCCCCCTTTTCTCGCTGCCTTACGCGCGCGCTCTGCGCGTGTGGCCCCCCCTTGTTTCAGCCGCCATTTTGCATGTGGGTCCCTCTCCCGTTCCATTGCGCGCTTGCCCCTGTTCCCTTACGCGAGCCGCCCAAGGCCTTACGCGCGCGCTCTTCTGTTTGCCTTACTCCTCCGTGATTTTAATGTTTTCTCTGGGATTCTCTATTTGGTTTTATTGGAGCTTTTGATGTTTAATGTCCACTACATCACTTGATTGGGCTTGACATGCTTGGACACAAATTGGAGTTTTTGTGACTTGTTATTTTTCTTCAACCTGCAACTTGTAAACCGACCTGATGACTTGAACATGACTTGGCAACATGTAACTCGACAAGAGACCATGACCTGATGAATTGATAATTTGGGCTACTGCGGTAGGCTCACCTGACTTGCTACTTGACATGGCACCGTGGGTGTGCATCCTGTGCTTGCTTAAGCTACTTGTCCAGTCTTGCATCATGCCTAGGACGTGATCCCCTGGGTACCACGGCAAGGGACTCACACTAAAATTGGACTAGGTAATGAGTAGACCAAATTAGAACATGGAGAATTCCCGGTCACAGGCAGTCTCGTTATCTGGAGGCATTAATGGACTTGTAGCTTGCCGATGAGTAGAGCACATTTCCAGCACACTGTCATGTGTTGCACCTCTAAGTCACCTAAGGGTACATTTGTCTCCCGGGCGATGTACCCACCTATACTCTCAACCCGCGGAAGGATAACTGGATGGTCTGCAGGGCTTGGGACTGGGAGTTTCTCACTTGCATCTTGTTAGTAATTAGGCTTGTGATAACCCTAGTTAGTTAAAGTAGTAAGCCGTAGTACTTGCTTGGCCGATTGTGGATGAATGGTGTCCAGCCCCGTTTAAGTTTTGTCTAGCCCCTGCACCTGGAACTCTTGATCATGATTGTTTTACTTATCCCTAACGATAAATGGGTAGAGACAGTGAACTACTCAGGCGAAGGGGTACAATCCCGGTCCTTGTTTGGTTTAAGGATTGTAACCTGGCTCCCGGAATGGTTCTACATCCCTAGTCGTTTATCGCTCTGTGTATTTTTATTACTTGTACTTCCTTTATTTCTTATGTTCTGATATGCTGGCTTTTGTTCTTATTTGTGGCCTCCTTTGTGGCACTTGCTCTTTCTGGGGTTTGACCCAGCTGGTTTTGTGTGGCCAGATTTCGGAGCAGCTCCCGAGGATCTACCAAGCTTCCAGCCCAATGGTGAACACTAGACGGAACCCGGGCTACGAGTGGGTTTTCTTTTTTTGTCTTCACCCACTTATATGTAAATTCATTCTTTTGAGGCGTTTAGCCGACGAGCATCTGTTAGCTCGATGCACATTTACTTACTGTCTGCCTACGGGCTGTAAACATGATTAACAAATCCTAGGGTTGATCATGTACGACTGAACTCTTGCTAGTCCTATCATTTTGTACGACTAGCTTCATGATCATCCAATATGTAATATTTGGGACGCCTTATATATATATATTTGATGCTCTAACATCTTGTAACTCTGTTAATTGCTTGAGATTGAGACAATAGGCTTGACATTAAGAGACTGCGGGCTTGTAGTAAACCCTCATATCCAGACAGCCGTGACCGTATAGTTGAGATGTATTCTATTTCAATATACGTAGCTGGCTGTGTCTGCCCCCGCTCTCCAGTATTCTGGATCTGGGGCGTGACAGATTTGGAGCAAAGTGCAAGGAGGAGTATCCTTTTTGGAATATCTTCGTGTCGGAGCCGTGTCCTTGGAAGTATCATTGGGATTCTACTTCCAATAGGTAAAATCAACCCTCTAAATTGATTTCTGATACATATTAGTTAGTTTTGAATCCATAGGATCCACCCCCATGCATGTACCCACTTTAGATTCAAGTTTGAGGCCATTTGGAGCTCTCTAGAGCAAGTTAGAATTGTGTCTTGTATCCTACTTATTAGATCTCAAATTAGGACACCTCATGTGTTTGGTTTAATGTCTAATAGGTTTAATTGTATTTTAATTTCAGTTTTAGACATGTTAGAGGATGGATTGATGTTAGTTAGGATGGTTAGAATGAGTTTCATTTGGATACCCATGGTTAGATCTAAGTGGCTTAGTCTACATGTCATATTTTTAGCCTCAACTTGCCATTTTAGTGTCTCTTTATATAATGGACTGTTTTGTATATATATAATAGGTATGTTAGATATATTTCATATATTTAGATATGTGTGGATATGTTGTTAGTGGTGTGCTTGTGTTAGAGGAGAGGGGAGTGTGGTTTGATGTGTGTCTTGAGTGGTGTGGAGAGTGAGATGTGTTTCTTTTGTCCAAACAATCCAAATTCGTCATAATATTCATCCACGTTTTTAGTAGCCATAGCAACTTAGAAATGTCATAACTTTTAGATTAGAACTCCGATTAATCTCCCATTTTTTAGAAGAACCGTATCGAAGTTAGCTTTCTAAATATATATATTAATAGGTCAAATGTATTCTAGAACTTTCTGTAGAACTGTTTGAGTGTCAGCTGTACGAAAAAACGAATGCGCTTCGGTGTTTTCGCGATTCCGGGAGCTTCCGGATACGAAAATATGATCCGTTTGAAGTTTCGGAAAGCTAATACGAAGGGCTATAACATACTTTAATCCTAGAATTTAGTGAAGGCCCGATTGGTACAGTATTGATTTTAAGTAGAAGAGTGACTATAAGATATAGACATTTTGTGTAACCTATGAGCCTATATAGTATGGATATTAAGTGAATGTAGGTATCATAGGTTGTCGAGTATATGTATGATATAGTACACACACACACACACACACACACACACACACACACACACATATATATATATATATATATATATATATATATATATATATATATATATATATATATACATACACATTATTGTTAGGTAATATATGTTAGTATGTTTGTTAGATGTTGGTTAGTAGAGGGTTAGATATGTTAGAGTTGTTATATGTTAGTGTAAGTTATATATGTTAATATGTTTGTTAGATGTTGGTTAGTAGAGGGTTAGATATGTTAGAGTTTGTTATATGTTAGTGTAAGTTATATTTGTTAGTATGAGTGTTAGTTAGATACTAGAGATTAGTATTTTGTTAGATAATTGATATGTTGTTAGATAATTTGATGTTAGATATCTAATATGTTAGATATTGATATGTTAGTAGGTTATGTTAATTCTAGATATTGGTATATTAGCAAGTTAGTCTCTATAGATTATATGTTAGATATTAGTTAAGATGTTATGTTAATACATTAGATATTTAGTTAATTAGATAATTGAGGGGTATCTTGGTATCTCATGATACCAAGTTAGTATCTTAAGATAAATATGAATTACCTTTACCTTCAAGGTAAATGATTAGTTTACCTTATGACCAAGATATGGTATCAAGATACCAAGGTAAGGTATAGGTTTACCCAAGTTATGGTATTGGATTCCAACCAAGGTATTGGTATTGGGATGCCAATATGACCAAGGTTGATATGGTATCCTAGTGTTAGTGGGTTAGTGTCTAACTGTTTGAGTTTGAGTAGGTGATGTTAGATTGTGGAATGGTTATATAGATAGATATATATATATTTTTGGGTTATAGGTATCCTATATAGGCCTTGTCCTATATACTAGCTAGCTTAGTTTAATATGGTATATAAATATAGGAGTTGGTTAGTTTTGTTGTTGGCTAAACCTAGTCCAAGTTTGACTAAGTTGACTAGATGTTTGACCAAGGGTTAACTTTTGACCCAGAGAGGCCTAGTGCATGTAGAATTCATTGTTTAATTCAATTATTCATTATAGAACACATTGTAACCTGTATCTCATTAAATAGGACTCTGTGACTCCAGTTCGGACACTGATATACATCCATTGCTCAGGATATCAGACGAGTAAATTCTCTGACCGTTTCATACTTGTTAGGATTTATATTCTTGCTCTAGATTACTTTACTTGATGCTGTCACGTTGTTAACATGGATTGGTACTATATGGATCTTTTCATGAGATATTATTCCCCTCGGGAGCATCGAGATACGTCATGTCATGTGCTTTTCACGTACATCATGTATTTATGTACTTTCATCATTCATGTGCACTCTTGTGATTCATGTACTCTCATGTTTACAGAGCCCCCATGTATATTTCATGTGCACCCATTTATGGGCCTCCATGTGAAATCATGTGCAATAACATAACTTGTCTGGATCTTTGTGTATTGATTGGGGTACGGAAGAGTATAAATGGTCATGTGAACAATTCCAAAGTAGTGTAATCATGTACAAACTTTCTAGTGTAATCATGTGCAAATTTAAGCCGTTCACATGTCTATCTTGTACTCTACATCCCTAGCCACTGATAGTTCTTTACTTATAGTAGATATTTTTTTACACTCATCTCTTTTACTTCATGTATATTCTTCAGCGTTTCATGTATCTTATTCTAGCATGCTTACATTTCCTGTCATGATATAAACTGCGTGAGATGTATTGTGCTCGTTCCTGTCCTGACTGGACATGTTGAAAATATTACAGGTAACCTGAAGATTCATAGCTAGCCTAGAGGACCAGTAGAGCTTGGAGTAGATTACTAGTTTATGGCTTAGTTTCTCTTTTAGAACTTGTTTTGTAATAAGTGGTGTTTTGAGATTGTTGAGATGTTGTTATTTTGGGAGTTTATTTAAGTTATTGTTGTTTTGAGTTTTATATAGTTGTTAGACTCCTGTGTTATCTTATCGTGCTTAGATTGTGACTGGATATATTGTATCAGCAGTGGAGGAGTCTAATGTATGTCGTGGTGTGTGCAATGTCAGATATCGCTCACGTAGTAGACATGGTTAGAAGGTATCTTTCCTTTTCGAGAATGATACATTCGAGGACAGTCAAGTGGATCCTTCGTTATCTTCAAGGCACTTTTGATTGGATGCTTTCATTCAGGAGTAACAAGTTGAAGTTGGTTAGGTATACCAACGTTGATATGACTGGAGATGTGGATACCAAAAGATTGACTTCGGACTATGTCATAATATTTGCCAGTGGAACTGTTTCGTGGAACTGTTTCGTGGCAGTCGCAGTTGTAGAAGTGTGTTACCTTGTCTATGACAAATGCAAAGTTCATTGAGACGACAAACACTTGCAAGAATTTATTTTGGATGAAGTTCCTGCAGGAAGTAAGCCTTAAGCAAGAGCAGTATATTTTGCTTTGTAATAGCCAAAGTGTTATTCACCTTGGAAAGAACCTGTATTCCTTAGTTGGTCGAAACATATTGCAACTCTATATCATTGGATACGTGATGTGTTTGAGGCGAAGGATCCGACGCTTGAGAAGGTTCATACATAGGACAATGGAGCGGATATGCTCACGAAGGCTCTGCCAAGAAAAAGTTTTGAGTACTGGACGAACATCATCGGTGAGCTCCCCCACCTAGTTGGGAAGAAAAAAAATTATTGGTCTTAGATTGGGTTCCCAACCTATGTGGAGAACACCCCGAAGTACGACAACCGTGTGTTGAGAAAACTCGGGTAGTCGAAGGCGACTATGTGTCATGTTTTAGCGTGTATCAAAGCTTTATTGAAAAACCAGTATCAGAGATACCGGTATACTGGTCTTATAGTAGTTTGTGCCAGAATAGGTTCCGACTAAAAAGGAAAATTTTTGGTATGCAGTCGGTATACCGCTACCTGTATACCAAAAGTATACCGATGTCGGGACTGAAGATCGAAATTGGGTGTTTTATTTACACTGGTGGATCAAAATCAATGGTTCAGATCTGCTTGAAATTGTGGTGCTTTAAATAGGTATTTTCTAACCCTCATTAATGATCATATATTCTCAAGAGATCAAAATGAGTGCTTTCTTTAAGGTTGAAACTTTATAAGAGAGGAAGAAAAATTCCAGAGTTCAATTTTCGGAATTGTTTCGAGGAGAGATCGCTTCGAGGAGTTCTTCATTGGTTCTTCTCGTCGTCTTGTCTTCGATAATCTCTTTTGTAATCATTGTAATCTATTTCGATATATTGTAGTGTTGCATTGATCCGTGTGGAGCGGGGGTGAAGTTTGTAAGGAGTTAGTGTATCTTCTTATTCCATTAGTGGATGCCTTTTCGGATTGGACACCGATCGTCCCGTAGTTTTTTCGTTAAGATTTTTCACATAAATATGTTGATGTTTGCGTTGTGCTTTCTATGTGATTTTGAAATTTGACTTGTGCGTTATTTTCTTCGATTCTTGTCAGTTTCTATCGTTTGGAAAAACGGTTTTCGTATTTCATTCCAACAATATACTACAAATTGATAATCCTCAACCTGCAAATATCTTGTAGATGTCTATTAATCACGGCTAGATTGGATATCAAAGTTGATAAATATATAGTCATTTAGAATAAGAATGCACATGTGACTTAAACATCTCTTTGGGAACGGACCTAAAGTATTGCTCGAGTGCAATTGTACATAAGTGAATGAATTAGTTATTATTGGCTGGGTTTGGATTGCTCGTCATGTTGTTTCTGCTTATAATTTTTTTCTTACCTCAAAATCAGTCCTCCAAGAGATTTAGGGTCTACGTGGCAATTGTAAGGATAGCAGTTATAAAATATTTTTAGAGTAACAATTACGAGCAGTTATGATGAATTCAATTTTGGGTATTTTTAAGTAGCAGTTTTTAAATCGGTCCAATTCATGCTTGATAATTCACTAAATAGCGGTTCTGAATTTTTTTTACACGAATAAAATCAAATAGGGAAAGGTATTAGTAGTTATAATTATATATTTTTGGAGAGAATATAAATGAAATAAAATTAAAAAAATCCCTCAAAACCAACCGATATGTGGTGTTTATAAAGCTACCCAAAATTATATTACACCGATTTTTTGGATTTTTTTAGTCGGCTAAAATCGGTGCCCCAAAAAAATTAAGTAGAGGTTTACATAAACGATCGGTTCAAAAATATCCCAAAACCGGTAAAAAACATCTTTACCAAGCAGACCCTTAGAAACAATATGTTATCAAATTTTTTTGGATGGTTAAGTAGTTTTTTTTTTTTTTTTTGTCACATTTCTTTCCATTTTTCTAATTTTATATTTATCCAAATTGAATCCACGTACGGATACCCTTTTTAGGCTTTGTCCTGTGTCCAATATGTCTATTAGATTTTTGTTGTTGTATTCTTTTTGTTAATTAAACTTTGGGACCCAAAAATATTCGAAAATTAGTGTTTGGTTTCTGTTCTAGCTTATTAATTGGTCCTGAGATGACAGTTAATTCGTGTTGACTATTCAAAATATGTTAATAAATATGTTAGGATTAATTCTACTTAAGAATCGTAGAAACTTTTTTTTTTTTTTTTGAGTTCTAATTTAATTTATTTATTAACAGATTCTTGATGGGCAATATGGATCAATTTCAGGAGGCAAATTTTAAGTTGGACATTTTTATGACCTAAACTTTAGTATGGGCAATATGGATCAATTTCAGGAGGCAAATTTTAAGTTAGACATTTTTATGACCCAAACTTTAGTTTATGAATATTTCTGAAACCCAAGTCTAAGAGCATCTCCAACCCTATTGTCTTGTTTTGTGTTGTGAATCCTATGTGGCATGAGGGACAAGACAATGTCTTGTATATGTGGCAAGGTTATATTCACAAATGACAATGTGTTTAAAAAGTCATCTCCAATGCAAAAGTATTGAGAAGACAATACAAATAATTTTTTACAACTTCCAAGACAACTTTTACTTTTCTACTTCTTTTTTATAAATATTTTTATTCACAAATGATGATGTGGACATAAAGACATTGTGAAGTGCATTGTCTAGATCTAGACAACCAACTTCACATTGTCTTTGCCATGTCATTGCCATGTCAACTCCACACTTTATTTCACATTTGCATTGGAGAAGTACTTTTGAAAAAAATGGTTGTCATTCCTATGTGGCAACCATTTTTTTCAAACTCACAATAGGGTTGGAGATGCTCTAACTAATTCTTTTTTCATTGAACTTAGTTCTTATTGCATTGCGAGTATTTTTCTTCTTCTTCTTTATAAATGCTGTTAGCCTCTTTACACAACACTTGTCCTCCAAGGAGGTGGAACGGAGCCAAGAATTAGATCGAGGCAAACACTTGTCCTCCAAGGAGGAGGAACGGAGCCAAGAATTAGATCGAGGCCTTGTTTGGTTAGCAGAATCTTAAAATTGGGAAAAAAAAGTTATTATTTTTCAATGTGTAGATACCATAAGAATCGAAAAGAAAAGGAAAATGAGTCATAATGGAAAGAAAATTAGAAAAAAATAGTTTCATCAATCCAATCAATGATTCATTTTTCCACCTTTAAGTATTTTTTTTTCTTCTAATTTTTTTGACATTTTCAAACACCGAATGAAAAATTAATAAAATTTGTAATTTTTTAAAGGAAAGAAAACACCAAGAAATTAATTTTTTTTTTACTTTTCCAGAACCAAACGAGGCCGAAAACAATCCAAAAATTATTTTTGCTTGTCCGACAAATGTCAAGCAAGTCATACATATTCCAGAATACATTAAGATATGAGTTTTGTTAACATGTGCCCTAAGGCCTGTTTGGTTTGCGAAATGGAAGGGAAAGGAAATCAATTCCTTGGCATTTTCTTTCCTTTGGAAATTAAGATTTTTATTGAAAGAAAAATGAATACTTCAATATGGGAAAGTGATTCCTTATTTGGATGGATGAAATCACTTTTCCTTCTAATTTTTCTTCCATTGGGAATCACTTTCCTTTCCTCCTCAATTCCTTTGGTACCCAAACATAGGAAAGTAATCACTTTCATTTCCCACCCCAAAGATTCCGCGAACCAAACGAGGCCTAAGGGCACATATTAAGGATAATTAATACAGTCTTTTGCTTTAAAAATTGTTATCATAACTCAATAAACATTAAAAAAAAATTGCATTGAAAAACGTAATCAAGATTCAATACAAGAACTTTTTGCATTGGAAAACTATTTTATTGGGTCTTGATGACATTTTTTAATTCAAACAATTTATTCTTTTAATATTTATTAGGTGTTGAAATAATTTTCAAAGCAAAAGACTATGTATTAATTATCCTTAACATGTGTCCTTAGGGCACATATTAACAAAATCCTTACACTGTATTTGGAAACTTTTGTGGGGAGGGAAAGAAAAATTTGAGAGGAAAGAAAATGGAGGAGGGTAAAATGAAGGTAAAGTTAATTTTTTCTTCCTTTGTTTGCACGGACAAAAGGTAGAGGAAGAAAAAAGTTTAAAAATAATTTTTTATTTGTTTAGGGATAGAGATACAATTACTATTTAGTCCTTGGTATTATCAAATAATAATTTATTATTATCTTTATGAGGGGTGATGGAGTAAATTTAATCAAATTTCTCTCATCTCTCTCTTTCCATTTTCCTCCCAGAGGAAATTTTTTTAGTGGGACCCACCTACTTTTTTTTCCTCAAATTTTTCTCATCCATTTTTCCTTCTCCTTTTTAAACACCATTATTTTTAATTTTTTTTCTTACTTTTTTCTCAACCTTTTCTTTTCTCGCATTTTCTCCCCTTCGCAAACAGTATCTTAAGATATAGCCAAAATAAATTTTGTATTCGTGTCGATTGTTTATGCATTTATACCTGAACATGCATATATAGTTAGGAATTAATTTGTACTTTGTCAAGTCTATCTTTGCTACTATTTGGGGATTACTTGACAATGATACCTAATAAATAGGTCCTCCGATATAGAAAGTTAAAGTTAAAACCATCTCCTCCGATATATTTTCCAAGTCATTCCATCATTTTGTATATGATTGATTAAAAAGTTCAAACCGGAGAAAATAAATCAAACCACACACACACACACACACACACACACACACATTTTTTTTTCTTATAAGAAATTTAAATTTAGATATTAATACCTTTAAAAATACAATATGGTCCCTATAAAAATATAAGAGAAATTTTGACTTATCTTTCACTTGATTTATCCTAATTCAAGATGCGTCTCACAGTTTTACAAAAATATACAGTACCCACTTTGGAAGGTACTGTACATTTTTGTAAAACTGTGAAATGCATCTTGAATTTGGATAAATCAAATAGAGGATAAGTTAAAATTTCTCAAAATATAAGTGTTCTCTCAAAATTTTTAGTCAAACTCCGTTACTGCAACTAAATCTAGTCCTACCCATTTGACAATCACATTCTGATCGGATCAGACTATTTTTCGGATCAGCCCTAGCCCATTATTATCGATTATTTATCTTTTGAAGTTTCGGCCAATCGCTGCAACACTTGTGGCTTGAAATACATTTAGGTTCTGCTTGGATTAGGTTTAAGAGAGTTGAGTAAGGAAAAGTTAAGTGGAAAAAAAAAAAAAATTGCTTGGTTTGAGGGTAGGTGTTTAGGAGGAAATGATATAGAGGGTTAAGTGAAGATTTATGTAACATTTTTTTTTTTTTAACACTATTTTGTCCTTTTTTTTTTGAACTTCCAACTCGGAGAGTTAACGAAGGGGATTGAAAAATTGAAAAATTTTGTTTAAAAATTCATAAATATTCCTTATTTGTCATATAAAACATCATGATTTTTTTTTCTCAATTTTAACATATGTAATAAGGGTATTTAGATATATATTATATTTTTATTAATTCTCCTCTCACTCAAAAGTTCCAATCTAAGCGGGAGTTATTAAACACATTCCACTTAACTATTTTTTTCCAATCCAAGCAAAGTTATATGTATTTATTCTACTTTTCCTTACTTAACTTTCCTTCACATAACCCTACTTAAATTGCTCTGCTTATTCTCCTCACTTAACTTCCCTTCACATAATCCTACTTAACTTTGATTATTTTTTCCCCTCAATCCAAGCAGACCCTTAGGCCTCATTTGATTCACTGAATCATCGGGTTGGGAGGAAAGTGATTATTTTTCTATGTTTGGGTGCCAAAGAAATTGAGGAGGAAAGAAAAGTTATTTCCAATGTAAGAAAAATTAGGAAGAAAAGTGATTTCATCCATCCAATTAAGGAATCACTTTTCCACATTGAAGTATTCACTTTTCTTTCTAAATTTTTTGGCATTTTCAAATATCGTTAAGAAAAATCAATGGAAACTATAATTTTTTAAAGGAAAAAAAATGTCTAAGAAATTGATTTTCTGTTTCTTCTATTCGTTTAACCGAACGAGGCCTTAGTCAAATGCTTCCAGTGAGTACTTTTTTTATTTTTTTATTTTTATTTTTTTTATAAGACTTTTTCTAAGGGCACCGCACATTTTACTGGGGGCGTCATTTTTCTAGGGGATAGTCCAAATTTGAGAAACTTTTACTGGGGACGTCCCGAAAATTGTTTGGGACTATCCCAAACTTAGGATTTTTTCCTCCTCTTTCCTCCTCCTCCGCCTCCAGCCGCCGCCTCCCTCCTCTCCTCCGCCTCCAGCCTCCGCCTCCCGCCGCCGCCTCCCTCCTCTCCTCCGCCTCCTCCTCCAGTCCCTCACCGTCCCCATCCACCGGTCCCCGCACCGTCTCCCGCTTCGATGACTACTGCTCGGCCGTCCGCTCCCTCGCCGACTCCGACTCTCGCTGCGCGGTCGACGGGAACGAGATGATGCACTTCCACTGCCCACCCGGCGGCGGCGACGGGATCTACGACGCCAGCGTCGTCTTCTCCCCGGTGTGCTCGTCGGGAAGCGGTAGGGCCGCCGGCATCCAGACCTTCGGCGAGAATTGTGTTCTGGTGCAGCAGCATCTCCAAGGACTGCCAACAAGTTGGCAGTCCAAACATATGTTAGGACTGCCAACTTGCTGGCAGTCCTAGGACTGCCACTAAGTTGGCAGTCCTAACATATGTTAGGACTGTCATCCCACTTGCTGTCCTAACATATGTTAGGACTGCCAACCTGCTGGCAGTCCTAGGACTGATTGCTGGAAATAAATTGGATAGTCCCAAGTAAAAAAATTTGATGGCAAATTTGTAATTTTTTCAAAAAAATTTTGGGATAGCTCCAAATAAATGGTGTGATGCTTTTAGAAAAAGCCTTTTATAATAGTCATATGTTGCACACAGAGAAAAAAAAAAAAAACGGAGCAAAGTCTGGATTCTCTTTGTTTTGTTTGACAAAGAAAAAATCAGAAGAAGGAAGAAGCTCATTTAATAATAAGTTCAGTGCCGGCTTAGCACTCTAATCACTCTTACATACTTAGTCAATTCAAAGATCAGGTCTATTATGCGCTTATGTATTCTCTCCAAACTCTTTCTTCCCATCCTTGTCACATGCCAAAGTCCTACGACCAGTCTCACTCAAACTTTCGTAAGCATGTGATACCTATAATATATATAGAGAGTGAATGGATCGGAATTTTCGCTGAATTTCGAATGTTTTAAAAAGAGTAATGCTATTCGTACTTTTAAATTATTCTTCCAGAATATTTCTTCTTATATGACAGCAGACGTGACATGTTAAATAATATTAAGTTAATTATCCAAAAAATTATGTTAACGTAAATATTAATATTAATACTAACGTTAATATTAATATTATTGTTAATGTTAACGTTAATATTAACTTTAATGTTATTGTCAATATTAAATTTAATTTTAATTTAATGTTAATGTTAATTTTAATTTTAAAATTTGTCATGTCAACTGCTACGTCAACATGTCACGTCAGCTGTCACATAAGGAAGAATAGTTTGAAGAATCAATTTAGAGGGACAAATATTATTATTCTTTCCGAAATATCATTTGATGTGTCTTTTTGGACTCCACATATTAGTTCAGAATTTTGAATGTTTTCCGAATATCTAAATCGGTTGAATGAGATAAGTTGCTTATGAATAGAAAATTTTCTATTTGTTATAGACAATATCATATTCCTACCTAAAACTTTAGTTTTAAATTCCAAATTTGATGATGACGACATGAATTTGTATTTTTCAAAGATTCTGATTTCTCCTTCTTGATTTTTTCCTGAATATTTCTCTTAATATTTTCTTATAATAGAATTTGTGGTGATAGGGGTTTTGTAAGGAGAGGAATATGACGGGGATACATAAGCAAGGGAAATGATATATGGCCTGCGGTCTGCGTTCGTGGATCACGTGTCAAGATTCCATTGTCATTTCTATTTGTTTGGATCCGTTACCGAAATCTCAACCAATGTAAGGTTGACACGTGGTCTGCGGCCACACATTGGTTATAGACCGCGAACAACGTAGCAAGGGTCCATAACCGAATGGCAAGCACAAACACAATAAAGATTTCCATTACATGGCAGTAGCATAAGACAGTGAAGATGCGGCCTATTTATAGATAGAAAAATAAACTCTACTGATTTTTGGAATTGGCTTTGAGCAACGCAATAGTTAAAGTGTATATATATATATATATATATATATATATATATATATATGTATATATATATATATATATATATATATATATATATATATGTTGGTACTTTCTTTACATGGAGAGAGCTTGCTCTCAACATGCCTTGTAAAATTATAGTCCCACATCGGAAATGCACCATGAGTTATCTCAACATATATACTTGGTTGTGTTGTTGAGAGATGCACATGGGGTGGTGACCCTAAGGAGAAAACCATGTGGGTGATTTTACTAGGAGGTAAGAATAAGGCTCCAAGAATTAAGCATTAATGTTTTTGTCATTCTCTTGGATTAATTCCACTTGGAGCTAAGCCCCAACGGGACTTAGCGACTCGGACTCGGGCTCATGGGCTCATGAGGCGTAATGTGGCGTAATGTGGCGTTTTGTTGGCGCACTTAGCACGTCAGCAGTCATGCGGCACATGCGGCCCATGCGACACATGCGGCCCATGCGGTCCATGCGGTCCATGCGGCTCATGCGGCACATGCGGCTCATGCGGCACATGCGGTCCATGCGGCACATGCGGTCCATGCGGCTCATGCGGAGCTAAGCCCCAACGGGGCTTAGCGACTCGGACTCGGACTCGGACTCGGGCTCATGGGCTCATGAGACGTAATGTGGCGTTTTGTTGGCGCACTTAGCACGTCAGCAGTCATGCGGCTCATGCGGTCCATGCGGCTCATGCGGCTCATGCGGTCCATGCGGCTCATGCGGCACATGCGGCTCATGCGGCTCATGCGGCACATGCGGTCCATGCGGCTCATGCGGCACATGCGGTCCATGCGGCTCATGCGGAGCTAAGCCCCAACGGGACTTAGCGACTCGGACTCGGACTCGGACTCGGACTCGGGCTCATGGGCTCATGAGGCGTAATGTGGCGTTTTGTTGGCGCACTTAGCACGTCAGCAGTCATGCGGTCTTATGCGGCCTCATGCGGCTCATACGGCACATGCGGTCCATGCGGCTCACGCGGCTCATGCGGTCCATCCGGCTCATGCGGCACATGCGGCTCATGCGGCTCATACGGCACATGCGGTCCATGCGGCACATAATGTCCATGCGGCTCATGCGGTCTATGCGGCTCATGCGGCCATTAGGCTCATGCGGCCAGGCTGCTGCTGCTGCCGCATGGAGGGATCCGCTGACTGTGCAGATTACAAATCAGTTATGGAAAGGCTGAATCAATGCGATTAAATCAGATCCTATCTTTGTGGGATTTGAATTAATTCAGATCCTATCTTTGTGGGATTTGAATTAATTTCGTGGGATTTGAATTAAATCTCATTGCTATCTTTTGGAATTTGATTCAATCTTTCCATAACTGAAGAGGCGGTTAGGGTTTCCACCCTCTCTCTATAAATACTCTCTTCTGGCCTCCTTTGTGACCACTACGAAAATTACAGTTAGAAAAGGAGAAAGAGAGAGAGAGTTGCTGCCGCCATTGCAAGTCCATCCGAGGAGTCTGAACAGAGGTGACTTTGAGCGTTCCACAAGTTCTTCAACTTGCTGGTTCCTGGAAGCAGATCGTGTGGGGCGAATCTTGCTTTGAGCAACGGTGTTTTGACACCCCAGCTTTGTTCTTCTTCTCATCTCTCTCTAGTTTTATTGTAACTCGTTCTGTCCCAATTGCAACACGTTTGCAAGGAAGAACGAGAGATTTTCTCTTCTCTTTTTCCCTCCTTCAGATTGTAATTTGGCTCTTTGATTTATTGTACCATCGTAGATCTTAAGTTTGATCACTGCAAAGTTTTTGTGTGACATCTCAGATCTCGATTGCATTTGTTTTTCATCTTTGATCAAGCCCCGGGACTAACAATCTCAAAGCAAGATCCGTATAGATGGAAAACATTAATGCTTCGCTCCTCCAATCGGACTTCTGCAAGTTGGAAAAGTTCGATGGAGAGCACTATCAAGTCTGGAAGAGAAAGGTGTACCTAACTCTTCAACTGAAAGACGTTGATCATGTTCTGTTGGAGGAAGAACCCTCTGTTCCAGACACTGGATCTACTGCCGCCATCAACGCGGCTACCAAACTCCAGGCCAAGTGGAGAAGGGAAAATAGCATCTGCAGGCTTCTCATCCTGAATGCTATGGAGGACTCCCTGGCAGAATCCTACTCAAAGAAGGAACTTGCCAGAGACATATGGGAGTCTGTGGAAAATCTGTATGAAGAAGATAAGAACAGGAGCAAAATGTTTGTGGTTGAAAAATATCACAAATTGCTCTTTGAGGACGAAAAGTCCATGCTGCCACAGGTGAAGGAATTTCTGAAGCTGCGTCAGAAATTGGAAGACGAAGAGATGCCCCTTCCCGACAAGTTTGTCGTCGGAGGGATCGTCTCAAAACTTCCTGCTGGATGGAGTACCTTCTATGCAAGGATGCACAGAAAGAAGCTAGACATTAGCTTGGGAGATCTACTTCAAGAGATCCATGTTGAGGACGAGATGCGTTCTCAACAGAAGGTGGACACTCTGTCCAAACAGTTGGCTAAAGCCAATCTTGTGCAGACGAGAGATTCCAAGGGGAAGCAGGCGGCTTCTCATCCCAAGAAGAAGGACTTCGCTAATCTAAAAGTGAAGGGTCCTTCTTTCAAGCAACAAAAGACTAAGTCCCACGTGACTTGTTACAATTGTGGCAAGAAAGGCCACTACAAGAGTTAATGCAGATCTAAGCCTAAACAATCAGAGAAAGGTGAGCCTAATAAGGTTTCATTGGTTTCTAACGTTGTTGCTATGATCGGACAGGTCACAACTGTGGGGGTTGACTCTGACTGGTGGATAGACACTGGAGCGACTTGCCATGTCTGTTCAGGTAAGGAATAGTTCGTCACGTACCAGTCGATATCTGAGAAGGTTGTCATGGCGAACCAGGCCCAAGCTGAAGTTCTGGGGATCGGGACCGTGGAACTGAAACTCACTTCTGGGAACACTCTGACGCTTCAAGGTGTGAAGCATGTTCCGGCGATTGTCAAGAACCTGATCTCTGGGAGCCTGCTCTGCAACACAGGCTTGAGGATGGACATCAATGCTGGTCAAATGGTGATGTCCAAGAAAGGAACATACTTCGGGAAGGCTTATCAAACCGAAGGCATGTTTAAAATTCAGCTTGTTAACCAGTTTGAAGACATTAATGCAGTTGCATTTTCTGATTATTATCTTGAGTTGTGGCATAATAGACTAGGACATGTTCATTGTAAAAGAATTAACAAAATGTCTAGTCTAGAACTTATCTCCAAATGTGGGGGTAAGGTGGAGAAGTGTGAGGTGTGTGCTCAGACGAAGATCACAAGAAAACCCTTTCATCGGGTCAATCGAAGCACAGATCTTCTGGAGTTGGTGCACTCCGATATCTGTGACTTCAAACATTTCTCCACGAAGGCCGGGATGAAGTATTTCATAACCTTCATCGACGACTTCTCAAAATACGCATTCGTCTACTTGCTCAAGTCTAAAGACGAAGCCTTCGAGAAGTTCAGAGAGTTCAGGGCCGAAGCTGAACGGCAGACTGGACAACAACTCAAGAGGTTAAGGAGTGATCGAGGTGGGGAGTACAGGTCTCATGAATTTGCATCGTTCTGCAGAGAACATGGAATCATATGCGAGACTACTACTCCATATTCTCCTCAATCTAACGGAGTAGCGGAGAGGAAGAACAGAACGTTGACAGAAATGATGAACTCTATGCTGCTAACCGTGGGTCTTCCTAAATGCTATTGGGGAGAAGCTGCATTGACGGCCACTTTTATTCTAAATAGAGTGCCACATGCAACTTCGGACGTAACTCCTCATGAACTCTGATTCAAAGTCAGACCTAACTTGAATGTCATTCGAGTGTGGGAGTGTCTGGCGTATGTGAAACTCCCAGATCTGAAGATTCAGAAGCTAGGGACAAGGACTACGAAGGCGATCTTCTTGGGGTATGCCGAGAATAGTGATGCTCGGAGATTTCTTGATATTGAGTCAAATCATATCATCGAATCTCGCGATGCTGAATACTTTGAAGACAAGTTTGCAAAAGACAAAGACATTGTTCTTTCGGACATTCCGGAAAATGATGGAGGTGTAAATGAGACTGAAATCTCATATGAGCCAGTAGTCCAAGAAGAAGCTGTTGTTGAGGAAACAACTCCTGTACCAGAACTCGCAGAGCCGTCAGCTAAGCGAGCGAGGAGACCGAAAGACTTCGGAGATGACTTTATCACCTATCATGTGGAAGCAGATCCGCTTACCTATGATGAGGCGATGAAGACCAGAGATGCTATCTTCTGGAAGGAGACAGTGAATGACGAGTTTGACTCTATCACCTCCATTAACACATGGGTGTTGGTAGATCTACCTGAAGGAGAAAAGTTCATCGGATGTAAATGGATCTTCAAGAAGAAGATGAAGGCAGATGGAACTATTGACAAGTTCAAGGCCAGGCTTGTAGCCAAGAGATTTTCTCAGAAACAGGGGTAGACTACTTTGACACGTACGCTCCAGTAGCCCGGATGACCACCATCAGGATGTTAATCGCTCTAGCAGCTATACATAAGTTGGTGATACATCAGATGGATGTAAAGACAGCATTCCTGAATGGAGAGCTGACCGAAGAGATTTACATGCAACAGCCAGATAGATTTGTCGTCAAAGGTCTTGAAGACAAAGTCTGCAAGTTGGTGAAATCATTATATGGTTTGAAGCAAGCTCCCAAGATGTGGCATGAGAAGTTTGACAAAGTTATTAGGTCAAACGGCTACAGAGTCAGCGAGACGGACAAATGTGTTTACACAAAGTTCGCTGATGGACGAGGAGTCATCGTTTGTCTGTACGTGGACGACATGCTAATCCTAGGTACGGATATAGGCTATGTCACAGAGACAAAGAAGTTCCTCTCAACCAAGTTCAGTATGAAGGACTTGGGGGATGCAGATGTCATCTTGGGAATAAAGATCATTCGGACAGACACTGGAGTAGCGCTGTCACAATCTCACTACATTGAGAAGATGCTCACACGATATGGGTATAAGGATCTTCCAGGGATCGATACGCCATACATGTGTGATCAGAAGCTGAAGCCAAACTCGAGGGAAAGCGTCAGGCAGCTGGAGTATGCAAGCGTAATCGGGAGTTTGATGTATGCTACTACTGCCACAAGGCCTGACATAGCTTTCGCCGTGGGAATGCTGAGTCGTTTCACGAGCAATCCAGGCATTGAGCACTGGAAAGCTGTGAAACGGGTTATGAGATATCTCAAGAAGACTCAGACATATGCACTGCACTACAATGGGTATCCGACAGTAGTGGAAGGCTTCAGTGATGCTAGCTGGTGTTCAGAAGTGGAAAGCGAGAGATCCACAGGTGGATATGTTTTTTCCTTGGGTGGAGCTGCTATATCGTGGAAGTCGAAGAAGCAGACAATACTCTCTCGTTCCTCCATGGAATCTGAATTCTATGCACTCGAAACTGCAGCCGATGAAGCAGAATGGCTTCGGGAGCTCATGTATGATCTTCCAGTGGTTGGAGCTCAGATACCGGCGATACCGATATACTGTGACAACCAGGCGACTGCGACGGTGGCATCAAATGACCTCTTCAACGGGAAGAAGAGGACTGTGCGGTTGAAGCACAGGGCAGTACACGATCTTATCAAAAGAGGTGTAATTGTAGTGGTTGATGTTCGGAGTCAGGAGAACCTGGCAGATCCGTTCACAAAGGGCCTCAAGCGCCAGTTGGTCGATGACACAGCTTGTAAAATGGGCTTGAAGGCATTCTGATAGTGTGTCTTTGTAATCCTACCATAAAAGTTTTATGCTATTAGTTCAAAGAGAAATCTACTAGGCATCTAACTTTTGGTTCAAAGGAGGATCACTGACTGGGAAACTATCAGGTAACGGTGGATACTTGTTCTATGGAACATGGAAGGGATACGGACCCATAACCACTGTTGTCTACTATGTATTTTTCTGCGGAAAAACAGATCCTGTGGAAGGTTGGCTTAAACGCCTTAATGAGTTCTCAGGCAGAGTGAATGTCTGGTGTGCTTTACAGGAAGCACGGTAGAGCAGCACTACAAGGAGTGAAACTCCATGCTACAGTGGGATGACTCCACCATGAGGTTCCCAGGTAGGGGTAATGCCTCGGCTTTGCAAGCCAAGTCATAGCGGCGTAGCACCGCAAATAGGCAGGTAGCCTAATGCTGTATGACGTAATTAAAGAGTTGTAGGCAGCACTACAAAGGGGAGGATGGCCCCATGTTACAGTGGCACGACACCACGATGAGGTACCCAGGTAGGGGTAAAGCCTCGGCATTGCAAGCCATGTCGTTGCGGCGTAACACCGCAAGGAAGCCTTAGGCTTCATGCTGAGTAGTTTGGCACTACAAAGAGGCTTGTGACCTCATGCTACAGTAGTATGACACTACGATGAGGTTCCCAAGTAGGGGTAATGCCTCGGCTTCAGGCCATGTCATAGCGGCGTAGCACCGCAAGGAAGCGCAAGGCTTCATGCCATATCTCTTTAATAAAGAACTCACCTATAGTGTATGGAAAGAGATATCAGGCCGTCTCTTGAGGGTAAACTTGTAGACGCCCAAAATTATACACTGAAACCAGGCTGGCACAGGGCCTTTAATGTGCAGCCAGAAGTACACGTAACTACACTTTGTGAGTTGGAAGAATTACAATTGTGGTGCAGAATTCAAGGCGTAGTCCATTCTTGTATCACATTGTTATTTAACCCATGCGGGAAGATTCAAGTCGTCAGCGACATCTATCCTAATGCAAAATGGACAGTTACTGTGGGGAACGCTCAACCGTGGACACATATATATGTTGTGATATGTGGGGGATTGTTGGTACTTTCTTTACATGGAGAGAGCTTGCTCTCAACATGCCTTGTAAAATTATAGTCCCACATCGGAAATGCACCATGAGTTATCTCAACATATATACTTGGTTGTGTTGTTGAGAGATGCACATGGGGTGGTGACCCTAAGGAGGAAACCATGTGGGTGATTTTACTAGGAGGTAAGAATAAGGCTCCAAGAATTAAGCATTAATGCTTTTGTCATTCTCTTGGATTAATTCCACTTGGAGCTAAGCCCCAACGGGGCTTAGCGACTCGGACTCGGACTCAGACTCGGACTCGGGCTCATGGGCTCATGAGGCGTAATGTGGCATCAGACTCGGACTCGGGCTCATGGGCTCATGAGGCGTAATGTGGCATTTTGTTGGCGCACTTTGCACTTAGCACGTCAGCAGTCATGCGGTCTTATGCGGCATGCGGCTCATATGCGGCCTCATGCGGCTCATGCGGCACATGCGGTCCATGCGGCTCATGCGGTCCATGCGGCTCATGCGGTCCATGCGGCTCATGCGGCTCATACGGCACATGCGGTCCATGCGGCTCATGCAGCACATGCGGTCCATGCGGCTCATGCGGTCCATGCGGCTCATGCGGTCCATGCGGCCATTAGGCTCATGCGGCCAGGCTGCTGCTGCTGCCGCATGGAGGGATCCGCTGACTGTGCAGATTACAAATCAGTTATGGAAAGGCTGAATCAATGCGATTAAATCAGATCCTATCTTTGTGGGATTTGAATTAATTCAGATCCTATCTTTATGGGATTTGAATTAATTTCGTGGGATTTGAATTAAATCTCATTGCTATCTTTTGGGATTTGATTCAATCTTTCCATAACTGAAGAGGCGGTTAGGGTTTCCACCCTCTCTCTATAAATACTCTCTTCTGGCCTCCTTTGTGACCACTACGAAAATTACAGTTAGAAAAGGAGAAAGAGAGAGAGAGTTGCTGCTGCCATTGCAAGTCCATCCGAGGAGTCTGAATAGAGGTGACTTCGAGCGTTCCACAAGTTCTTCAACTTGCTGGTTCCTGAAAGCAGATCGTGTGGGGCGAATCTTGCTTTGAGCAACGGTGTTTTGACACCCCAGCTTTGTTCTTCTCATCTCTCTCTAGTTTTATTGTAACTCGTTCTGTCCCAATTGCAACACGTTTGCAAGGAAGAACGAGAGATTTTCTCTTCTCTTTTTCCCTCCTTCAGATTGTAATTTGGCTCTTTGATTTATTGTACCATCGTAGATCTTGAGTTTGATCACTGCAAAGTTTTTGTGTGACATCTCAGATCTCGATTGCATTTGTTTTTCATCTTTGATCAAGCCCCGGGACTATATATATATATATATATATATATATATATATATATATATATATATATATATATATATATATATATATATATATATATGCTAAATGTTTTAAGATGATTCTAAATAATTGTTCAAATATTAGTTTGACAATGTATGTATCTTCTTGGTCTTTTCAAGATTGAGATGTTGGAACTCACTTCATAAACGAAGTTGTGAAAAAAAAAATGTATTATATACTAGCAAGATCATTTATGATATTCTAAAGATCCTGTATAAATATATAAAAAAAAAAAATTAATCACTCTAAAAAAATATTTTTCTAACATTAAAGGACTATATTATTGCAGTTTATATGAAATAGGGAGGTCTAAATATAAAATTAGATATTTCACGTTAGTAATATACGAGCAGATTAATTTTTTTAGGGTTTCAATTTTTTGCCATATGTGATCGCATAATTTGTACCTACTAATTTTTTTTTTTTTTCCATGCATGATAGCATTACTCACACTGTAGCTTGTTTATACCCTTTTTTTAGCGCCTCGTTGACGAGATTAACTACTTTGATAAAAATTAAGCAATTTTTCTTTTCTTATTTGACCGGCACAGTTCAAAATTATACGGAGTGTCATTGTTCCAGAAGCTTATATGATAGACACGTGAAACCTTAATTATAGAACTCCACCAAAATTAATCTTGTACGGCTCTATATATTTAATCTTTGTCGTAAGAGTATCAATTTGGTCAATAAAGTTTTATTTATGTTCAAGACCAAAGAATGTATTAACATGTGGAAGATAGTTTCATAGATCGTGATTGAAGCTATATTTCTAATTCTTAAGATAAAGTGCATTTAAACTCTCCTTAGATTTGTCTCGTTAGCAAAATAAGACTCGTTAGAAAACTTAAACAGTTTATCCCACCTTAGATTACCCGCGTGAGCAAGAAAGCTCCTACCGTCTATTAGCCATTAGAAATGACTGTTAATAATTTTTAAAAAAATAAAATAAAAATAAAACTACCTAAAATACTCTCCCTTCCCTACCCCCCTCTCCCTTCCCTACAAGCCCCCCTCCCTCCCCCCTCCACCGGCCAGCCACCCGACCCGCCCCTCCACTCCTCCCTCCGCCGGCCAGCCCTCTCCGGTGGTGGGGCACTACCAAAATAAGTCAAATCAGCGACGAAATTAGCGACGTTGAAGGAAAACGTCGTCAACGTTTTTCATATTAGCGACGTCCTCAAGAAGACGTCGCCAAACGACACTATTGGCGACGTCCAGCGACGTCTACCGACCAGCTTTAATTTCATAAAAGATAACGTCACAGAATAGTCGGTAAACGTCGCTATTGTTTTTACAGTAGCGACGTTTAGCGACGTTTCTATTTGTCGTCGCTAAGTTTTTAATATAGGACATCGGGTTTTCTTTTCCCTCCACTCAATCGAGCCCCAAATTTTCGAGCCCCAAATTCTCGAGCCCCAAATTTTCGAACTCCCTCCCCGATCTCCAGCCCCCCTCCGCCTACAGCCCGGCGCCGTGACCCCCCTTCCCCTCCGCAGGCGCTCCTTCCCCTCCCCTCCGCCTACAGCCCGGCGCCGTGACCCCCCTTCCCCTCCGCAGGCGCTCCTTCCCCTCCCCTCCGCCTACAGCCCGGCACCGTGACCCCCCTTCCCCTCCGCAGGCGCTCCTTCCCCTCCCCTCCGCCTCTGCCTTCGCATCTGGTTCTCCTCCCCTCCGGTGACCCCCCTCCCGATCAACCCCTTCGGTCTCGGTAAACCCTAACCCCCACTCTTGTAGTATAGTTGTATTAAGTGACAATGAATGAGAAGTTCGGTTGCATTTGAATTAAGTGACAGTGAATGAAGAGGGGAAGGGGGCTGTTTGGCTCTGATTATTCCTTCTCTTCTTCTAAAAATTGTTACTGTTTTAAATTAATTTGGTCTATCTTCCTGTGTACACCACTGTTTTGAGTGTCTTGAGTAAGTAGAGGGTGCCATGTTGTGAGTGTGGTGCTCAGTGAATGAACTGTCATTTATAGTATACATGTGTCAAATGAGTGAATTTGCGAGTTATTCTAGTGAAAGTGAACTGTCACTTGACAGTGCATATGTGTTAAGTGTCTTGAGTGTCATGTGTTGAGAGTATTTTGGTGTGCCTATAGGCCATTCGTGAATGTATCTGAGTAGTGTTAATGTGTGTACATGAGATGTGGGTTAAGGGCAATGAGTGTGTGCATACATAGTCGATTTAGGGATGTATCAGTGAGCTACATAGATGTTAGGGTGGTGTCATAGGAGAGTGAGTTCCTGTCAATAGAGGCTTGTGTGTGTGACTCAAGAGTGAAGGGCATGAGTGAGATATGTGTCAGTGAGAAGTGATCGTCTGAGATATCCTATGTTAGTGTCAGTGTCCTTATCATGTCTGTGTGTGTCCTAAGTGGCAGGTTATAGTGAGAGGGATGTGAGGATGAATAGTGAGTATATGTGTCTCACTATATATATATATATATATATATATATATATATATATATATATATATATATATATATATATATATATATATAAGGGTATATGAGATAGGGAGAGGGAAATCTGTCCTGGTGACAGCAGGAAGTTATTGTGTGTATGTGTCTGTGTGAGTGAGTGTTGGATATTGGTAGAGAGTGTGGGCTTATGGGTTCATAGTGATGCCCTTTGTTGCTTACTGTTTTGCTTGTTTAGCTTGTGGCTGCATGCCTTTGTCTCACTCGAGCGGTATTTGTCCTCCGACCCTCATCCCTCGGCAATGATGATACGACAACCTATCACTATATCTTATATAGTAGTAGATGATGTCTTAGTATTACATTATGTGAGTTCATCTTGATTCTGTTACATTCTTCAGATACTATATACGATAAGAACATATACTACACCATATGTACAGAACATAGATGATTCACACTAATGTATGCTAGAATGAATCTTGGGTTGTGTTCTGAGCCATCCGTTCTCACACTTGGCAAAAAATTGAATTTTTTATACTTTATCGGCTTTCGAAAATGTACTCAAATTACATGATGGTTCCTTTAGTTAGCTTGCTTATGTTACAATTATATTATTTGTGACTATCGATCTTACCAGATGGCACCCATGACCCGAGGAGCGGCACGTCATTTGAGGGAAATAGTGAATGCTAAGGTGGCTCCTCCTACAGTTAAGGAGGAAGTGGCACCGGTTGCTAGTGAGACCAGGAGTTCTATTCATCCAGCACCGGTAGCTAGTGAGACCGGGAGTTCTATTCATGCAGCACTTGCAAGGGACGACATCTCTTCTCACGCCAAAAATCTCGCTTTTTCGAGGTGGTTGCGTGATCGTATCACTGAGCGTTTGCGTGAGCTGCGTGGTTCTCATTAGCTATTAGTACTTATTTGTATTGGACTATTTGTATTGGATTGTTTTTGTATTAGACTATTTGTATTGGACTACATATATGAATTAGTACTGTGTCAATCTCTGGATTGTATTGGACTACGACATGGTGATCAGGACATAGTCCCTGCAGCCATTCGACTGGCGAGGCAGAAACTATGTATCCGTAGATAAAGTTGACTGTCCTCCGACCCTCATCCCTCGGCAATGATGATACGACAACCTATCACTAGAGGATTCTGTATTTTGTATTTTGGTTTCTATATTTTGTATTTTGGTTTTTGTATTTTGTATTTTGTATTTTGTATTTTGTATTTTGGATTCTGTATTTTGTATTTTGGTTTCTGTATTTTGGCTCCAGCTCCAGCTCCAGCTCCATTTGCATTAATCTACGGTACGACATGGTGATCAGGACATAGTCCCTGCAGCCATTCGACTGGCGAGGCAGAAACTATGTAGCCGTAGATAAAGTTGACTGTCCTCCGACCCTCTTCCCTCGGCAATGATGATACGACAACCAACCAGAGAGAATACTCTGAGAGATCTATCTGAGTAGGACGTATACTCTGAGAGATCACCTTTACAAGAATGATATCAGTAGACCTTTACAAGAATGATATCAGTAGTGGGATTGAGTGTTGGAGGAGATATTATCAGAGTATACGTCCTACTCAGATGGGTCTCTCACCGTTACTATTTTTTTCTGACAGCATGGTGGATGTGCTCCCTCAATAGATTCTTGCTCCGAGCTAAAACTTTGCTCCAGAGCTCAAGTGGACATCCTTCGTGTAGAGCTCGAGTGAGAGGTTCCTGACAGCATGGTGGTCTCCTTTGTCAAAGTATCCGTGCTCATCCCACATTGGTTGTGGGACGAGCACGGATACTTTAACAAAAGAGACCACCATGCTGTCAGGAACCTCTCACTCGAGCTCTACATGAAGGATGTCCACTTGAGCTCTGGGATAAAGTTTTGGCTCGGAGCAAGAATCTGTTGACGGAGCACATCCACCATGCTGTCAGAAAAAATAGTAACGGTGAGAGACCCATCTGAGTAGGACGTATACTCTGATAATATCTTCTCCAACACTCAATCCCACTACTGATATCATTCTTGTAAAGGTGATCTCTCAGAGTATACGTCCTACTCAGATGGATCTCTCAGAGTATCCTCTCCGGTTGGGTTGTGTTCTGAGCCATCCATTTTCACACTTAAAATACATATGAATTAGAACTGTGTTTTGTATTTTCGACGAACCCAGGGATTGGATTCTGTATTTTGTATTTTGGTTTCTGTATTTTGTATTTTGGTTTTTGTATTTTGTATTTTGGATTCTGTATTTTGTATTTTAGTTTCTGTATTTTGGCTCCAGTTCCAGCTCCATTTGCATTAATCTACGGTACGACATGGTGATCAGGACATAGTCCCTGCAGCCATTCGACTGGCGAGGCAGAAACTATGTAGCCGTAGATAAAGTTGACTGTCCTCCGACCCTCATCCCTCGGCAATGATGATACGACAACCTATCAGAATCTTCGACTCTCTTTTGCTTCTTGGATATTGGCCCAGCCTCCAATCTCTCATTTTCCTTCGGGTCCACTCTACTCCCAATCTCTTCCTCTTTTATACACGGATCTACAGAATCAATACCATCCAAGGAAGGCAAAACTGAATCAGCATTGTCTTCCGGATCGTCCTCATCAAGGCATAACGGGCTGCTCAGCGTGCCCAGCTTCTTCAACTTCTCGCTGGCTGCAGAGTCGAAATGGGAACGGGTCCTCTTTGCCGGCCCGGAGCTCTGACTCGCACTCGTCGCCGCGCTACCGATTTTCTCTCCTCCTCTGACGCGGGTCATAAGAAAATAAATTTTGTACCTCTTCTTCACATAAACATCATTGCCGCCTTATACTCGAGCCTCCTCGTCTGTGACGCTATCCAACTTCTCGGTGCCTACATTGTCACTCGAATCTCCCATTCGACTCGTATCGTCCTCTTCTTCGTCTGTCTTTTCGCTCCCTATCTTGCAATCATCTGCTATCACCGCCGATTCATTCGACTCCTTCTCCGATGACTCCGAGGAGGAGGAGGAGGAGGAGGAGGAGGAGGAGGAGGAGGAAGACTCGGAGAAGGAGTCGAATGAGTCGGCGGTGATATCAGATGATTGCAAGACAGGGAGCAAAAAGACAGGCAAAAAAGAGGACGATACGAGTCGAAGGGGAGATTCGAGTGACAATGTAGGCACCGAGAAGTTGGATAGCGTCACAGACGAGGAGACTCGAGTACAAGGCGGCAATGATGTTTATGTGAAGAAGAGGTACGAAATTTCTTTTCTTATGACCCGCGTCAGAGGAGGAGAGAAAACCGGTAGCGCGACGACGAGTGCGAGTCAGAGCTCCGGGCCGACAAAGAGGACCCGTTCCTATTTCGACTCTGCAGCCAGCAAGAAGTTGAAGAAGCTGGGCACGCTGAGCAGCCCGTTATGCCTTGATGAGGACGATCCGGAAGACAATGCTGATCAAGCATCTTCCTTCTCCTCTCCTCCACCATGGCTCTGGACCCATCTGCTCCTCCCTACTTCCCTACTTCTTATTTGACTCTCTCAGCCACATATGATATCCACCTCAAGTGTAGAGTCGGGGGAGAAGAAGTGGGCAGGAAGAGAGGGGGAAGCAGCACAGCCGGCGGCATGACCCGGAGGAAGTACAGATTTTTTCTTCAAATCCGTAGGAGAACTATAAGGATATATCTTTTCACAACATGTCACCTTGTCAAAGACCCTTAATGTGAATATCATGTTACCGCGGTGTCGGAAGACTAACATGTCATAATTTTTTAAACCGTGTGTTTTGACATAATCCTCCCAACTCTTTCCTCCTATGTAGTAATCTTGTATTACTACATAGCAGGAAAGAGTTTGGAGGATTATGTCAAAACACACGGCTTAGAAAATTATGACATGTTAGTCTTCCGACACCACGGTAACATGATATTCACATTAAGGATCTTTGACAAGGTGACATGTTGTAAAAAGATATATCCTTATAGTTCTCCTACGGATTTGAAGAAAACCTCTGTACTTCCTCCGGGTCATGCCACCGGCTGTGCTGTTTCCCCCTCCTCTTCCTGCCCGCTTCTTCTCCCCCGACTCTACACTTGAGGTGGATATCATATGTGGCTGAGAGAGTCAAATAAGAAGAAAGGAAGTAGGGAGGAGCAGATGGGTCCAGAGCCATGGTGGAGGAGAGGAGTAGGAAGATGCTTGATCAGAACTTGAGGTAAAAAAGTTGTGACGTTGATAGCGTGAGAGAGGAAGGGGGTGAATGGAGGGAGGGAAGTGGCTGCATGCCTTTGGCTCACTCGAGCGGTATTTGTCCTCCGACCCTCATCCCTCGGCAATGATGATACGACAACCTATCACTATATCTTATATAGTAGTAGATGATGTCTTAGTATTACATTATGTGAGTTCATCTTGATTCTGTTACATTCTTCAGATACTAGATACGATAAGAACATATACTACACCATATGTACAGAACATAGATGATTCACACTAATGTATGCTAGAATAAATTTTGGGTTGTGTTCTGAGCCATTCGTTCCCATACTTGGCTCCTACAGCATGTGAAATAGACATTCTGAGAACTGGACATTGTGTGATTGTTGTAGACTTGGTTATAGGGACCGAAACCTGTGTACAGCGAGAAATGGACATTCTGTGATTGTTCGGATCCTATTCTACAGTGAGAAATGGTTATCTTTTTAAACTGCAGGGAGAAATGGACATTCTGTATTTTATTTTTTTTATTTTGTTTTGCAGATTTAGCGACGTTTACCGACGTCCTCCGACCCTCATCCCTCGGCAATGATGATACGACAACCTATCACTATATCTTATATAGTAGTAGATGATGTCTTAGTATTACATTATGTGAGTTCATCTTGATTCTGTTATATCCTTCAGATACTAGATACGATAAGGACATATACTACACCATATGTACAGAACATAGATGATTCACACTAATGTATGCTATAATGAATTTTGGGTTGTGTTCTGAGCCATTCGTTTCCATACTTGGCAATTAAGCATGTGAAATAGAACTGATTATGTTTAGTTTGTCTTACGATACAGATTTTCACATCCAAATTGAAATGGATCGTTATTTCGCTGATCGTATATGGATGTACTAGCGGATCAACCTCCTGGACCGTAGGTACTTATAAGTATTGACCGTATCGGATTAGTATCGATCTATCATTTTGGTATGGGCCGTATCGGTTGGTATTGGTCTTAGCGAATTGGTATTGTCCTATCCGATATGTATCGGCCGTATAGCTAGGATTCATATTGGCCTTATCGATTTGGTATCGGTCATATCCGATAGGTATTGGCCGTGTTGGATTATTATATACCATTTCGGATTAGTATCGTCGGAAAGTAGTCGACAATGCTTCGTATTGTGAAGTGATATTGTTGTAGACTTGCTTATAGGGACTGAAATCTGTGTACAGTGAGAAATGGACATTCTGAGAACTGGACATTGTGTGATTGTTGTAGACTTGGTTATAGGGACTGAAATCTGTGTACAGCGAGAAATAGACATTCTGTGATTGTTTGGATCCTATTCTACAGTGAGAAATGGTTATCTTTTTAAACTGCAGGGAGAAATGGACATTCTGTATTTTATTTTTTTTATTTTTTTTGCAGATTTAGCGACGTTTACCGACGTCTTCCGACGTACTTGTGCGTCGGTAAACGTCGGTAAACCTGCGATATTATCCAGGGTACCGACGTTTAGCGACGTCATTATATGTCAGCGAACGTCGGTAAACGTCGGTGCACGTCGGTAATCATCCCAGGAATTCCCAGGATTTACCGACGTGTAGCGACTTTGGACATGTCACTAAACACCGACGACTCGACGGTAATCCGTCGGTAAAGGTACCGACGCGTAGCGACACGAGGTAATACGTCGCTAATACAACGACGACACGACGGTAGACGTCGGCAATATACCGACGTATAAATACGTCGGCAAACGTCGGTACTTGCGACGTTTAGAAGATCAGCGACTTACATTTCCGCGACCAGCACAAAACGTCGGTAATTTCGTCGCTAAATATATTTAGCGACGAAAATTTTTGTTTTAGCGATGTCTTTAGGCGTCGCTAAAACGACTTATTCTTGTAGTGGGGGCGGGTAGGGCTAGCCAGCGGAGAGAGGAGGGGGGAGGGGGGGAGGGGGTGCTCGGGGGGTTGGCCGGCAGAGGGGGAGGGGGGGGGAGTGGGGGAGGGATAAAATCGTCTTGTTGGACGTATTTTAACGTCTGTTAACGGTAAGGGTGCAAACTGAGCAAATCTGTTAACGGCATGATTTTTTTCAAACTATGAGTCTTTGATTATATTTTTCACACATTTAAGGAGGGTTTAAATGCACTTTACCCCTAATTTCTTGTGGTTAAAGAAATGTGGTTAATTAAGAAATATCCATTACAAAAGAGTCAAAATATGTAACTTTACAATGTGTAAAACCTACTATAATGCTATTATGAAATTCTTAAATTTCAAGTACGAAAAAAAATTTGTGGTGCAGGACAATTCTTTGTCTATAATTTGTTTTGTTTTTATTAGAATTTAATTTAGTCCTACATCAGAAAACTACTAGAAAATGAGACAATCTCTCCTATATATTTGTTCACTTTTTCTTAAATTGAAAAAACTCCATTATACTGAGTCACTTCTAAACTCAGTATTAGAGCATTGTCTCTTTCTAAGCTAGTTCTTTTGCCGTCTCAAAATCCTAATAATCTCCACCATCAAACCCAGGACTAAACCTTCCTCCATAAACTCTACATTAGGATAGGTGCTTACTACATTGAAAGGAATGAGTGAGATGATAGAAAGGTAGCTAGAAGCTACGGTGTAAGCAAACTCAACAACCGAGGACTTCTATTATAGGTTTTAATTAGCCGAAGAATCTATTGGAATTTCAACCTCGATTCGAGGTTGTGGAAGGCTAGTTTGGATGTCGTGAAGCATCGACTAAAGTTATGACAAAGACGACGGTGGATTGGTAGCTGAATTGGGATTAAAATTGAACCATAATAGCAGCAGTGGAATACCAACGACGATGAAGCTATATAGGATTTTTGATACTTCGTTCCAGAACATTTTTTGAGGGTCCAGCAGTATAGTGACGGTGTACCGTCAACCGAGATTTGGTTTAGACGTGGGTCCCAAGCCAGCATAATTTTTTTGACCATGTGATCTAATTTAGGCGACCACAATAAATGTTGGACTAATTTTAGAATTTTCTAATTCTAAATTAGGGTTTCTTAACCTACATATAAAGGTTAAGGGGAGTTGACAATAAGAAGTTCAAGGGAGAGATTCAGGTAGAAAGTCCACATGAATATAAGAGAAAGTTCGTACTTTGTTCTTAGACTCGCTTTTTGAGATATACTGAAGGAAAAATTTGTTGCTGGAATTTCCTACATATATATACTATCATGATTTCTATATCATTCAAATGAAAATTTTATAAATCTTATTGCAACCATAAAATATCTATAATGATTCTACAGTACCTTATCGAATCATCTATCCATAACAAGAGTTTCAATTTTTTTCAGCTACAGTCTTTCATTGGGATAATCATGTTCTATTTGGAAAACCGTATCTAACTCTAAAATTCTACCATATATTCTACCAGTCGCTTCATTCATTATGATTGAAACATATCATACATTCCTTTGTAAACCAAATAAAGCCTTGTTATTTCTCTATCTCGTCTCTATCTATCATCTCTATATCATAGGTGAATGGTAGAATGGGTGTAGCCTATTGATACTAGAATCTCTCGTTAGGGTTAAGTCTCATATAAGAATTCTATTCTGCCAGTCCGATCTACTCGGTCTGTCTAATTGAGATGTCTATCCAAATCCTTACTACCTTAGATAACTAATTACTTTTAAAGTACTCTATCAAGTACCTTCTATTCTATGATATAATATAATCCAATTGGTTTTTCGGGCACGAGTATTCGTTCTTCCGAAATAGGAAAAAACGAGAATTCATGGCAATAAGTTTAAGAAGAAGGATTGACTTCAATTTTTGACTTCCAAGGACGATAAATAAGAGCAAAAGAATTTTCAAGCAGTTGTGGATTGATATCCTAATACAATATGCTATTGCATGCTCGTTCGGTACAATAACGTAACCAGGAGTACGTATACATGTCAGCTACGTATCAAGTGAGCTATAGCTCGGCTCGAATACGTATAATTGTCTTAGTGTTTTAATTATATCTATCAATCAATTATAAATATTTCTATCTCAATCCACAGGATAAGTGACATCAAGAATTAACTGAATATGTCATGGTCTGCAGTCCAATAATATATATATTCGATCAGACCCGAAGAATAATATGGGTCTACAAAATAATACTAAATAGCATAATAGAAATAATGAATAAATATAAAAGTATGATGAAATACCTTATCTAGATACAACAATACATCCATGATCAGCGGTCTATCTCTACATAACCAACTACCTGGAAAAATTACCAGGTCCACAGGGGACATAACAAAGTACAGAAAAATATGCCAAGTAACAGTAAAAAGAATATCTATATAATGAAGGATAACTATCGTAACCATCTAAGTGCAAATATGTAGTTGAGGGCAATCCTAATACCAGGTCCAGCCGTACAGACAATAACCCATGGCACCGTGCTGTGATACCGATGGATGAACAAGTAAACAATACCATGGTTCTGCTACAGAGACCATGTCCACGGGTAAAATAATCAAGTCCCAAATATGAAAGCATGATCACGAGTATAGACATCCAGATATTTTGGTAGAGTCCTTCCCTTCCCATGCTCTAAAACTATCCAATCAAGTCAAGTATGAATCATGTACCAATAACAAGTGACGCGAGCTAGTACTACATGCTATCACAGAGTTCATAGCCATGAATATCTCATGTCAAACTCCATATCATATCATCATCATCCATCGTATCCGTGTCCAAGAGGAGCTCAGATTTTGGTCATGTCAATCATAACCCAAAACCAACCCTGTCACGCCCCAGAACCAGAATACTGGAGAGCGGGGGCAGACATAGCCAGCTACGTATATTGAAATGGATTCCATCTCGCTATACGGTCACGGCTGTCTAGGATACATAAGGGTTTATCTACAAGCCAACAGTCTCTTAAGGTCATGAACAAGCCTAGTGTCTCAATCATAAGCAAGTAAGTAAGAGTCACAAGATGTATGATCATTAATTATACAATAATAAGGCGTCCCAAATATTACATATTCAGCTGATCATGAAGCTAGTCGTTACAAAATGTTAGGACTAGCAAGAGTTTGGTCATACATGATCAACCCTAGGATCTGTCAATCATGTTATAGCCCGTAGGCAGACAGTAAGTAAAAGTGCAATCGAGCTAAACAGGTGCTCGTCGGCTAAACGCCTCAAAAGAATATTTTTACAATAGAGCGGGAGAGCCAAAAATAACCCACTCGTTGCCAGGGTTCCGTCTAGTGGCCACCATCTGGCTGGGAAGTCGGTAGATCCTCTGGAGCTGCTCCGAAATTTGGCCACCCAAAACCAGCTGGGTCAGACCCCAGAAAGAGCAAGTGCCACAAAGGAGGCTTCACTTAAGAACTAAAACCAGCAATCAGCACAGGAATATAAATATAAATAAAATAAGGACTGGAATAAAAGGAAACATATCAGGATGATATACGACGAGATAACCATGAAACTATTCAGATAGCCAGGTTACAACCCGTAAACCAAATAAGGACCGGGGTTGTAACCCTTCGTCTGAACGGAGCTTGGTTTCTCACCATTTATCGGTAAAATAAATACAAGCATTCTGGTCATTCAATAGTCTGGAACAGGGTCAGGGCAAGACTAGACTGGTTAGACTCCATCCAATCACTTTACGGCCAAGCAAGAATTGCGGCTTGATACTTTAACTAACTAGGGTTGTCACAAGCCTAATTACTAACAAGATGCAGTGAGATTATTCCACAGCCACAAGCCCTGCAGACCATCCAGGTCACCCAGGTCGAGAGATTAGGGTTGAATTCAGGTGGGTACATCGTCCAGGAAATGAATGTACCCTTAGGTAGCTTGAAGGGTGCAACACATGACAGTGTGCTGGAAATGTACCCTACTCGACGGCAGGCTACAGATCCCAAGGCGTGCCCAGGTAACGGGATTGCCTGTAGCTGGGAAATCTCTTCATGACTAATGTATTAATCTAGTTGTTAACTGTCACGACCCGCACCCTAGAGTAAGGGCACGATAACGTAACAACGCCCAGCCTATGCCGCAGTGTCGGCGGTAGAATGCTGTCCTAGGTCAATCATCTAACAATATAAAAGTACCTGTACAGTTTATACTCTCCGAATGGAGGTAACATCACAACATGCTGTCTCAATCACATCTAAGGTAGAAGAATGAAGAACAGATAAATAGATAGTAACTCAAAAAGAACCATAGTATAGATGAAAAAGTCTAAGTGTCTAGTACAACATAATATCCAGAATGTCAACTCATAATACAACAAGTCTAAGAGTCTATATACCTCAACATCTCAAAATACAACTCAGATGTGAGACAAAAAGATAATACCGAAAGACTGTCTAGCTAAACTAGTCTAGACTACTGGAACAACATCCTCAGCTGCAGGTGGATCCTGCTGAGGGTCCACAACATAAGTATCATCTAGTCCTGCTCCATAATAGGTAGACACCAGGCCTCATCCTCATCCTCTGTAATATTTTCAACAGGTCCAATCAGGACAGAAACGAGCACAATACATCTCACGCAGTGCATATCAGGTTAGGAAATACGATACAGGCAATAGAGTAAGATACATAAACTGCTGAAAGGAAATATACGCTGTAAAAGAGATAGCTGTAATGAAATATCTACTGTATATAGAGAACTGTAGTGACTAGTGATATAGAGCACAAGATAGGCATGTGAATGGCTAGAATTTATACATGATTACACTACTGAGTTTGCACATGATTACACTACTTTGGAATTATTCACATGTCCACTTCTACTACCCCGTTTCCCCAATCAATACACAAGGATCTATACAAGTTACGTTATTGTACATGATATCACATGGGGCCCATGAAAGGGTGCACATGATAGTATACATGAGGGCTCAGTAAACATGAGAGTACATGATCACATGAGTGCACATGAATGATGGAAGCATAGGAGTACATGATGATAGTGAAACACACATAACATGAAGTACCCGATGCTCCCGAGAGGGATAACATCTCATGTAAAGATCCATATAGTACCAATCCGTGTTACCAATGTGACAGCAACAAGTAAAGTAATCTAGAGCGAGAAGTAAAGCCTGAACAAGTATGAAATGGTCAGAGAATGTACTCGCCTGATAACTGAATGTCTGAAGAGGATATACTGTCTGAGGAGAGGTGTCTGGCTCCTAATCAGAGCAATACAAGTCACAATGTATTCTAAATAGTAAATATGAAGTCTACTATGCAAACTACATGATTCTAGGTCAATCTGGTCAAGTCAACTCTTGGTCAACTCTGGTCAACTCTAAAGTCAAACTAGTCAAAGTTAAGTCAATATTAGTCAAACTAGTTAGGGTTTTAGTCAAACTAGTCAAACTAGTTATTTTAGGTCATTACTAGTCATTTCTAGGTGAACTAGGTCACTTTTGACTTAAGGTTGACTTTGGTCAACCCTTAGTAATCAAGGGTCAACATGTTGGTTTTGGGCCATTAGGGTTAGCCCCAAGCCATTGGCTAATAATCCTAGGCCATAGGCCATTGCTAGTCATAGGGTTTTCATATAAACCTATACTAGAAATCATATATATATGTATATATCTATATATAGATATATATATCTATCTACTACCCATATACCCATATATATATCTATCTACTACCCATATACCCATATAAAAAAAAATATATATATATAGATATATATCTATCTACTACCCATATACCCATATATGAATACTATATACAATACAAACCCACATACATATATATATATATATATATATATATAATATCACTATATGAAAACTAATACAAATATATATATCAATATATATATATATATATATATATATATATATATATATATATAAAACTTATATATATACTATATATATATAGAGAGGGAGGAGAGAGGGACAAGAGTGAGAGACATAGTGAAAGAGAGAGTGAGACAGTGAGAGAGAAGAGCAGTGAAGGCTGGACAGAGAAGGGGAGGGGGGGATGTTCCAGGTTCTGGAACCCAAACCCAGACCCAAACACACATACACACACAGCCTACATATATACATACATATGTATATATATACAACTACACATATATATAACCAAATACTCCCAAAATTGACCCACACTCACATATACATATATACTACACATATACATACTAAAATATACTAATACAATGTATAATTTATATCAAAATGGTTTTGAAATTCGTTTTTACAAAACTTGAAAAATCCTAAAATCTGGGAAATAGAAACTGTGAACTAGAAACTAGGTAATTCGAAAAACACGCACAAAAACATACTAAGGCTCGATCCTATTGGTTGGTAACTGACACCCTATAGATATACTAGTGTCCTAGGTTCCTGACACGACACTACGACACAGTTTCACGTGTCCAAACACATGAAATCCACACCCGGGTAAATTCCTGACACGCGCACACAATAACAGTGTCGTGCACGCGTTCCAGGAGCTCGTGGACACACCACGAGACACGACACGTCTCGTGGTCATGTACATAGGTCGCCTAGGTCTAGGGCTAGCTATTAGACACCCTGAAATATGTCCAAAATGTGTCGTGTCCGAGCTACGTGCGCGTATCAGAGGTCAAAACAGTGCGTTTCAGACCGCGTCGTGCACGCGGTCGAGTATCTCGTGCTCACGACACAGGACACGACGCATCTCGTGCTCGTGTCCTCGTGTACGCCACACATAGGTCTACACTCTCGTGTCAGTATGAGGTGCCAACGTGTCGTGTCCGTGCGACACGATACGCACAAAGTTGGCTCTGTGCGTGTGTGCACTGTGCAGTGTAAAACCCGTGTTCGTGTCAGAGCTCTCTCGACACGACACGAGAGGTCGTGATATTTGAGGGGGGGCTTGTCAGTGATGCCCCCCTCCTCTGTGTCAAATTCCACGTGTCCTCATGGCGTGTCGTGTCCGGAAATTGGGTCGAGCAGCAGGGGAAGTAAACCGTGTGTCGTGCAGTGAGTTCGTGTCCGTTTTGGACACGGACACGACACGAATCCTAGCTCAGTGTTAGGGTTCTGTGATCTACACCTATAGGGCTAGAAATTTGTGAAATTAGTTTTCGAAAATAATAACATTTAATTCACTGTGGCAAATCATCAAACACTTGCATAAAACCCTAGATACGTGTCCGATACGGACACCAAACCAAGTCTAGTTTCCACCAAACTTTACCCACAGTTGTGTTAGTCCTATATGAATGCAATTATGAAGAGAAAACAGGATTTTAACTATGTT
The DNA here is from genome assembly GCA_029216955.1 of Iris pallida. Classification (NCBI taxonomy): domain Eukaryota; kingdom Viridiplantae; phylum Streptophyta; class Magnoliopsida; order Asparagales; family Iridaceae; genus Iris; species Iris pallida. The sequence goes on from JANAVB010039018.1 coordinate 348,807, forward strand.
TGAGGGAAAATACCTATTGGTGCAATTCTAATGAAAATCAAGGAAGAGGGGGGTGTGCTTCCTTCAACTTGATGATGTCCAATGCTTCCAAATCCTAGATTGCTAGTTTCCCTTAGCACCTTAGATGTTATAGGGTCCCAATGCAAGAGACTAGAGTGAATTTGGATCAATATAGCTCAAGTTGTGATGATTTGAAGAGAAAGGGATTTTCTAGGAATTAATTTCATGTAAATCATTCATGAATTAATTCTATGGGGTTTTATAGGATTGTGGACTGCCAAAGGGGGGGTCCTTGGCTGCCATGGGGTGTAGGGGAGGTGTCCTACCACTTGCAAACTTAGCCCCTAAGTCTTTGACTAAGGGGGGGGGGGGGGTTAGATATTTAGGTTCTAAATATCTAAAAAGTGAAATATCTAGATATTTATCTAACTAGATATTTATACATAAGGCTAATATCTAATCATTAGTCTTCTAGGTTAGTGGCTAACCTCTAGATTAGGGCTAAACTAGGTTAGAAGCTAACATGACACTAATCAACTAATTAAATAATAATAAATCACATAAATCTAAATAATTCCAAATAATTCCTAAAAAATTACCAAAATACCCTTTTGGCCAAAAAATCACTAATTTGGTGTTCTAAGCCTATGGCTAAGCTCTTATGGTCATAACAACTTCTAGGTTAAGAAAAACTAGAGTTTACACTTAGTTATACTAACAAAGTCACCAAGTCATAAGTCATGACTTAGCATGACTTAGAAAATGGTTTAATCTAACTAAAATCACCAGAAAATCATACCATGACTAAAATACCACTAATAAATAATAAAAATAATAAATTTTCAAAAATCCCCAATTTCAGAAAATAGGGTGTTACAAGTCTACCCACCTTAAAATAATTTCGTCCTCGAAATTTAGATGGTCGTACTCCTCCTAGGTCAAACCTCCAACAATCAGGGACGAAGCCACTACCTAGGCAACATACAAGGTCAAATAAGCAAAATATGGGTAGTAGACCTATACTGGGTCATGTCCAAAAATTGGCTGGCAGTTTTAGGTCATAAGGTGTCCTCAATTTAAATCGAAGCCAAAAGTAACTCCATGGGGTAAATCAGGATGGAGTCTCGGGTCAAAAAAATCGTACTAAGCAAATGAAGCACACAATGGTATGCCTGAGTGGGACACTAAGGTCATGGGCGTAGTATGTCATGTCTAGGTCATGTACGTGAAATCAGTTTTGAGAAAACAACTAGTCTTGTGCTCCAAATTTAAAAGTCACGGTAACGTGTCTACGGTGATCATAATTTAGAGTGGGAAAGGTCTATGGCCTAAATTGAACCAGAAATTTGTGATGCAATAGTGGTACCAGGGGGACAGGTTAAATGGAACAGTCTGTGGTCTCATCTAGGTGCACTAGTCATTCTAGATCAATACTGTCCTATGGTATCAAACGTACAAGCAATCTAAGGTATCCTAATTGGGAAGGTAAGGGAACAACAATCATCAAGGCTATAGGCCGTCTACCATCCTATATGAAAATTGGTCATTTAACAAGTAACTGAGAAATCATTAAAGTTATCCTTCCATAAAAAGAAAATTGAAAATTTAGGTACAAACAATCACAAAAGATTTTAGTCTTGACACGATCTAAGTTGATCAATTTCAGGAAAAATAGAGATTTGGGCAAGATGGGAAATCAATAAAATTAAGTATAAGCACGAGCATCCAATGATGAAGATCCAGGTCATGATAAATTTAATTCAACTGGATACGAATACGAGGTTCATAGGCGATTAAAATAATTCTAAGGAGAATTGTCAAGGCTGTTGCGGATAAGATTCTAGGGCAAGTTTAATTATGTCTCCATCCACGTAGATTAATATATAAAAAAGCGAACCAAAATGCAATAGGTTGATCAGACCATCATGCGCCGGTTCTGATTAGACAATATGTTAGTGGGTGCGCACCCAATAAAATATATCATGATCAAGCTCGAAAAAGGATAAGCTTGTAAAACTAAGGATAAATTTGTAGCATAAGATATAAGTAAGGGTGGAATGATGAAAGAAGATACATAGTCCTGGTCATGGGCATAGACTAGGAAGATAAGGAAACAATAAATCACAGGGCTAAAAGGGTCACCATTCTATGGTCAGAGCTACTCTCTCAACTCTAAGTCAAAAGGCATAACACATAAATTAATTTATTTAAGAGGAAAATTCTTGACAAAAGAGTTAGTCAAGAATTATATTAATAGCTAAAGCTACTCCTACTCCTACTCCTACTCCTACTCCTAAGTAAGAGATAAAGAAACAACAAACAATCGACAAAACCAAATGAACTACCAGGTCAAAACTGATCACTAATAAAGAATAGGTAGGAGCAGACGGAATTAGATTTTAAGATAGATATAATGAAACAAGGTGGGAATGGAATTTAGAAGGACAGAACCTGCAAGCACATTGCCAACTGCCTGGCCATCCTCAACTGTCATGGCGTAAGCACGTCCCTGCTGACCTCTCCCAGCCTATTGCTGGAACTGCATAAATCTCTGCTGCTGTGGCTGTAACGGTCCTCTCTGCTGCTGTCCTACCGGAGCCTTGGCTCCTGCTCCTGGTGCTGCTCCCTGTGCTACTCTGCCTGTGTACTGGGAACACTCCCTCAGCTGGTGGTCCGCTGCCCCACATATTAGGTACCGGCCCAACCTCTTCCTGCACTCACCCCATCCATGTCCCGACTTCTTGCAATAGGGACAACTGATTGTCTTTGGGTCCTGACCCCGATACTGATGCTGCACTTGCTGAACTCCCACTGGGGTCTGCGTCTGCTGAAACTGCATATGGGGCCTCTTGGCCTGGCCTCTACTGCTGCTGGTACCACGAGCGTCCCGTCCCCTCTTGAACAACTGTTGCCGCTGAGTTTCCACTATCTGCTGGAAGAAGGAAAACAACTGTGCCACGTCCTCTGATCCTGATGACGACTGCTGCTGAAGAACGTTCGGGATGACAGAAGAAAGTCTCAGAGTAGGGAGAGGTGCACTCCCATAGGCTGCAGATATCCTAGCCTGGGCTGGCACAACAGGAACTGCAGTCTCGGGGCCCTGCTGATCAGGACGAGGAGTGGTAGACCCCTCAGTGGTATCTCCCTGATCGAGACGATGAGATCGTGTCTCCATACCCATCCTGAAGACAGATCAAACAAGGAATCAATACTGAGATATAAAATGATAATTCAAGGGAGGACAGTTATTCAAGGAAGCAAACCTTCAACAGGAATTTAGATGGCAGGAATCCAGTTAAGAGTTTTCCTAATGCGATTGAGTACCCTAAAATAAGGATATTAATCTAACATAAGAAATTAAAATCACCAACTAAAAAAATTTCAAAATCATCAACTAACACCAGGATTCAAAGTTCTATAGTGAATCCTCCAAAATCAAATTCAATCAAGGGAAAAGGAGTTTAAATCGAAATTTCAAATGAGATTCTCAAGGGTCATCCCAGGAATCTCTCAAAGTATCCTAGCAGTGATTGAGTATCCACTCTCTCTAAGCCTATTCCTCAAATCCTATCGCAGGCTGTAGTGATACTCTAGTTCGAATACCACTACATAAACTTGAGACCTGCATGGGCCACCACTAAAAACGTGTCACGACCCGCACCCTAGAGTAAGGGCACGAGAACGTAACAACGTCCAGCCTACGCCGCAGTGTCGGCGGTAGAACGCTGTCCTAGGTCAATCATCTAACAATATAAAAGTACCTGTACAGTTTATACTCTCCGAATGGAGGTAACATCACAACATGCTGTCTCAATCACATCTAAGGTAGAAGAATGAAGAACAGATAAATAGATAGTAACTCAAAAAGAACCATAGTATAGATGAAAAAGTCTAAGTGTCTAGTACAACATAATATCCAGAATGTCAACTCATAATACAACAAGTCTAAGAGTCTATATACCTCAACATCTCAAAATACAACTCAGATGTGAGACAAAAAGATAATACCGAAAGACTGTCTAGCTAAACTAGTCTAGACTACTGGAACAACATCCTCAGCTGCAGGTGGATCCTGCTAGGGTCCACAACATAAGTATCATCTAGTCCTGCTCCATAATAGGTAGACACCAGGCCTCATCCTCATCCTCTGTAATATTTTCAACAGGTCCAATCAGGACAGGAACGAGCACAATACATCTCACGCAGTGCATATCAGGTTAGGAAATACGATACAGGCAATAGAGTAAGATACATGAACTGCTGAAAGGAAATATACGCTGTAAAAGAGATAACTGTAATGAAATATCTACTGTATATAGAGAACTGTAGTGACTAGTGATATAGAGCACAAGATAGGCATGTGAATGGCTAGAATTTATACATGATTACACTACTGAGTTTGCACATGATTACACTACTTTGGAATTATTCACATGTCCACTTCTACTCCCCCGTTTCCCCAATCAATACACAAGGATCTATACAAGTTACGTTATTATACATGATATCACATGGGGCCCATGAAAGGGTGCACATGATAGTATACATGAGGGCTCAGTAAACATGAGAGTACATGATCACATGAGTGCACATGAATGATGGAAGCATAGGAGTATATGATGATAGTGAAACACACATAACATGAAGTACCCGATGCTCCCGAGAGGGATAACATCTCATGTAAAGATCCATATAGTACCAATCCGTGTTACCAATGTGACAGCAACAAGTAAAGTAATCTAGAGCGAGAAGTAAAGCCTGAACAAGTATAAAACGGTCAGAGAATGTACTCGCCTGATAACTGAATGTCTAAAGAGGATATACTGTCTGAGGAGAGGTGTCTGGCTCCTAATCAGAGCAATACAAGTCACAATGTATTCTAAATAGTAAATATGAAGTCTACTATGCAAACTACATGATTCTAGGTCAATCTGGTCAAAAGTCAACTCTTGGTCAACTCTGGTCAACTCTAAAGTCAAACTAGTCAAAGTTAAGTCAATATTAGTCAAACTAGTTAGGGTTTTAGTCAAACTAGTCAAACTAGTTATTTTAGGTCATTACTAGTCATTTCTAGGTGAACTAGGTCACTTTTGACCTAAGGTTGACTTTGGTCAACCCTTAGTAATCAAGGGTCAACATGTTGGTTTTGGGCCATTAGGGTTAGCCCCAAGCCATTGGCTAATAATCCTAGGCCATAGGCCATTGCTAGTCATAGGGTTTTCATATAAACCTATACTAGAAATCATATATATATGTATATATCTATATATAGATATATATCTATCTACTACCCATATACCCATATATGAATACTATATACAATACAAACCCACATACATACATATATATATATATATATATATATATATATATATATATATATATATATATATATATATATATATAATATCACTATATGAAAACTAATACAAATATATATATCAATATATATATATATATATATATATATATATATATATATATATATATATATATATATATATATATATAAAACTTATATATATACTATATATATATAGAGAGGGAGGAGAGAGGGACAAGAGTGAGAGACATAGTGAAAGAGAGAGTGAGACAGTGAGAGAGAAGAGCAGTGAAGGCTGGACAGAGAAGGGGGGGGGGGGGGGGGATGTTCCAGGTTCTGGAACCCAAACCCAGACCCAAACACACACACACACAGCCTACATATATACATACATATGTATATATATACAACTACACATATATATAACCAAATACTCCCAAAATTGACCCACACTCACATATACATATATACTACACATATACATACTAAAATACACTAATACAATGTATAATTTATATCAAAATGGTTTTGAAATTCGTTTTTACAAAACTTGAAAAATCCTAAAATCTGGGAAATAGAAACTGTGAACTAGAAACTAGGTAATTCGAAAAACACGCACAAAAACATACTAAGGCTCGATCCTATTGGTTGGTAACTGACACCCCATAGATATACTAGTGTCCTAGGTTCCTGACACGACACCACGACACAGTTTCACGTGTCCAAACACATGAAATCCACACCCGGGTAAATTCCTGACACACGCACACAATAACAGTGTCGTGCACGCGTTCAAGGAGCTCGTGGACACACCACGAGACACGACACGTCTCGTGGTCATGTACACAGGTCGCCTAGGTCTAGGGCTAGCTATTAGACACCCTGAAATGTGTCCAAAATGTGTCGTGTCCGAGCTACGTGCGCGTATCAGAGGTCGAAACAGTGTGTTTCAGACCGCGTCGTGCACGCGGTCGAGTGTCTCGTGCTCACGACACAGGACACGACGCATCTCGTGCTCGTGTCCTCGTGTATGCCACACATAGGTCTACACTCTCGTGTCAGTACGAGGTGCAAACGTGTCGTGTCCGCGCGACACGATACGCGTAAAGTTGGCTCTGTGCGTGTGTGCACTGTGCAGTGTAAAACCCGTGTTCGTGTCAGAGCTCTCTCGACACGACACGAGAGGTCGTGATATTTGAGGGAGGGCTTGTCAGTGATGGCCCCCTCCTCTGTGTCAAATTCTACGTGTCCTCATGGCGTGTCGTGTCCGAAAATTGGGTCGAGCAGCAGGGGAAGTAAACCGTATGTCGTGCAGTAAGTTCGTGTCCATTTTGGACACGGACACGACGCGAATCCTAGCTCAGTATTAGGGTTCTGTGATCTACACCTATAGGGCTAGAAATTTGTGAAATTAGTTTTCGAAAATAATAACATTTAATTCACTGTGGCAAATCATCAAACACTTGCATAAAACCCTAGATACGTGTCCGATACGGACACCAAACCAAGTCTAGTTTCCACCAAACTTTACCCACAGTTGTGTTAGTCCTATATGAATGCAATTATGAAGAGAAAACAGGATTTTAACTATGTTTGAGGGAAAATACCTATTGGTGCAATTCCAATGAAAATCAAGGAAGAGGGGGGTGTGCTTCCTTCAACTTGATGATGTCCAATGCTTCCAAATCCTAGATTGCTAGTTCCCCTTAGCACCTTAGATGTTGTAGGGTCCCAATGCAAGAGACTAGAGTGAATTTGGATCATTACAGCTCAAGTTGTGATGATTTGAAGAGAAAGGGATTTTCTAGGAATTAATTTCATGTAAATCATTCATGAATTAATTCAATGGGGTTTTATAGGATTGTGGGCTGCCAAAGGGGGGGTCCTTGGCTGCCATGGGGTGTAGGGGAGGTGTCCTACCACTTGCAAACTTAGCCCCTAAGTCTTTGACTAAGGGGGGGTTAGATATTTAGGTTCTAAATATCTAAAAAGTGAAATATCTAGATATTTATCTAACTAGATATTTATACATAAGGCTAATATCTAATCATTAGTCTTCTAGGTTAGTGGCTAACCTCTAGATTAGGGCTAAACTAGGTTAGAAGCTAACATGACACTAATCAACTAATTAAATAATAATAAATCACATAAATCTAAATAATTCCAAATAATTCTTAGAAAATTACCAAAATATCCTTTTGGCCAAAAATCACTAATTTGGTGTTCTAAGCCTATGGCTAAGCTCTCATGGTCATGGCAACTTCTAGGTTAAGAAAAACTAGAGTTTACACTTAGTTATACTAACAAAGTCACCAAGTCATAAGTCATGACTTAGCATGACTTAGAAAATGGTTTAATCTAACTAAAATCACCAGAAAATCATACCATGACTAAAATACCACTAATAAATAATAAAAATAATAAATTTTCAAAAATCCCCAATTTCAGAAAATAGGGTGTTACATTAACCTTAGTCCATTTTAGTAGGTACTCCTGACCGTGGTACTCAGGAGTCCCCTCCTAGACATGATGCAAGACAGGACTGGATTATTTGTACAAGCATAATCGCCCACGGTGTCCAGGTTATTTATACAGGTCATGTCATATCAGGTAGCCGTCGCAACAGCTTATCAAGATATAACATGTCAGGTTTATCATGTCAAGTATACTTGTCAGGAGTGCGCCACGACGGGCCACTATCAGGTCATGTCAGGTCATTATGTCAGGAGTGCACCACTACGGGTCACTATCGTGTCATGCTCAGGTATCATTTCCAAACATATTAAACAAATCCATGATTATCAAGTTCATGACAAAAAGGCGTAAGGATATAAAATGGACGTTAAATATCTAATAAAATATCAATATACAGGGCTATAGAAGATCAAGGGTAATCAGGCTACGCTTAAGCCAGGCTACGCTCAGGCTAGCGTACGCTCAGGTCTGCGTACGCTCGAGCTAGCGTACCAAAGGCACATACACTTCCAATGGGGAGCGTACGCAAGGGTCAGCGTACACAAGGGCACGCTCAAGCTACAGGTCCGCGTACGCTCAAGCTAACGTACGCTCAAGACTGCGTTCGCTCGAGCTAGCGTACGAAAGGGGCCAGCGTACGTCTTGCTCGCTTAAGCTAGCGTACCAAGGCACGCGTACGCTCAAGCTAGCGTACGCTCAAGACACGCTGCCAACAGGCAGCGTACACAAGTCAGCGTACGCTCGCTAAAGAGCAGCGTACACAAGTCAGCGTACGCTCGCTAAAGAGCAGCGTACACAAGTCAGCGTACACTCGCTAAAGAGCAGCGTACACAAGTTAGCGTACGCTCGCTAAAGAGCAGCATACACAAGTTAGCGTACGCTCGCTAAAGAGCAGCGTACACAAGTCAGCGTAAGCTAAAAAGCTAGCTCACTGTTCACTATCTTCTCCAAATGGCAAGAACAGCAAGAACTCTAAAGTTGAATCTAAGCTTCAACAGTCCATATCTTGGTCAAAACAAGTCCGAATCCAACTTTCCAAAGGTCAAAATTGGGTAGAATAAAATTCTCTACAACATGGAACCATCAAAACTTGAAAACAAGAAAATTTGATAGATCAAAACCACTAAAATTCGAAAATAACTAATTTCTAGATCTACAAGAATTAAAGCCTCAAAATGAAAAATGACAAGTTCTAATGTGGTTTAGAATCATGAGGAGAAGCTAATGAAACCATCAAAAGGAGTTCTCTTATGGAAGCAAGTTGCACTTGCCTATGGTGTTCTTGGTTGGTGGAGAAGAGTAATGGTGGGGGAAGGAGAAGTAAATGAGAATTATGGAGGAGAGAGAAGGTTGGTGGGGATAATAAAGAGGGAAGGTTGTGGTGGAAATGAAGGAGAAGCATAGGCTAAGGTGTTCCACCCTTGGCCCATGATGAACCAAGCATTGGGCCGGCCGAACCAAGCCAACCCAAACCGAGAGTTAAACCAAGCCGAGAGCTAAACAAGGAATCAGGCAATACAGAATAAAATACGTATACGTATCCCAAAATACGTAATACGAACACAGGTATTACAACTCTACCCACCTTAAAAGAATTCCATCCTCGAAATTTAATCAAGAGGCTAGAGGAGCAATGACAAGCTACATTAATAACAAGCAAGCTATACTAGGCAATCAATCAATCATGCAAGCAGGGAATCGAAGGCAAGAGGCATAAGAAAGATATTATACCTCACGAGTCAAACAAGTCGGGATATCGCGATCGAATATCATCCTCACGCTCCCACGTTGACTCCCCCAAAGAGTGATGACCCCAAGCAACTCGAACTAACTTGATAGTCTTGTTCTTGAGGATCTTCTCTCTCCGGTCCAATATAGACACGGGCCTCTCCTCATACGAAAGGTTGGTACCAACAACCAATTCTGAATGATCCAGGATGTGGCTAGGGTTCGGGATATACCGTCGTAATTGGGATACATAGAACACGTCATGCACCTCGCTTAGCGACGGTAGAAGAGCGAGACGATATGATACATCTCCTACTCGCTCCAGAATGTCAAACGGTCCTATATACCTAGGACTAAGCTTGCCCCGTACGCCGAAACGAATGACGCCACGGTTAGACGAAATCCTCAGGAATACATGATCGCCGACCGAAAACTCGAGAGGGCGCCGATGAGAATCGGCCCAATGGCGCTGGCGATCTTGGGCAACTCGAAGATGATCTTGGACTCTCCTGACCACCTCAGCTGTCTGGGCAATCATTTCTGGACCAAGCATCTGTCTCTCTCCAACATCATCCCAGGCTAGCGGGGATCTGCACTTCCTACCATACAGTGCCTCGAACGGTGCCATCTGGATACTGGCCTGGAAACTGTTGTTGTACGAGAATTCCACCAGGTGCAAGTGATCTTCCCATGAACCACCGAAGTCAAGTGTGCAAGACCGCAACATGTCTTCAAGAGTCTGGATCGTACGCTCCGACTGGCCATCTGTCTGCGGGTGACATGCTGAACTAAACTGGAGATGAGTTTTCAAGCTCTCTTGTAAGCTATGCCAAAAGTGCGACGTAAACCGTGAATCTCGGTCCGAGGTGATACTGACTGGCACACCGTACAATCTAACAATCTGCCTGAGGTACATCTCTACTAACTGAGCCGTCGACTGACCAACTCTGAATGGAAGAAAGTGAGCCACTTTCGTGAGCCGATCAACTATAACCCAGATAGCATCTCTACCAGCTGGGGACCTAGGTAGTCCAGTCACAAAATCTATGGTCACATGCTCCCACTTCCATTCTGGAATCGGCATGGGCTGAAGAAGTCCAGCCGGTCTCTGATGTTCGGCTTTAACTTGTTGATAAACCAAACACCGAGAGACAAATCGAGCTATCTTCCGCTTCATGCCATTCCACCAGAAATGCTGCCGGATATCACGGTATATCTTCGTACTGCCGGGATGGATGGAATACTGCGAACTGTGCGCTTCTGACATGATCTCTTGCCGAATATCTCTGCTGGGCACACAAAGACGCTTACCATATCGAAGTGTACCATCCTCATGAATGCATAACTCTGGTCTTCGTCCTGCCTCACACTCGGCTCTGAGTCGCTGAAGCTTGGAATCTGCCGACTGCGCCATCCGGCTCTCCTGCTCAATGCATCTGCTACGACATTCGCCTTCCCAGGATGATACTGCAAGCTGACATCATAATCCACAAGAAGCTCCAGCTACCTCCTCTGACGCATGTTAAGATCCTTCTGGGTGAAAACATACTTCAGGCTCTTGTGGTCGGTGAAAATCTCCACCCTTTCTCCGTACAAGTAGTGCCTCCACAACTTAAGTGCAAACACCACTACTGCCAGCTCCAAGTCATGGGTTGGGTAATTCCTCTCATGATCACGAAGTTGTCATGACGCATAAGCTATTACCTTTCTATGCTGCATCAGAACACATCCTAAACCTCTGCCTGAAGCATCACAATACACTGAAAATCCTCCGGTTCTATCTGGAAGCGTGAGAATAGGAGCTGTTATCAATCCTCGCTTCAATTGCTCAAAAGAACTCTGACACTCTGCTGTCCAAGCAAACTGTGCATCCTTACGGGTCAACTGCGTCAATGGCGCTGAAATCCGAGCAAAATCTGAAACAAACCGTCGGTAGTAGCCGGCCAATCCAAGAAAACTACGAACCTCTGCAACTGTGCTGGGCACTGGCCATGACTCAATAGCCACAATCTTCTGGGGACCCACTTCTACTCCTCCTCGAGTGATGATATGACCCAAGTACGAAATGCGATCGAGCCAAAACTCGCATTTACTAAACTTGGCATATAACTGGTGCTCTCTGAGAATCTGAAGAACTATACGGAGATGCTGCTCATGCTCTGCCTTATTCTTGCTGTAGACCAGGATGTCGTCTAGGAATACGATCACAAACTGATCCAAGTAAGGCATGAAGATACGATTCATGAGGTCCATGAACACTGCCGGCGCATTGGTTACTCCAAAAGGCATAACAAGGAACTCCCAATGCCCATATCTCGATCTAAAAGCTGTCTTCGGGATGTCCTGCTCTCTGACTCTGATCTGATGATAACCTGAGCGCAAATCAATCTTCGAGAATACTGATGCCCCTTTGAGTTGATCAAACAAGTCATCTATCCTCGGAAGAGGGTATCTGTTCTTGATTGTCACTGAGTTCAAGGTATGATAATCAACACATAACCTGGACGTACCATCCTTCTTTTTCACAAGAAGCATCAGGGCTCCCCAAGGCGATCCACTAGCACGAATGAATCCCTTGGTTCTGAGTTCTTCAATCATCTTGTACAATATCTCCAACTCTGATGGCGCCATCCTGTAGACTCTCTCTGACACTGGGGCTGTCCCGGAAATCAAGTCTATAGTGAACTCGATCTCCCGCTCCGGAGGCATACCTGGAAGTTCTTCTGGGAAAACATCGAAAAACTCGTCGACTATCCTGGGCAACTGAACTGCTGCTACTGCCATCCGTAATACTGGAGGAGATGACTCAACCTCACCTCGAGAGAAAGAAAACTCCGGCTCGCCTGGAATGCTAAAAACAACCCTGCCAAGGTGGCAGTCTATCCTAGCATACTGGTTCCTCAACCAATCCATCCCTAGGACCACATCATAATCGGCCATCGGGAACTCTATCAATCTAGCGGGGAATCTTCTACCGCTAACTACGATCCGACACGAGGAAAACACTCTATCTACTCCCATAAGTCCGTTACCAGTAAGTATATTGAGCCTTACTGATAATGACTCGGGCTCCAATCCTACCCGTGTCGCAAATCGTGCAGTCATAAATGAATGCGATGCACCAGAATCAAATAAAGCTGAAGCTGGAAAGGAGTTGACGAGAATAGTACCTGCCACTACCTCTTTTGGTGTCAATCCTTCCTCCACGGTCATCATCATGGCCTGACCATGCCCTCGGGGTGCTAGTCTCCTCTGCTGAAATCCTCGCTGTCTGCTTTGACTCTGGGCTTGGGCTTGAACATACTGCTGGGGGTTCTGCTGCTGGAACACTTGGGTCTGAGGCGGCAAGGGCCTTGGCAATGGGTACTGCTGCTGCTGGACCGGAGCTGGCCCTCTCACCGAAGAACTAGAAAGGTTGGATGATGATGAACCACCCCTATTCGGGCAGGATCCAACCCTATGGTCTGGTGCTCCACAAGCCAGACACAATCCCTGTGCTCTACGGCACTCTGCCACCACATGGCCTGGCTTCCCACAATGAGAACATCCCACTGCGGAAGACTGCTTCTGCTTCTGCTGCTGCTGAGGGTGCGTCGGAGTTGAATGCTGAACTGACGTCACTGAGGTTGCTCGCCTCGGAGCCCCAATAGTCAAAGCCCTGGCTGCCAGGGCCGGTGCTGAAGATTGATTCATCTGGCCGTGAGATCTCTTCCGACCTCCGACCCTATCCACAATCCTCTGGGAGGTATACTCATGCCTCCGGGCTGCTCTTAAGACTGCATCAAAAGTCTGATGCTCAAACTGCTCGACTGCCAATAAGATCTCATGGTGAAGTCCCTGCTGGAACCGCTGGGCTCTATCATACTCGGTTGCCACCAAGGTGGGAGCAAACCGACTAAGTCTGGAAAACTCGGCCGCATATCCATCGACCGTCCTGCCTCCTTGCTTCAGATTGGTAAACCTCGTCTGCAGATCATACCGAGCCACGACATCGAAATACTTAGTCTGGAATCTCTCCCTGAACACTGCCCAAGCAATAGGTACTGCTAATCCAACGGCCTGTGCTGCCCACCAGCTGTGGGCAAGATCTAATAGCTGCAAGCGCACCACGGCTACCTTCTCATTCTCTGGAGTCTTGGCTGCTTCAAGAACCACCTCTGTGTCCTGAAGCCATGCATCTGCTGCGATAGCATCTTCACTACCGTCGAAGAATGGAGGGTTCTAGCGCTTGAAGCTGTTGGCCGTGCTGTTCCCTGGATGACTGCCTCTGGTCAAAGCATCCGTCACTGCCTGTTGTAATGCATCTCCACGACGATCTTGAGAAGCTATCAAGGTCCTGACGAGTCCTACTAATGTGCCATCATCAGGTTCGGCAGACTGAACCGGCTGAACTGGGGGCTCTTCTCCAATAGGCTCGACTCTGGAGGCTATTCCGGAATGCTGGGATTGATCTCCGGGTTGCTGCTGGTCCGCAGGAGGTGCTCTGCCTTGCTGATTGGTAGGACCACGAACAATGCCGCTGAAGAAGACGACATAGGGAACAATAAGGAAGGACCAGGACAGATCAACGATACAAGCATATGATCAGCACAAGAATCCAGGGATTCAGAAGATATGAGCAGAGATCAAGGACGAATACTGATTGAGACATCTATTCGGTAAACCCTCACATATCTTGATTTACAAGACCTGCATGGGCCACTACTTAAACCATGTCACGCCCCAGAACCAGAATACTGGAGAGCGGGGGCAGACATAGCCAGCTACGTATATTGAAATGGATTCCATCTCGCTATACGGTCACGGCTGTCTAGGATACATGAGGGTTTATCTACAAGCCAACAGTCTCTTAAGGTCATGAACAAGCATAGTGTCTCAATCATAAGCAAGTAAGTAAGAGTCACAAGATGTATGATCATTAAATATACAATAATAAGGCGTCCCAAGTATTACATATTCAGCTGATCATGAAGCTAGTCGTTACAAAATGTTAGGACTAGCAAGAGTTTGGTCATACATGATCAACCCTAGGATCTGTCAATCATGTTATAGCCCGTAGGCAGACAGTAAGTAAAAGTGCAATCGAGCTAAACAGGTGCTCGTCGGCTAAACGTCTCAAAAGAATATTTTTACAACAGAGCGGGAGAGCCAAAAATAACCCACTCGTTGCCAGGGTTCCGTCTAGTGGCCACCATCTGGCTGGGAAGTCGGTAGATCCTCTGGAGCTGCTCCGAAATCTGGCCACACAAAACCAGCTGGGTCAGACCCTAGAAAGAGCAAGTGCCACAAAGGAGGCTTCACTTAAGAACTAAAACCAGCAATCAGCACAGGAATATAAATATAAATAAAATAAGGACTGGAATAAAAGGAAACATATCAGGATGATATACGACGAGATAACCATGGAACTATTCAGATAGCCAGGTTACAACCCGTAAACCAAACAAGGACCGGGGTTGTAACCCTTCGTCTGAACGGAGCTTGTTTTCTCACCATTTATCGGTAAAATAAATACAAGCATTCTGGTCATTCAATAGTCTGGAACAGGGTCAGGGCAAGACTAGACTGGTTAGACTCCATCCAATCACTTCACGGCCAAGCAAGAATTACGGCTTGATACTTTAACTAACTAGGGTTGTCACAAGCCTAATTACTAACAAGATGCAGTGAGATTATTCTACAGCTACAAGCCCTGCAGACCATCCAGGTCACCCAGGTCGAGATATTAGGGTTGAATTCAGGTGGGTACATCATCCAGGAAACGAATGTACCCTTAGGTAGCTTGAAGGGTGCAACATATGACAGTGTGCTGGAAATATGCCTTACTCGATGGCAGGCTACAGATCCCAAGGCGTGCCCAGGTAACGGGATTGCCTGTAGCTGGAAAATCTCTTCATGACTAATGTATTAATCTAGTTGTTAACCTTAGTCCATTTTAGTAGGTACTCCTGACCGTGGTACTCAGGAGTCCCCTCCTAGACATGATACAAGACAGGACTGGATTATTTGTACAAGCATAATCGCCCACGGTGTCCAGGTTATTTATACAGGTCATGTCATATCAGGTAGCCGTCGCAACAACTTATCAAGATATAACATGTCAGGTTTATCATGTCAAGTATACTTGTCAGGAGTGCGCCACGATGGGCCACTATCAGGTCATGTCAGGTCATTATGTCAGGAGTGCACCACTACGGGTCACTATCGTGTCATGCTCAGGTATCATTTCTAAACATATTAAACAAATCCATGATTATCAAGTTCATGACAAAAAGGCATAAGGATATAAAATGGACGTTAAATATCTAATAAAATATCAATATACAGGGCTATAGAAGATCAAGGGTAATCAGGCTACACTTAAGCCAGGCTACGCTCAGGCTAGCGTACGCTCAGGTCTGCGTACGCTCGAGCTAGCGTACCAAAGGCACATACATTTCCAATGGGGAGCGTACGCAAGGGTCAGCGTACACAAGGGCACGCTCAAGCTACAGGTCAGCGTACGCTCAAGCTAGCGTACGCTCAAGACTGCGTTCGCTCGAGCTAGCGTACGAAAGGGGCCAGCGTACGCCTTGCTCGCTTAAGCTAGCGTACCAAGGCACGCGTACGCTCAAGCTAGCGTACGCTCAAGACACGCTGCCAACAGGCAGCGTATCAAGGCTAGCGTACGCTCGCTAAAGAGCAGCGTACACAAGTCAGCGTATGCTCGCTAAAGAGCAGCGTACACAAGTCAGCGTACGCTCGCTAAAGAGCAGCGTACATAAGTCAGCGTACGCTCGCTAAAGAGCAGCGTACACAAGTCAGCGTTAGCTAAAAAGCTAGCTCACTGTTAACTGTCTTCTCCAAGTGGCAAGAACAGCAAGAACTCTAAAGTTGAATCTAAGCTTCAACAGTCCATATCTTGGTCAAAACAAGTCCGAATCCAACTTTCCAAAGGTCAAAATTGGGTAGAATGAAATTCTCTACAACATGGAACCATCAAAACTTAAAAACAAGGAAGTTTGATAGATCAAAACTACCAAAATCCAAAAATAACTAATTTCTAGATCTACAAGAATTAAAGCCTCAAAATAAAAAATGACAAGTTCTAATGTAGTTTAGAATCATGAGGAGAAGCTAATGAAACCATCAAAAGGAGTTCTCTTGTGGAAGCAAGTTGCACTTGCCTATGGTGTTCTTGGTTGGTGGAGAAGAGTAATGGTGGGGGAAGGAGAAGTAAATGAGAATTATGGAGGAGAGAGAAGGTTGGTGGGGATAATGAAGAGGGGGGTTGTGGTGGAAATGAAGGAGAAGCATAGGCTAAGGTGTTCCACCCTTGGCCCATGATGAACCAAGCATTGGGCCGGCCGAACCAAGCCAACCCAAACCGAGAGTTAAACCAAGCCGAGAGCTAAACAAGGAATCAGGCAATACAGAATAAAATACGTATACGTATCCCAAAATACGTAATACGAACACAGGCATTACAAACCCACTCCACATCGATAAGTTCATGTTAGATTCAGTTGCAACCCTACTAAGTCAGCTTAATAAAAATTATCCCAGAACTAGAATTGAAATCTATTAACTTATCTAATTCCAGTCATAATTATGGAATTGGGATTACAATCCTGCAATTATCAACTGCATAAATCCTACCAGCTAAAGGAATTTCAATCTGGAGTAACCAATGCATCTAGCCCTTCCACAAAGAATCTTTAATCCTATGTATATTTTCTTGGTTGAAGGACGTTCTGC
Source organism: Iris pallida (assembly GCA_029216955.1). Classification (NCBI taxonomy): domain Eukaryota; kingdom Viridiplantae; phylum Streptophyta; class Magnoliopsida; order Asparagales; family Iridaceae; genus Iris; species Iris pallida. Next base: position 366,070 of record JANAVB010039018.1, read on the forward strand.
ATATTGAATTTTGCTAAAGTTGGAATATGTGATAAATTTCTAATAGTTGCAGCACATTTTGTTGTGTATATAACCCTAGACTATCTATCATAGTAACAAATTACATGGAAACTTAAAGATCTCAGATGCAAGGATTTCAACACAGCAACATGGTAACATTGTGTACCAAACTGAAAATAGAAAGTCTAAGATATTAGGATTTTCTCTTTTCTCACTTATAGACTATTCTTGCCATCTAAGTTTTTGAACAACCCAGAAAACAATGAATTACTTTTTGTTTTTGCTATCCAACTATCATTTTTTCCAAAGTCAAATATATTAGAGGGATCTCTGAATATTTACGTGGAACACCAAAGCATTATAGGATTTTCCACCTGAACTACCACCTTAGATCTTCATCTTTCTTTAAGCTTGCGATGCTGCTTCCTTAGATTTGCAAGTATTAGGATTTTTTACCTAGAGAAAGGTCTAGGAGAAGACTCAGTTATTGTTGCCTGTCTCACATCTCAAAGAGGACATGGGAAAAAGCTCTAGAATCTATTTTTTTATAATTAGTAGGATAGGTACAGAATGTGTGCAGTTTTAACTATATTAAGAGTACAATAAGATTCCAAAGGGGAGTGTTTTGTTTTTTTACTTTTCCGGATTCATCCTGACAAAAGCCCTATGAATGTGTCCGTTGGTGATTTAATCAATTCCAGGCTAGGAAACAACCAAAGTAAAACATAAAACTGAAAGAATCTTCATGGTTGCAGCTGTCCACTTTTGAACTACTAACCTTCATCAATCTTTCATTTATTTCAGGGCATGTATTATCCACTATCACTCTCACTTTGATGAATCAAATACCAAGTGATTTGCCTTACAACATTCATGTTTAGTCGGATAGTACTCATTGTCGTCTGAACTACCAACTTGAGATTTGATCTTGGCTTTAGAAGGCTATGAGTAGCTTAATTCGATGTCACATCTTTTCTATAGAATCTGAGATATATAATTCGATCACTCTTTTCAAATTTGTTCAACCATGGGTTTGCACTTCACCACAACTGCATCACTCCAACTTTTAATGTATACACTTTTTTTCTTATACTATCTTTCAACCTATTGCTGCCATTTAGAATTCTACAACTTACACATGAATTTGAGATCAAAAATTCATAGAAACTCTTGGAGCATAGACCTGATGAAACAATCTTCTATAAGATAACTAGTTTGGCTATGCAGGTTGCCAATGCAGGTTGCCTATGCAGGTTGCCCATCAGACTTTTAACCCATCAGAGCAAAATGATTGTTCAGTTGTTTAGTTATTTTTCTCTGTCTCCTGTCAATTGTTCAGTTATTTTTCTTAATGATTTCTTAATTTTGGTACTTCTTAGAGCAAGATTTGGTTTTGGTTATATGTGCACCCTGTAGAAACGATCAGAGCAAAATGTGGTGGCACGTTCCTCTTTGCCATGGAATCATTCTTGTGGGTCAAAGTCATTTGCAGCGATAATGTCCACGAAGGTGATGCATTTTTTGCAATTTCTAACTTAAACTTTTATTATATATTTTATTTACTTCTCCATATATAGTATTTAAGTGTTATTTCCATGAAATTAGGCGGGGATACCTCACTTTGTAGATTTTTTAAGGAATCTCATTGGAGTAAGAAGAAAGATGATTGGTTGGATCATAAGTATATGGAGAAACACGTAAGTCTAACAAATGTTTTGTTGTATGGTTGTTACTTAAAACTAAAAAAGGGGTTAACACTAAGTTTTTAAGTTTTGCTTTACAATCTAACTAGTCACTTATGTTCCTTAAAAATGTCAGGGTGAGCTTGAAAATTTGCTATGTGTTCTCAACCGGATGCAATCCCAATGTCATAAGAAGAAATGTCGGTAGCAGTGATTGGAAAGAAATCTGGCTAGTTGAGAGGATATGGAGTGGGCCGTAAGCCCTGTAATACTAATACCACATCTAGGGATAATGGTGAGGAAGTGATTATCCTATGAGAGGAGTTATCATCACTAAAGGAACTTAATGAAACTCAACAACAATAACTTGAGGTCCAAAATGAACAACTTGTGATTCAACAACAACAAATTAAGGTGCAGAACCAAAAACTTGAAAAGTTCCAAGAGGTGTTGTCGAGATATGGATTACTTTCATCGGATGAATGTGGGGAGGAATCAACTGAGGGCGATTAGGCAGCAACTTCTTTTGGGTACTTCTCTCTTTCTCTCTATGTGTGCTACGCTTCTTTTAAAATTTTTAGTTTCACGATAGATCATGCTAATAGTGTTAAAACATGAGATGGAAGCAAATAAATTGAAACATTTGAGAAAATAACACCAACTTTTCTGTATAAAAATTTGTGATGCTAATGGTGTTGAAACTAAGCACACACTCATACATGACAAAATTTCTAGATAACACCCTTCTAGGAGAGATTATAGAGGTTGCAATATGAGTATCATATTCATAGCAATATTTCTAGAGTTAACACACTAGCAAATGTGCTCAAGAGTTAACACTAGCAAATGTTTGTGTCGACACATTTTCTATACTAAGTTTATTTTGTGTGAAACAAAATACTGTACAAGTGTTCATATATTTTTTAGCCTTCATAGATACTTGTCATTCTTGTAGCATTAACTTTTTTTTTTACTTACAATCATTTTTTTAAATTTTTGTTTGCAGGATCACATGGACAACAAAGCCAATTTTTGGGAATACGTTCATATCATGAGATCTATCATTATTTTGGAGAAAGTAATGTTTGTAATGAAAAGATAATTTGTTGTTGGCTAATTTTTTGGGAATACACTGAATTCATGTATTTTTGCTTACATTATATTTGTCTAGTTGGAATACAACGATTGTGAAATAAAATACGTTTCTCCTTGAATGGGTTATTTGAAGTTAAATCTTTTGCATTATTGGACTATTTTATGAAAACATTATATTGGATATTATGTTGTGTACGACAACTTGCTATTTATTCTCAAGTTCTTTGAATACAAATTGCAATGTTTATAAGTTTCTTTTGAAGTAGGATTTTATATTTATGTTTCAAATATGAATTTTTGTTTATTTATTATGATAAATCAATATAAAAATTTGTCTACATTAGCTCTTGTGACATCAAATTGTGTAGCAGAAAGTGTTTTTATATTTGTCTACATTAGCTTTTGCGACATCAAATTGTGTAGCAGAAAGTATTTTTATATTTGTCAACATTAGCTTTTGCGACATGTGTTATGTTGCCAATGTTCACCTTTCTGCGACACACAAGACACATGTCGCCAAATGTTATTTTATAAAAAAATTAGAACATGTCGCCAAAAGTGGGCATTTTCGACGACATGATGGATTTGTGTCGCCAAATACTTTCCCAGACAGGGATACGACGACACACATGCGACATAGCGAGATATGTCGCAGAAAGGCTTTGGCAACACAAATCCATCTTTTTGCTACATATTGCGTATGTCGCAGAAGACGCAATTTCAATATAGAGAATAGGTAGACTGTTTAGTTTCTTTACTGATGCATTAATCCACTATTGAACCATAAAGTATCAGTATGTATGTTGATACACTAAATTCATATCATAGAATAGTGTACCAGTGAGTCGAAAGAGGACCTGGCTCTCATGCCATCTCTGATACCAAATACAGAGAAGAGTTGGGGAGGAACCAGGGGAACACAAGTGTTAACCATATGTTAGTAAGTCGGAAGTACCTGTGTGTACAGGTGCAAATATGAACATATAAGAAACTGTGGTTACTTTAATATCAGATATCTAGGAAGTATTAATAGGTTGGGTACAACAGCAGAGAGGTTGTGGTAACTGTGTAGTACCTACAGGTACTAGCAATCAGGGTTATCTTGTAAGGGTATCAAGAAAATTAAAGTTTTATCATTGTTCTTTGACAGAAGGTATGGGTAGAAATAAAATATAGGTAATGTACCTAGATAAAAGGGAGAAGGCTATAATAGGGAATGGCTCGTGGCAGTATCAGAATACAGTAGGCAAAGTACCTACACTTGTGCACTACTCTAAATAAAAGTATATACAGATTTGGGGATGTTTATAGGAGTGGTATCCTGGAAGCTATCGAGGTTTAGATTAGGAGAGTAGAGATAAGAACATGTTCAGCAGAAGAATGGGAAGAACCTGTAGGACATCATATAGGAAACCTATACCATAGATGTACAAAATGTGGCCACTCGTGAAGGAAATAGCCTTATATACATGGAGCACCCTAGGACTTACATGTACATTGATAGGGATCTTTGTAGAAAATGCACTTCCTAGACTATCATTTATCAAGGTATTGAATATCTCTCAATTAAAGCTTGGGAGACTAGTTCATGGATAGATAGATTTTCTTCTTAATTTACTGCACAGCTGTGGTTCCTGATTGGGAGGTTTCAAGATATCAGAATTATGGTCGGACCCAAAACATAGATAAGATAGGTTTTAGTTTCTGGAGATGCAATTTTATTTGGTCCTCAAGACATGATAGACAACATAACAAGGAAACTAACAGTGGTTGGTGTTTGGATGAAAATAGCTAAACTCTTATTTGTGTCATTCAAGTAGATGTATATAGTATATATATAAATTGGAGTATGTTGCTTATGAGCGTATCGAGTTGGTTTTTGGTATCAAGTGACAGATACGTAGGAATGTATCATCCTAGTTTAGTGCCTAAGGTATCAGTTGGCACAAGAGTAGAGAGCATCCCAATTGAAATAGGTGGATATCAACTGTAGTTAAGGCAGGTGATGATACACAATTTTCCTACAATATGGTGACTGGGCTCATGTAGGCAGAGTTAACTACACAAGGCAGTTAACAGAATAGGTACATGATACTTGCAGTAGTAAGGTGGCCTATGAGTGGTGCATCCAAGTACTGTTAAGGAATATAGTGATTGGGTGGTGTCTTGATAGTAAGGAATCTAGTGTAAAGATAGTAATAAATATATATATTATATAGTATGAGACTTTAAGACATGGTAGGTGGGCCATTATGTCCATATTCAAGAGCTGTTATTGTTGTCCATATGACTATAACCAAGGTAATATACAGGGAACCAATATAGGAACCATAAAAATCAATAAAGGAAAGTGAGGGTACCAAACATGCACTAAGGAAGAGAGAACCAGGTAGGGTTTACCAAAAAGGACCACAAACCTACATGTCATAGAAACCAGTAGGGTGGAAATAACCTAGACACCTAACAAACAAATAGATAGGCTTGTTGTACTCTTAAATTGTGTATTAATTCTATTAATTCATAATATAGGTTTGTTTGACTCTGACTCAGTGCTAGACCCATATCCATAGCTCAGGACCACATGCAAGTATACCTTGCCTTTCTTTACAGCTTTATTTACATGCATATTCCTTTCATTATCCAGTTTCTTCTGATTGATTGCTGACATGTATTTTTTTGCATATCATGTATACTAGTTGTTTACTTTATTGATATATAGTCCTTGTTGACAGTTAGCCTTGTAGTTTATATTAGACCTGTTTCTCACTTGTACTTGATTAAGTCATTTCGTAGAATGAGTGCGTCATAATTGAACTGCTATACCTTGTTTTTAATTTTCTCAACCTGCGAGTCCACACTATGGGTGAGGGTTGACTGCTTGAAATCACTTGCGAATCCATACTAGGGGGCAAGGGTGATTGCCTTGAACTAACCTGCGAGTCCACACTAGGGGTGAGGGTTAGTGATTTGTTTAAACCTGCAAGTCCACACTAGGGGCGAAGGTTTGGTTATCCATTAATCTCTTGACATGTGTTCACTTGTTTTCTTCCAATAGTTCATTTATGCGTAGTTGTTCACATATCCGTGTATCAATATTGCTTAGTCTTGTCCTACTTATATCTTGGATTTTCTTTATGCATGATAAACTGTTAGATGGTTTTATGTATCTTGCTAGTACCCTGAGGACCTGATGATCTCTTCTGGTTTAGCCGAGGTTGACCTAAGGTTCAGACGAGCAGGTGTAGGAGACGTATCACGGTACCACTGCAGCTGATGATTTCATTTGATATTTAGCATAGTTTGGACTTAGTTATTTATTTTATGTCTTTACTTTACATCTATCTATTGGTAGTGGATTTGTATCCATCGGACGTGACTTGAATTTTGATAACTTGAAACTTTATTTTATATTATTCTCCAGTATTCAGTTCTTCAGTATTCATTTGTTACATATTGGAGTTGGTTATATATTTACTTCTATGGATGATATATAGATTGCCTTGATTGTTCTAGACTTCTGTGACTGTGAGTTTATAGACAACGTTCTACCGTTGACATTGTGGCGTAGGCTAGACTTGGACACAGACTTGTATCCAAAAAGTGGGTGCGAGTTGTGACAGACTGCCCCCTTCACCCTACTTTTATTTGCTGTGCAAACAAGATCTTAGTAAAAGCACCCTAGAGGGGGGTGAATAGGGTCAAGCTAACTAATCAAACACTAAATGATTGCTAATAGACAATTTAAAGATTAAGAGTGTAAGAGAAGAAGCAACAATAATACCGACCCCCGATGTATCCTGGTATCCTCCCGAGGGGTACTCCAGTCCTGGAACTCTCTCAGGCTATAATCCACTATTATCGCAAATAGTACAACGTGAGTTTTTATCTGATGGCTCACCAACTTCTTACACGAAAGCTTTTATTCGAAGGCCTCTCTGACTTTAATATAAGAGCTTTGATTCGAAGATTCTCCAACTTCACAAGGGCTTTTATCCGAAGACTCTCCAACTTCAACCTTTCACAAGAAGGTTTTGATCTTCTTACAACAAGATGAAGATCTCACTTTTACAAATCAAGAACACTATAACATAATTTGAGGATAGACAAGTAAAAGCTTTGGTGGAGTATTTGTGGACAAGCTTTGGTATGTTAGAAATTTTTAGGCTCAAAGCATCATCGTTGAATGAAGGGGTTCAAGGCTATTTATAACCAAAGCAAGAGAAAGAGCAACAATGTAACTTTCTATCAGCAGTCGAAAGATCCATCAGATTTTTGTGAAAGTCCGTCGAATCATCCGCCTGCAATATGCAATGGTTATAAATATAGTCATTTGGATCATCAATGGGACAAGATCCGATCGTTGGATTCCAAACGGTATAATTCGGATCATCCGTCATATTTTTTCGGACGTCCGTCAGATAATCCGAAAGTTCACAGAAGCTTTTATGGGTCCATTCGGATCATCCTTCAAATTTCTGCGAAGATCCGTCGTATCAACCGACTGTCTGCCTAAACGTGATCCAGGATTGTTATCTACCCTAGATTTCGATTTTGCCATCTATTTCTTATGTTTACAATTATTCCTAAGACTCATTACAGACTCCAGGTATACTTTAACAGGTGCAAGCTTCTTCAGAGTCTTGAAATGATGATGGCATGGCTAGATTTCTTCACTTGATAGATAATGACTTCTTCCCTTGATTGTAGTTGTCTAAAGATACTCAAATTATGAAATCTAAATATCATTCAGGGGCTTCGGCCCCGAACTCCCACGGGGGGTACTGCCCTCTTGACCTTCGTCAGCTGACCGAGTAGTGGAACCCCCGAGTGCGTGGCTCCGGAGATGTCGTCGGGTGGTTCATAGATGTCACGCCCCAGTCCCGTAGGACCGATCGTCCTTGCTAAGGCATGATGTCGCACGAGCCTACATTGCGCTCATAGAAGACGATTTCATAACGACCGATTACAATAGCTTGCTACGGGGTCATCGCACAGAAGTTCCAGCATAAATATTGAATATACAAGGCAACACAAGCATTGAAACAAACTCATAGTCTTTATTGATAATGAACATAAGATTTCCAAGGCATATAGCCAAGATTACAATCACTCAAGCTCACTTTTTACTCTGATTACAAGTCACTAGCTCTCTCTCATCTCTCAATACAATTTGATGAGGAGCTAAAGGATCCTTCAGATAGGCGATGTCCATACATTATGTCCTGTATACGTTCTGACTCCATGCAGCCGAACGCCTCAAAACGCCAAAAAACTTCGTGCCTCGACGCATCCATGCGAGCTCCACGCCAACGAGCTTCTACCTGTGCCTACACATGGAAACTGTGTGGGTGTCAGTACTCAACTGTACTGGTGGAGTTAGCTCCTCGCCCACCCATACAAAACCAACATGTTCATTACTTTGTGCAACATAATTATTTTATAATTGTCTTTCTATTCTTGTTAGGATCGATTTTAGGATAGAGATTCTTGGCCTATTTATGTCTCTAGACTATCCCCGTGCTATTGTACCGATAACTTGATTATCATTGTGCCTCTAGACCCTTCACGTGCCAACAATATCAGAGTGTCGACTCGTGCTTGTCTTTTCACCTCATATTTTGGGATGCAACAACTTGTTTTGTGTCATCGACTTGGTCCGTGCTTTAAACATCGAGGTCGTGCCTCACAATTTGACATGACTTAACCAACTTTGCCTTATGGCCCTTTCTGACTTAACTCGAGATGGCTCAATCCCGACTTGTGGAACTTGTGTTGACTACTAAAATATGATGCCACATTCGTGCCGGAGCATGTGTCCTTGCTATAGCCAAATCTTATGCTTCATAATGGTGTTTCAACCGTGCATACTTACTTAACGCAACCCTTGTCATGCTTTCACTTCCCTCAATTCGATCGACACCATGCTTGCATATTGTCGTTGAGCACACTAGCTTATCTATATGAAAGGTCACTAGCAATTTCAAGCTATCTTGGACTTATAGCTGGGTTAGACGGTGAATCCTTTTAAGCGCATGCAAAAGTTTCTGAATCACCCATGCCGATTCGCTGCTGGCGCGCACCGATTCCTTACTGGCGCAGGCTATAACTCGCTTCTCTCGGGCCGATATGATCCTGGTGCCCCGACGATCATTCGAGAAGACTATACCTTGTACACAAGTTGTCCATGACCACACACCTTTTGTCACGACCCGCACCCACTGTGAGGGTACGAGAACGTAACAACGTCCAGCCTACGCCGCAGTATCGGCGGTAGAACGCTGTCCTAGGTTACAACATCTAACAATATAAGGTACCTGAATAGTATATACACTCCGAATGGAGGTGACATAACAGAACAGTCTCAATCACATCTAAGGTAGAGTACGATAAAAAGATAGATAGACATGGAACGAAATGAATCCGCAGAGATACAATCAGATAGAAGTCTAAAATAACAACTCGAGAACATCCAGCTCAAAACAAGTCTCTAAATATATACAACATCTCAGAACAACAACTGAAAGTCAAAATAAACAATGCTGGAAGAAAGATAAAGCCTAGCTGTCTAGCCTAGACTAAGGGAGTAGCATCCTATACTGCAGCTGGGTCCTCCAGAGGAACCAGATCGCAGGTGTCGTCTAATCCTGCTCCGTAATAGGTGGTACATAGGGCCTCCTTCTCATCCTCTGTAATATTTTCAACAGGTCCAGTCAGGACAGGAGCGAGTACAGAACATCTCAACAGATCATAGCAGGTTAGAAAATATAATCATGCAGTAAAGTAAGATACATGAACTGAAGAAATACAGTATGTAAACAGAGAGAAAACTGTAATAGAAATATCTACTATACATAGAGAACTAACAGTGACTAGTGAGTCAGAGTAAAATATAAACATATGAATGGCATAGGAGATTCATGACTACAGCTAAGAGAGTGATTCATGACTACAGCTACTTGGTTAATATTCACATGCCTATTTCTACTCCCCCATCCCCAATCAATACACAAGGATCTGTTCAAGTTATGTTAAGATTCGTGAAACTTCACATGGCTCATAAAATGAGTGATACATGAAGGTGATTAATGATGGCTCTGTGAACATGAGAGTACATGTGTCACAAGCGATTCGTGAATCAGAGGAAGCATAGAGATACGTGATGATTCGTCAAACGTATAAAACATGCAGTATCCGATGCTCCCGAGGGGGATAACATCTCATGAAAAGATCCATATAGTACCAATCCGTGTGACCAACGTGACAGTATCAAGTAAAGTAATTTAAAGCAGAAAAATAATTCTAAACAGGATATGAAATGATCAGAGAATGTACTCGCCTGGTATCTGAGTGTCTAACTGAAAAATACTGTCTGAGGAGTGGTGTCTGGCTCCTATCAGAACAGCACAAGTCACAACAAGTCCAGAATGGTAAAATGAAACACTACAATGCATTCTACATGAATCTTGGCCAAACTAGGCCAAAGTCAACTCTTGGTCAACTCTAGTCAACCCTAAAAGTCAACTAGGTCAAGCTATCCATTCTAGGTCTAATCAAGGTTACACTAGTCTAAATAGGTTATACTAGGTCTAATAAGACTAGGTTAGCCTAAACTAGGTTTAACAATCTTGCTAAACCCTAACAAGCCTATAATAGTCTATCAAGACTTATATCTAAACCATGCTAGCCTATATTAAGTACTTACATACCACAAGACCAACACAAGCTATTTACATTCAAACTAAAACATATATATACACATATTGTATATAGGGCATACATTAGATATTTAGGCATAATACAACACATTACATATATACATATACATCATATATATACATATATTACATAGAAAAGAGGATATATGTAGAGAGGGATAGAAATAGAGAGTGAGTGAGAACTGTCCATGTGAGTGTGACATGATAAGAGTGTGTGTGTGTGTCTAGTGTATAGAACATATGACAGGAACTCAAAAAGGGCTGAACTTGCATGTGGGCATGTGTGTGTGTGTGGTTCACGAGTCTGGTCTTGTGTCATTAGTTTGTAGGAAAGACAGGAAATGCAAATCTCAGGATTAACACCAAATCAGTAAAATACTAATGAAGTTCTCAGATTTCAGGAAAAAGAAAAAAGGAAAAGAAAATCAATCATTGAACCTATACTAATCTCAGGTTTTATATCAAAACAAACCCAGTAAAAAGGAAGGGAATTCATAACATATTAATCCTACACTATCTCAGATTTTTGTGGTTGTGAACCTGTGTGATAGGATGTGAGTGTGCAGGGAAACAGAAAGTTATGTGATTGGTATTACAATAGTGTAGGCAATGCATGACAGAAACATGTGTTTTCAGGAAGATTCAGTGTGTGTTTTGTAACATACACAGGAAAATATGACAGGATTGTATGCACTATTCAATGTGGTACTCAAGATTCCATCTCATTGTAAATCAATGACAGGTAATGCAATCTCAGATTATCATCCAAACAGTAAATTACTAAGTGAAGTTCTCAGGTTTTATGTGGTCAGTTCATCTCAGGTTTTCAGAACTAAGGTTGGGTTCTAAACATCCTGAAAAATTCAGAATCCTATTTCCAGTTCTCAAAACAGTTCAAACATTCAATTCACTCCCGCATTTGAAATCAAATCACAACCATTCCAACCTAAAATTGTCACACATGCAGAATTCATATAGGAGGACTATAAGAGGGACTTAAACATGTGACTAGCAATAATTAAATTGATTAAAATGTCTGACAAAGTCATATTCAAACTGGAAGAAAAGAAACAGTGGGTGAATTTGTATCAGACTTCAAAACAGTCCATCCCATTTCTAAATTCAGTCATGCATATATATATGAACCCAATCCTTTGTAAACACCTAACTCAGGTACAAGTATGAAATGATCAAAATCAAGGTTAAACCCAATCGAAATGTCAGTTCATATTTAATAAAAACTGAAATGTCTGATACATAAAACCAATTTTCGAAAAAAACTCAATTAACCCAATGGATTTAACAATTCAGGCATATAGGCGTGTCTCCCAGGTGTACATGTGTCTAGGGGGTGTGTTCGTGTCCACTAGAGTGGACACAAAGTGTCCAATACAAGGAAACAGGGTTCAGGAATCCTGCTGTGCACAGGCTCGTGCACAGGCCCGTGCGGCCATGTCGAGTCCAATAGGACTCGACACACAACACGAGGAGGGTCGTGTCCGTGTCCCTAGGTTCGCCAGGTGATGGCCTACCCTAACGTGTCCCTGAAATACCATCACAACGTGTCCACGAAGGACACGAAATCCGTATCGGACAGCACTTGCACGCTCGTGCAGTGCAGTGCAAATCGTGTGCTTATGCGATTGCGTGTCCGATACGACACGAGACCCTCTAAAAATTTATGGGTGGCACGCCAGACGTTGCCCCTAGGTGCTGACCAAAAATGGTCATGTTTCATGTCGTATCCAGTGAGAACTGGACACGGGGTAACAGGACAATGCTGTCATGCGCGCGCAGGCGAGTCCAAGGGTTCGACACGACACTAAAACGACACGAAATCACCTCAGTCACCTAAAAACCCCTAAGCGATACTAAAACACGAATTATCATTCAAACACAATTCGAAAACTCGATCGAAATGCCCACTGTGGCATTTCGTCGAACACTCAAAACTGTTGACTGATACGTGTCCGATACGGACACGTAAAGGACACGAAAGTCAACAACACATATTCCTACAGTGAGAGGACACCTAGGGCTTCCTATCCATGCAAAGAAATTAAAATTTGGTGGAGGGAATAGAAAGTTACCTATGGGTGTTCTTCCACAATGAAAAACCTTCAAAAATGGAATCTCCACTAGCTAGCTCGAAGCCCCAAATTGTGTCAAACCTGTCAATAGTCTTCACCAACAGTAGGGGGACACTATTTAGAACACCAAGGAAGAAATTTGAATGGAAAAGGATTTATATTGATTAAAATAGGAAGGGATTTAATGAAGAACAAACCTAGCTTTTGAAAATGGAGAGATGAACAAAAAGAGGCAACTATTCTTAAGAGGGATTAAATAGTGATGGGAGCACTTGATGGCTGGTCATAGGTGTAAGAATTAGGGTTTTGCTAGGGTTCACATTGTGTGGCCATGATTCTAACTTAGCTATTAAGTCTAGATCAAAGGTCATAAAGAAAACTAGGTTTCATTTAATAATATCTACTCTAAAATATCTTACAAGGCTAAAACTAGATATTTAAATTCTTGGCATCTAGTGAATAGCTACTAACCATGATTCAACCTCAAGACTAAACTGGATTAGGCTAGACTTCTAGGTTAAGGCTTAACTAAAAGATTAGCACAAAATTTAACTAATGCAAATTATAATTTCACAAAATGGTCAAAATGACCAAAATACCCTTAGGCTAAAACTAGTAATTAGCCATCCTAATCACACGACTATGCTCCCTTGGTCATGGTTAGTCACTAGGCTTAGCAATTCTAGGTTTTAACTAGTTAACCACCAAAATCATAATTCGATGTTTTAAACAGTTTTAAATTGATTAAAAATCACTAAAAATCATAGTATTATTTAAATATCATAATTAAATAATTAAAAACATAAAATTTTAAAATTATCCTTATTTGGAAAACTGGGTGTTACAAGTCTACCCTCCTTAGAAAAATTTCATCCTCGAAATTAAAATGGTAGTAGTCCTTCTAGGTCAAACACCCCACAATCAAGGTCTCAAACATACCGTCAGATAATTATATGCGTCTGTCCAAAATCATGATACTCAGAATCTTCGTCATGCTAGTGAGCAAGGCTACAATAATCACAGAGTCCTTGACTAAGGTACATACCTCTAGAATTATGGTATTTAAAATTTTCGCATTGCCGCATGCTTGGCAGCAAAAACCTTAAATTCCCACACCCGAGAAATACGTCCTAAATCTGACTATATGTCCTCACTAAGCCAGCTAAATATGACCATCGAAGATTCTAGATCCCATAACTGAGGTGACCTAGCCCATATGATTCATCTCAGAAGAAAATCAAACATAACACAAGATCAACAGGGTAGAACTGATCAACTAGCAAGGAACAGAGGGAATCGAAATTCAAGACAGTTATAAGAGGCGATTGTGGAATGAAATCAAAAGAACGGAACCTGTAACTAGATCTCCAATGGCCTGAGCATCCTTGACTGTCCTGGCGAAAGCTAGCCCTTGCTGGCCTCCCCTGGCCTGCTGCTGATGCTGCATGTACCTCTGCTGCTGAGTCGGTAAGGGTAGTCTCTTCTGCTGGCCTACCGGAGCCCTAGCTCCTGCTCCCTGAACTGTCCGTCTAGGAAACTTGGGACACTCTCTTAACGGGTGATATGATGCTCCGCAAAGTAGGCACTTGCCTATCCTCATTCGGCATTCGCTCCAATCGTGCCCTGGTTCCCTACAGGAAGGGCAACTGGTAATCTGCTGTTGTCTAGGGGTCTGCTGCGTCTGTAACGGTGGTCCCCTCGGCTGTTCTGTCGGAGCCCTAGCTCCTGCTCCTGGTGCTGCTCCCTGAACTACTCTGCCTATGCTCTAGGAACACTCCCTCAGCTGGTGGTCCGCTGCTCCACCCCTCTGGTGTCGTGCTACATGTGGCCTAGCTCCCTCAAAAGGAGGTGTATTGGGACAATCTATCTTCTGGTGGGCACCTGACCCACAAAAATAGCAAACCTTCAACCTCTTCCTGCACTCACCCCATCCATGCCCCGGCTTCTTGCAATAGGGACAACTGATTATCTCCTGCCTGGGTGCCTGATACTGTCTGGATTACTGCTGTCCCTGCTGATGGCCCTGACCCTGGAACTGCTGCTGAACAGGCCTCTGTTGATACTGATGTTGAATCTGTACGTGAGGCCTCTTAGCCTGACCTTCACTGATGCTGACTCCATGAATGTCATGTCCCCTCTTGAACAACTGTTGCCGCTGAGTTTCCACTATCTGCTGGAAGAAGGAGAACAACCACGCTACGTCCTCTGGTCCTGATGGCGACTGCTGCTGAAGAACGTTCGGGACGACAGGAGAAAGTCTCAGAGTAGGAAGAGGTGCACTACCATAAGCTGCAGATATCCCAGCCTGAGCCGGCATAACAGGAACTGCAGTCTCGGGGCCCTGCTGATCAGGACGAGGAGTGGTAGACCCCTCAGTGGTATCTTCCTGATTGAGACGATGAGATCGTGTCTCCATAACCATCCTGAAGACAGATCAAACAAGGAATCAATACTGAGATAGAAATGATAATTCAAGGGAGGACAGTTATTCAAGGAAGTATCAGGAATTTAGATGGCAGGGATCCAGTTAAGAGTTTTTTCCTAATGTGATTGAGTACCTCAAAAATAATCCTAATCCTACTGCAGGCTGTAGTGATACTCTAGTTCGAATACCACTACACAAACTCGACCTGCATGGAACACCACTAAAAAATGTGTCACGACCCGCACCCACTGTGAGGGTACGAGAACGTAACAACGCCCAGCCTACGCCACAGTATCGGCGGTAGAACGCTGTCCTAGGTTACAACATCTAACAATATAAGGTACCTGAACAGTATATACACTCCGAATGGAGGTGACATAACAGAACAGTCTCAATCACATCTAAGGTAGAGTACGATAAAAAGATAGATAGACATGGAACGAAATGAATCCACAGAGATACAATCAGATAGTAGTCTAAAATAACAACTCGAGAACATCCAGCTCAAAACAAGTCTCTAAATATATACAACATCTCAGAACAACAACTGAAAGTCAAAATAAATAATGCTGGAAGAAAGATAAAGCCTAGCTGTCTAGCCTAGACTAAGGGAGTAGCATCCTGTACTGCAGCTGGGTCCTCCAGAGGAACCAGGTCGCAGGTGTCGTCTAATCCTGCTCCGTAATAGGTGGTACATAGGGCCTCCTCTTCATCCTCTGTAATATTTTCAATAGGTCCAGTCAGGACAGGAGCGAGTACAGAACATCTCAACAGATCATAGCAGGTTAGAAAATATATTCATGCAGTAAAGTAAGATATATGAACTGAAGAAATACAGTATGTAAACAGAGAGAGAACTGTAATAGAAATATCTACTATACATAGAGAACTAACAGTGACTAGTGAGTCAGAGTAAAATATAAACATGTGAATGGCATAGGAGATTCATGACTACAGCTAAGAGAGTGATTCATGACTACAGCTACTTGGTTAATATTCACATGCCTATTTCTACTCCCCCATCCCCAATCAATACACAAGGATCTGTTCAAGTTATGTTAAGATTCGTAAAACTTCACATGGCTCATAAAATAAGTGATACGTGAAGGTGATTCATGATGGCTCTGTGAACATGAGAGTACATGTGTCATAAGCAATTCGTGAATCAGAGGAAGCATAGAGATACATGATGATTCGTGAAACGCACAAAACAAGCAGTATCCGATGCTCCCGAGGGGGATAACATCTCATGAAAAGATCCATATAGTACCAATCCGTGTGACCAACGTGACAGTATCAAGTAAAGTAATTTAAAGCAGGAAAATAATTCTAAACAGGATATGAAATGATTAGAGAATGTACTCGTCTGGTATCTGAGTGTCTAACTGAAAAGTACTGTCCGAGGAGTGGTGTCTGGCTCCTATCAGAACAGCACAAGTCACAACAAGTCCAGAATGGTAAAATGAAACACTACAATGCATTCTACATGAATCTAGGCCAAACTAGGCCAAAGTCAACTCTTGGTCAACTCTGGTCAACCCTAAAAGTAAACTAGGTCAAGCTATCCATTCTAGGTCTAATCAAGGTTACACTAGTCTAAATAGGTTATACTAGGTCTAACAAGACTAGGTTAGCCTAAACTAGGTTTAACAATCTTGCTAAACCCTAACAAGCCTATAATGATCTATCAAGACTTATATCTAAACCATGCTAGCCTATATTAAGTATTTACATACCACAAGACCAACACAAGCTATTTATATTCAAACTTAAACATATATATACACATATTGTATATAGGGCATACATTAGATATTTAGGCATAATACAACACATTACATATATACATATACATCACATATATACATATATTACATAGGAAAGAGGATATATGTAGAGAGGGATAGAAATAGAGAGTGAGTGAGAACTGTCCATATGAGTGTGACAGGATAAGAGTGTGTGTGTGTGTGTCTAGTGTATAGAACATATGACAGGAACTCAAAAAGGGCTGAACTTGCATGTGGGCATGTGTGTGTGTATGGTTCACAAGTCTGGTCTTGTGTCATTAGTTTGCAGGAAAGATAGAAAATGCAAATCTCATGATTAACACCAAATCAGTAAAATACTAATAAAGTTCTCAGATTTCAGGAAAAAGGAAAAAGGAAAAGAAAATCAATCATTGAACCTATACTAATCTCGGGTTTTATATCAAAACAAACCCAGTAAAAAGGAAGGGAATTCATAACATATTAATCCTACACTATCTCAGATTTTTGTGGTTGTGAACCTGTGTGATAGGATGTGAGTGTGCAGGGAAACAGGAAGTTATGTGATTGGTATTACAATAGTGTAGGCAATGTATGACAAGAACATGTGTTTTCAGGAATAGGATTAAGTGTGTGTTTTGTAACATACGTAGGAAAATATGACAGGATTGTATGCACTATTCAATGTGGTACTCAAGATTCCATCTCATTGTAAATCAATGACAGGTAATGCAATCTCAGATTATCATCCAAACAGTAAATTACTAAGTGAAGTTCTCAGGTTTTATGTGGTCAGTTCATCTCAGGTTTTCAGAACTAAGGTTGGGTTCTAAACATCCTGAAAAATTCAGAATCCTATTTCCAGTTCTCAAAACAGTTCAAACATTCAATTCACTCCCCCATTTGAAATCAAATCACAACCATTCCAACCTAAAATTGTCACACATGCAGAATTCATATAGGAGGACTATAAGAGGGACTTAAACATGTGACTAGCAACAATTAAATTGATTAAAAGGTCTGACAAAGTCATATTCAAACTGGAAGAAAAGAAACAGTGGGTGAATTTGTATCAGACTTCAAAACAGTCCATCCCATTTCTAAATTCAGTCATGCATATATATATGAACCCAATCCTTTGTAAACACCTAACTCAGGTACAAGTATGAAATAATCAAAATCAAGGTTAAACCCAATCGAAATGTCAGTTCATATTTAACAAAAACTAAAATGTCTGATACATAAAACCAATTTTCGAAAAAAAACTCAATTAACCCAATGGATTTAACAATTCAGGCATATAGGCGTGTCTCCCAGGTGTACATGTGTCTAGGGGGTGTGTTCGTGTCCACTATCCAATGCAAGGAAACAGGGTTCAGGAATCCTGCTGTGCACTGGCTCGTGCACAGGCCCGTGCGGCCATGTCGAGTCCAATAGGACTCGACACACAACACGAGGAGGGTCGTGTCCGTGTCCCTAGGTTCGCCAGGTGATGGCCTACCCTAACGTGTCCCTGAAATACCATCACGACGTGTCCACGAAGGACACGAAACCCGAATCGGACAGTACTTGCACGCTCATGCAGTGCAGTACAAATCGCGTGCTCATGCGATTGCGTGTTCGATACGACACGAGACCCTCTAAAAATTTGTGGGTGGCATGTCAGACGTTGCCCCTAGGTGCCGACCAAAAATGGTCGTGTTTCATGTCGTATCCAGTGAGAACTGGACACGGGGTAGCAGGGCAATGCTGTCACGCACGCGCAGGCGAGTCCAAGGGTTCGACACGACACTAAAACGACACGAAATCACCTCAGTCACCTAGAAACCCCTAAGCGACACTAAAATGCGAATTATCATTCAAACACAATTCGAAAACTCGATCGAAATGCCCACTGTGGCATTTCGTCGAACACTCAAAACTGTTGACTGATACGTGTCCGATACGGACACGTAAAGGACACGAAAGTCAACAAAACATATTCCTACAGTGAGAGGACACCTAGGGCTTCCTATCCATGCAAAGAAATCAAAATTTGGTGGAGGGAATAGAAAGTTACCTATGGGTGTTCTTCCACAATGAAAAACCTTCAAAAATAGAATCTCCACTAGCTAGCTCGAAGCCCCAAATTGTGTCAAACCTATCAATAGTCTTCACCAACAGTAGGGGGACACTATTTAGAACACCAAGGAAGAAATTTGAATGGAAAAGGATTTATATTGATTAAAATAGGAAGGAATTTAATGAAGAACAAACCTAGCTTTTGAAAATGGAGAGATGAACAAAAAGAGGCAACTATTCTTGAGAGGTATTAAATAGTGATGGGAGCACTTGATGGCTGGTCATAGGTGTAAGAATTAGGGTTTTGCTAGGGTTCACATTGTGTGGCCATGATTCTAACTTAGCTATTAAGTCTAGATCAAAGGTCATAAAGAAAACTAGGTTTCATTTAATAATATCTACTCTAAAATATCTTACAAGGCTAAAACTAGATATTTAAATTCTTGGCATCTAGTGAATAGCTACTAACCATGATTCAACCTCAAGACTAAACTGGATTAGGCTAGACTTCTAGGTTAAGGCTTAACTAAAAGATTAGCACAAAATTTAACTAATGCAAATTACAATTTCACAAAATGGTCAAAATGACCAAAATACCCTTAGGCTAAAACTAGTAATTAGCCATCCTAATCACACGACTATGCTCCCTTGGTCATGGTTAGTCACTAGGCTTAGCAATTCTAGGTTTTAACTAGTTAACCACCAAAATCATAATTCGATGTTTTAAACAGTTTTAAATTGATTAAAAATTACTAAAAATCATAGTATTCTTTAAATATCATAATTAAATAATTAAAAACACAAAATTTTAAAATTATCCTCATTTGGAAAACTGGGTGTTACACCTTTGACGACTTTTAGACTCGACGTAAATGCAAGGTCTACATATGAGACAACTTGCTTTCTTTTCCTTAAACTTCTTTTATCCATGTTCATGATTTCCATTCTTCATACGAGACTTCCAAGTCATGGGACCAGTCTCGACGACCAACGGTCGCATGTACTTTATATTCTTTGAAACACAGGGAACGGCTATTACATAGCCTTCCAAATATATCTGAACAAACAGGTACCTTTATGTCCAATAGACCATGGCATACTTTTTCTTGAACCGACCATGGCTCGTGGCTTAGCCTGACTTGTGTTCTATGCGACACTATCGCACAAGTCATACTTTATATGATGAGCCTTGAGATCGTGGGACTATGTGACCTTGACAACCACAGAAAATATGGGACAGTGCTTGCTATGACTTCGATAGCCCAGTAAAACTCTTGCCTAACTCAATCGTGCAATAACTTAACCCGTGGGACGAGCCAAGTCTTGGACGATGGGACCGTGCTTGCTTTATCAAGCATTTATACGTGCGATGTCCATGACTTAGTCTAAGTTCATAGCTTTGTGGCAACTTAGACCAACTTTTCTTCTCCCAAGACACGAGACGAAGGATCGAGTGTCATTTTGAAAGCACGCAGTACAACGATTCTAAGCCGACTGTGGGACCTTTCCACATTCTAACTCAATTCGACCCAACTTGAGATTATTTCCTTAGTTATGTGGATTCGTCTTTTTTATTATCAAGCCTACTTGTGCAGTTGAAAACTTTTATTTTATTAGTGTGAAGGCCAAGATGAGGCAAGTTCACCGAAGCCACCCACCTGAGCGAGGAGTTGCCTCGACCGAGCAGGACTTTGAGCAGGCCGTTGCATGGCAAAGTCCGAACGACATTGTTATTTCGATTCCTTCGATTGAGCTGAGCGGGACAGGGTATTACATTATACATCACTCAGAAAAAGTTTTGCCTATGAAACTTACTGAGTACACACTCATCGACTTAAACAATATCCGAACTTGACTAGCATCAATGCCTAAATCAATATTCCATTCTATTTCAAACCAACGATCGCACTACCATTAATCCTTTGCTTGAAACACGATTTTAAAATCCTCAATACCATTTAGTTTCTTCAGTCTCACTCGGATTCAACGTATCACTTTATTGGATCGTGCACATATTCCAGGCGTTCCTAAAATATAGGCATTTCAACCAAGCTCGTGATAGAAAATCTGCTATTTTCACTCGAGTCGGATCGTGCACATATTCAGGCATCCCTGAAATATATACATTTCAATCGAGCCTCGTGAGTGGGGGTTTCCATATTCTTAAATCATTCTATCCACCAGTATCCAATATTATCAATCCTCAAGATCAGTCGTACCGATACTAGCTCTCAAAATAGGGACGTTTGCCTAACCTATTAGATCATCTCTCTAGGTTAAAGTCATCCGTCAGTATTGAAATCATAGTTTCCAAACAATAATTTTAACACTGACCCCAATCCTAAGGTCAAACCAAAGTTGATAGTCCGAAGTTTTCTACCCAAGCCCACGTTACTCAGATTTCTAAACATGGAGCATATATTCTTCTATTCGCACTTGTAACACTTAGTCAAAGGGGTCTGAGTCATTCAGCAAAGCCATCCTATCGTAAGTTCACTCAACCAATTCCTCGATATATTAATATCGCTCGTCCAACAAGTAATTCGCATAGTCTATCTCTTCGAACACATTCGATATAATCTACCTATCCATCCTTCCCAAATCAAGCATGCTACGACATGATTTGTCACTAAACCATAATCCTCATTTTATATTCCCTAAGTTGCTTATCATAATTCACGTATTCGATCACAAGGTCGTCTAGCATAACAATATGTCACGCCCCAATCTCAGGCAAGTATGATTATTCCTGGTGGACATAAAATCACCATGCCAACACTCTCGCGGGATAATCGTTCTCATCGGGGCGTAGCTCTTATATTGAGTCTAGACTAATTCATTCTTGGTACGCAGATTGGATCTACTCAATCCTCGTTTACTTAATCGTCAATCACAAGTCTGACCAATCCTCGAATTCACCTTGGCATCAAACCACAAGTCGAAGCAATCCAAATTGCCATGCCCTGATCTTTCGAGTTCGATCATTCCTGCGACAGGAATCACCATGTCAGCGCTCACGCGGAACGATCGCCCCAAATCTGATGTGACGCATATGCGAGGCTGAAATTGCACTCACATAAGACAAGATCGTTAATGTTGTGGTTATCATCGAAGAATACTGTTTCACTTAACAAAATGCCTAAAATTGGCTTTTGAAAGAAAACTAGAAAAAAGTACAAAAGTACAAATTGTTTCTGGGAAGTATTGCTATGGAAGTCTGATCTGAGAGCGATCACTTTGTTCCTTGGACCATACAATGATGAAGAAGAAAACTGCTTGAAGAAGATAAACAATCGGAAGAACTAAGTCATCAGAAAGGTATCGAACAACGGCACTGATGGCACAGTCGAATGCTTTCCTGCTTTGCTTCACCCTGTTCTTGAGAAAAAGTTGAAGAAATGCTTCTGGAAATATCACTCTGAAAATATGAGTTTTCTCAGAATCTCCTCTCTTGTCTCTCTATTGATCTCTTCTGTGTTGAAAATAAGTCTATTTATAGACTAGACCCTCCGTGCGTAAAAAACAACAAAATTTGGTAACTGTCACCCACGATGAGAATCAACCTTTACGCATGATGACACATGTCCCACGTAGAGTTTTAATCTCTACGCATGGTGACACGTGTCCCACTACTTCAACAAAATGAGGAGAGCACGTACACACGTTCCTCGATAAGTGTGGCATGAAAGCCACGTAAGAAGACCACGTTCTCATGTAGCCAGAAAAGATCGGGCATAAAAATGACCCAAAATATACTTCCTGCGTAAAGTAGCAGACTGGGCGTAAAATAGCCCAAAATAAACTTCCCGCATAAAGTGGCTGAAAATAGCCTTAAGCGTAAAATTAGCTCAAATAAACTTTACGCGCACAACAGCCTAGAGCATAAAAAAAGCTCAAATAGCTTTCGTGCGTAAAAGAAGCAATCTCTTGAGCGTAAAGTAGCCCATCTGCACACTAAACGACAGTATTGGGTTTGGTGTAAATCAAATCTTTTCGACTTCTGTGCTGTCCGCTGTCAAAAAATTATTACGTCAGAACAGTATCACGCGCATTAAATGCGATGATTTGATAACCTGTCCCTTGCGTAAAAGCTTTAAGGATGGCTCTCGCGTAAAGTAGCTCGCGTAGAAAGTAGCTCGCGTATAGTTTTATTCTGTTTGATTTCTGCATAAAGTCTGAGTCTGATTCTGTTTGACTTGTGTAAAGTTCTCAACTTCTTTGATTTTAGTCCATGAAGTACTTTTTACGCTCCTACAAGACCCCCTTCAAAGTTTTCAAATATTTTCAAAATTTGAAATACTTTGAACAGAAGCATAAAATATAGGATATTCAACAGTCAGCGTAAAATTCGGGATACTCAACGGTCAACAATCCGCGTAAAAGTCGAAATATCCAACCGTCAGTGTAAACTTCGAAAATTTGAACCGATTCAAAATTCTCTATAAATAGAGTTTTCTGAGTAGAGAGAGAACTTTACTCTCTCTCGAAATTTCAATCTTTCTTTATTCTCTTCCCCTTCATACTCTCACTTCGACTCAATGGCCCCCAAGAGCAAGTCCGCCGCCGGCAGCAAGGGCAAGAAGCCCGCCGCTTCATCGACATCCGAGCGCGCAGAAACCAACACCCCATCATCGGCGGCTTCACGACAGTCCAACCCTGCTGTGGCTCTAGCCATGAAAGGTAGAGCACTACCTAATTTCGGCCGTGAGTTCGCCGGATAAGAGGAAGAATCGAAGAATCGAACTTAAAACTCCACGCCCACGTTATACGTGTCAGCGTAAAACTTGAAATAAGAAAATACGTCCATGTTTATCGTGTCAGCATAAAAATAGAAACATACGCCCACGTCTATACGTGCCAGCATAAAATTTGCATTACACTCACATCAATATGTGCCAGCGTAAAATTCATAATACGCTCACATCAATATGTGCTAGCGTAAAATTTACAATACGCTCACATCAATATGTGCCAGCGTAAAATTCACAATACGCTCACTTCAATATGTGCTAGCGTAAAATTCATACTACGCTCACATCAATATGTGCTAGCGTAAAATTTGCATTACGCTCACATTAACATGTGCCAGCGTAAAATTCACAAGTGAAAGACTTTGCGTAAAAACAAAGAACTTTTACACTTTAAAAAATTTATCAACTTTAATAAGCGTAAAGTTTGCATAGTCAGAGTCTTTAATCTTTATGCGTAAAACTCAGACCAAGTCATCTGTATAAAAATTTCAAATTAGATTTTCACTAACTTGATTTTTCTTTTTCTTTTGGCAGTGGATTTGCAAATTCACCCACTTGCAGAAATATTTGGCTCATCAGCTGGTATGGTGGGCTCAAATTACTTGGAGAACCTGTCTCATGTGGAATTCCTCCAGTTAAATTCGGAATATCCTGCAGAGAGACAACAGCTGATATCTGCTCAAGGGAACAGAATGCTGTTGTCCATGATAAATGGAGAATTGTTGACATCGCTGGATGGCCAACAATTTGCAAAGCCAGCTTTCTTGTTCGGGGATACGATAGATTTCCAGTCGCAAACACACCCTAAGAAGGAGGCTTGGGTGTTCAATTTTGGAGAGAAAGCAATGTATCTCCCTGACATGGTTAGAGATTATCCCCTGTCTGCATTTGTCCATGCCATCCATCCCCGACAGATGCTATGGAACCTGACTCCCAGCAGTCATGGTAGGTCCGGTAGAATCATCTTCAAGAGGGATAAAGCCAATGACATGGGCTACCACATCAGTTCCCCTAGCGGTGGTGTCGTTCCTTTCTTCGGTCTGTTACCTGGATTCACTCCGAGTGAAGATTCAGCTCTGATCCAGCCAGTGCACACCCAAATGTTCATTAATAAGTTCATAAGGGCTACAGTATTATATTCTCAGGCCAACCCTAGGCTACCTGGGTGGCTGTTGCCTTATAACCAGAACTGGATCCAGCTTAGTGCTTGGATCATGAAGAACTTCAAGACAGACTTGGAAGCCATCGGTCTATATAAAGCGGTAGCCTCTACGAGCCAGGGTATACCGATGAACAGTAACCTATTCTTGGCTCTGATGGAGTTGTATATGAGTTCAACAGGAACTTTTGCAACTCCACTAGGTGAGATGGGTCTCGCCCTGCACGAGATGCAATTCATCTCGAAGCTACCGATGGATGAAGCACCCTATGAAGAATATGTTCCCTCCAATCAGGAACTAGCAGAAATCAGAGAGAAAAATCCTCGATTGGTTGAGGTCTACCAAGAGCTTATGTGCCATTACTTAATTTGCACCAATATGTATGATAGTGGGTCTCACTTGGCATATACTACTAAATGGACAACCTATCTATTCTACCATAAGAATAGGATAGCCAAGAACGAGAAAGGGAGATTTCAAGAAAACAAGGCTCCAACCATCAACCCTTGTTCAATAATCCCTTCAGATCTGATCAATGGATTAATGATCTCATATAAGTCTCCGGATCAGTATCTGTCCAAAAAGATCGGAAACATCCCTACGGGGACTGAAACCTTGAGCCACCTGAGGTATGGTAGCCAGAAGATCTCGAGGGAAGCCTTGCTGGCAGGCTTTCTATCTCTGTGGCTGCGGAGATGGGTTGTGCCGGGGATCAGCACAGTAGACAGAATTTACCGAAACGTACTGTGGCCGGCAGTACGTTTGGTATTCAAGGTCAGAATCAACCTGCTATCAGCGATGGTGTGCCGAATAAATACTGGTTTGAGAACCTTTGGTGAGGAACTAATCAACAACGCTCCTCATCGGAAGGATTTTCCTAGGGTAGAGATGCCCTACACTTATTTGATGGGCTGGCTACTGCATCACAACTACAGTTTATTGAAACCGGGCCCTGGAGATAATGTGGAGATTTTCCTCCAAAAATTCAACAAAGCCACATGGACTTCAACTACTGTGGCAGACACCCGAGCAGTACTGAATTATTCACACGGTTGGAACTTCTTCTGCACAAGACCACAAGTTCCAGCCGACTGCCTCGGTGTACAGTTTGAAGATAGAAGTGAAGGGGGGACTTCATTGCCTGCACAAGTTTTTAAATGGCTAATGTGCATCAGACCCTCCCATCTGATGTACATGAATGAAGACAACTGTGCGTTCGAACCGTATCTACCAAGTCGGTTCCCTCGCCAGTTTGGATATGACCAACTTCATGTTGGTAATCCCTCCACCAGCTTCTACCATTATGGGAAGCTAATTGATGGTACGAGAGCCTGAAGATATTTTAGCACGGCTCTTACCGGTACAAAATTCAGAGTATCGACTGTTACCAGCACAACTGAGCTACGTATACTTCATACGTATGCTCGCTTTTATGCATCCATCCGTTCCTTCGCCCATGGCTATAACCTGAAGGGGAGTCTTAGATGGCCCAGGGAAGGGAATGTTGAAGAGCCAGTTAGGATATTTCTAGACATACCCGATGACACTGTTGTTCCAGATGAGTATCTGGAAGTAATCCCTACGGGAGTTAGGGAAAAAGCGGCAGGACCTATTATTATTGGAAAAACTCAGAAATGGAAACAAGGTGCAGCTGTTACTCTTCCAGAGAAGACTCTTCCTGAGAAGAAGAAGAAGGTTACCGTCAAGGGGCCTTCTAGACAGAGAGCCGCTACTCCAGAGAGCGACACTCTAGTCGAGGAGCCACAACATATTGCATCTTCTTCGACTCAGCCTGGAGAAGGATCCTCTGCATCTCAACCGGCAACATCAACGGAAGGTGTGGGTGTTCTATCTCCGGGACGCCTCAGCTCATCACTTCACCTGTCTTTGCCACAAAAGACACAAGCTACTGAAGACGCTACCACTCCACATACTGTTGATCGAGAGCTCATCCCATCAGATAAACCAGCTATTACTTTCAATGATGATGACTGGGATGGGGACTATGACTCGTACTTGGCATGTCCTGCACCTGCTCCAGGTAAATATATTTCACACAAAATCTATACAAGATTCTGTATTATGATTTTGTATATTAATTTATTTTGTTTAATTTGTAGGTGTCATCATTGTATCGAAGCCTGTGGCTCCTCCTCCTCAAGAAACTATTTATGAGGAAAATACGGAGTCTGAGGAAGAGGGTTCTTCTTCAGAAGAAGAAGATACAGAGATACCACAAGAGCCTGAAGTACAGGCTCAGCTAGAATTGTCTCCTCTTGTTGAGGGCGAAGATAAAGAACAAACTGCACTAGAACCCACTGTAGAAGATGAAACGGCTGCTGAGGAAGAAATAGACTTCAATGAAGAAACTGAAGTACTCCCAGAGCCTGAAGAACCAGTAGCTTATGAAGGTGATGAGGATATAGTCGACCCATCAACTGAAGTTGGAGAAGTCATAATAACATCCTCAGTTATTGCTACTGATCTGGTACAAGTTCCTGAGAAGACAGTATCTGAACCGGAGCCAGCTACCATAACTACCATTCCACCCGCACCAATCACCGCCACCGAAACTCAAGTAGTTTCGATTCCAGAAACAGCTGGAGTAATAAATACTGAAGACATTGTCCCTGAAGCTCCTGGGAATCAGTTGGCCATAGTAGCAGCGACAATAATGGCTTCATCTCAGTCTGTTACCAAGGCAACAACATCTGCTCCCAGTCTTCAGAAAAGGGATCTGGTAGATATTGCTGCAACGCCAAGCTCAAACGCAGAAATGAATCTCTTAGTTGAGATTCATACTGAAACTTTTTACAAGACTCTGGCAGCTCTAATCAACATGGTCATGAAGAAGGGCCTCAATTATGAAAGCTTGAAGGCGGCTATTACTCTTACGATCAAAAATGTCGCCATGTTCAATGATACAGCGAGAGCAGCGACATTGGAGAAGGTCGTGGAGGAACTTGAATAGCCCATTAGAGAATATCTAAGGCTGTCAAGCGAAACTACTGAAAGTCTCATCCAAAGCGAGTATGACGCTTTATCAGCTGAATACTTCGCTCGGAAGACGACTTTCAATGAAGCTCTCCAATAGTACAGCCTCAAGGTCGCCAAAGAAAAAGCTTTTTTGGCTAAAGCTAAGCCCCAGTTAGAGATCCAGAGAGAAGCCTATGACACTTCAAATATAAGAATTCATCAACAAAATGATAGAATTCGTGAAGTCGAGGCTGAATTGGCTCGCTTGAAGGCGAAGAGGGAGCAGTTAATCACAACCCGAGACCAGCATCTAACGCAGAGTTTGATATTGGAGGAACAAGTCTTCGGTGCTGAAGCTACTATCAAAATCCTTGATGAAGCCAAGGACAAGATGATAGCTACTTTCGCCAACTTCTCCCATATTTGTACTCCAGAAGCTCGGTGTACTCTAGCTACTACAACTGTGATGAACTCTCACAAAAAGCATCTAGCAGAGCTACAAAAATTGTTAGAAGATGTATCTGCCCCGCCTTAGGCAAATAAAGAGCTTTTGTAATCTTCTATCTTTTTTCATTCTGTAATGTTTACAAGAAATGAATGAAATAATTGTTTTGTGTCCCTATCATTTATTTTGAATTTAAACAATAGGTATGAGATAGAAAACACTTATCAGAGGTAATATGGACATGACAAGTCTTTTAAACTCAATAAATTATATCTATCCAGAGATAATGTGGACATGATAGATAATGAATCTCATTTTCTATTTAGAGTATACAATACTATCAGAGGTAATATGAACGTGACAGATCATAACAACTCAAAGAAAAATAGATTAATATCTATTCAGAGGCCATATGGACATGATAGATAGGAAAAGAAGTAGACTTAATATTTATTTCAGAGCTCATAATAACATGATAAATAATAAATCTCTCTTTTTTAATCAGCTGGTAAGAAAGAAGATCAAAAATTCTCTTTTAGGAAGACAAATAATCAGCTTAACCAAACATTGGTAGCTGGGGAATAAAGAAAAAATTCAGATATAATATTTCTTCAAGAATTTGCCATTAATTGGAATCATGAGCAAATCTCCATTAGGTTTAGACAACCTATAGGCACCATTAGAGAATACCGTCTCGACGACATAAGGACCTTCCCATTTTGCTTGGAATTTCCTTTTGCTTTTATGAGTCATCACCATCGGTCTTCGAACAGCCAAAACTAGTTCACCGACTTTAAATACCCTCTCTTTATCTTTACGATTGAAAGTTCGAGATATGCGGGCTTGATATAGTTCAATATACTGTTGCGCTTGAAGACGTTTCTCGTCCAATCCTTCGAGTTCTTGGAGTCGTAAGCGATCATTATTCTCTGTAGTTAGCTCATTAGCAATGGCTATTCTAAGAGATGGAATCTAGATTTCCAGCGGAAGAACAGCCTCATATCCGTAAATCAGTAAAAATGGTGTAAAACCAGTAGGAGTTCGGACTGTCGTTCGGTAAGCCCATAAACATTCTCCAAGTTTCTCATTCCAATCACGTTTATTAGAAGAGGCGAACTTTTTGAGAATTTTAATGATTGTCTTGTTGAAAGCTTCAGCTAAACCATTAGCAGCTGGATTATAAGCTGTAGAAGCCAGATTTTGGATCCGATTCTTATTACAGAATCGATAAAATGCTTGACTGGCAAATTGTGGTCCATTGTCATGAATTATCCTTCAGGGAATCCTAAAACGATAAATGACATGGTGTTTAATGAAGCTAACCACATTTGATATTTTTACTTCAACAAGGGGAATCGCTTCCGTCCATTTAGAGAAATTATCCGTTATGGCTAAGATAAACCGATGTCCCTTGACAGAAGGAGGGTTATTTGGACCAATAATATCCATGCCCCAAGCTTCAAAAGGCCAAGAAGCTGCTGTAGGATGTTAGAATTCAGATGGTTGATGAATAAAATTAGCATGAATCTGACACGCTTTACACCGTCTGGAATAATCCACAGCATCTGCTATCATGGAAGGCTAATAATACCCCGTTCTTCGAATGCGGTCCTGGAATTTCGGACCCGGTTGATGGGCACCACAGACACCATCATAAGCTTCACGGAGTATTTGCTTAGCTTCACTCTCAGAGAGACAACGTAGTAAAAGTCTGTCATAAGTACGACGATATAACATATGTAAGGAAGAATCATAGTAGAATCGAAATGATCGTTTCTTAATTGATGCAGCTTCTTTTGGATCTTCAGATAAAATTCTATGGACCGCATAATCAATGAATGGACTTCTCCAATCCCTTTGTTGAGAACTTGATTCCGTAGTATAACTCTGTTCAATATACAAGTTATTCTTTACACAGAATAAGTCTCGATCCAACAAAGTAATAATATTTTGTCTTCTAATTGGAACAACTAAGTCTGCAGCTAAACTAGCAAGAGCATCAGCTTCCAAATTTTGAGAACGTGGTACGAATTCGATAAAGAACCCTTTAAATGAAAGGACCAATTCGATTACCACTTGATGATAAGGAATGAGGTCAGAATTTCTGACTTCATACGTCCCTCTGACTTGATTAATAATCAGCTGAGAGTCTCCATATACTTCCAGGAACTCAATGTCTAATTCTTTTGCTACTTGAAGACCAATTAGCAGAGCATTATATTCTGCCACATTGTTGGAGCATGGTTCATTAAGAGAATAAGCACGGTATATGACCATTTTATCAGGAGAGACCAAGACGATGCCTACTCCGGAGATAATATTACCTTTAGGTCCAACCCGCGATGCTCCATCGAAATATAGTTGCCAAATATCATCCTTCAAAGTCATGTTGCAATCCACGACTTCATCTGGAATATCCTCATAAAGCTTAGATGTTTCAGGTATAGGGTGAGCTGCTAAGAAATCAGCTAATGCTTGACCCTTTACTGATTTTTGAGGTACATAGACCATATCATAAGGAGTAAGCAACATCGCCCAGGTGGCTAACCTGGAGTTAAGAATGCTCGGTTTTCTCATCAATACCCGAATAGGATTTATTCTGGAGATGACATGAATAGTCTGTCCTGACACATAATGTCGTATCTTTTGAACAGCAAAAACCAAAGCCAGACATTCTTTCTCCACAGGAGTATACCTGTGTTCAGCTCCAACCATCATTCGGCTAAGATAATAAATTGCCTGTTCATGACCTTTGTCACTTTTCTGTACAAGAAGAGCACCAAGTGAATGATCAAAGGCTCGAACATAGAGCAAAAATGGTTATCCTACTACTGGAGGTACCAAAACAGGTAGATTTGTAAGGTATTACTTGATGTCATTAAAGGCTTTTTGACATGCTTCATCCCAAACAAATGATACACCTTTCTTTAATAGTCGAGAGAAAGGTTGGCATCTTCCAGAAAGATTAGATATAAATCTCATATATAAGCAATGCGACCTTGGAAGCCACGTAGTTCTTTTAGATTGCGTGGAGGACGCATTTCAAGAATTGCTTTAATTTTGTCAGGATCAACATGGATACCCTGTGAAGTGATGACAAATCCCAAAAACTTGCCACTGGAGACCCCTAAGAAAGACTTAGTGGGATTCATCTTCAGTTGATGTTGACGCATCAACTCAAATACTATTTTCAAGTCTTAAATGTGATCATCTTTTAATCGACTTTTGACAGCAATGTTATCTACATAATATTCAACTATTTTTCGTAGATGTTCTTGAAAGATGTTGCTCATGGCCCGTTGGTACGTAGCACCAGTATTTTTCAGACCAAATGGCATAACCGTATAGCAGTAAACTCCAAGGGGTGTACAGAAAGTGCTATGCTTTTCATCTCCTGGATGCATCTTAATTTGATTGTATCCTGAAAATCCGTCAATGAAAGACATGCGTTCAAAACCACATGTATTGTCTATCATGACATCGGTAATCGAAAGTAAAAATTTATTTTTTGGACAAGCTGCATTAAGATCCCGAAAATCTATGCAAACTCGGACTTTTCTATTCTTCTTCATAACAGGAACAATGTTGGCAACCCAATCTGGGTGTTGTTCTTCACGAACAAAGCCACATGTGATCAGCTTTTTGACTTCTACTTTAATTGTATCCATCATATCTGGTCGAAAATGCCGTTGCTGTTGTTTTACATGCTTGGCATTAGGAAGAATATTAAGTTTATGAGTAGCTATGTTAGGATCTAGACCCGGCATATTCTCATAACTCCATGTAAAGATATCAATATATTCTTTAATCAGTTGTATTAACTCTTCCTTTTCATTCTCAGAAAGGTTTTTACTGATGAATATTGGCTTAGACGTAGTTCCATCTCCAACGTCAATCTGGACAATTTCATCTTCTGTAGGTGGCTTTCGTTGTTCAAAATGAAGCTCCCATTGAGTATCCATCTGTTGTGCCCAAGGGTCATTTTCAAATGGTTCAGATTCAGCATTAGTTTGAACCATGTTGACTGAAAAGACGCACTCAGATTCATCATAATAGTCTCCTCCAGAATATGAGGATTGTAAAAAACTGGATGAACATTCTTCCATATTTTCTTTACACATATGGAATATATCCGATTCGATGAACAAGATTTCTTCAAAATCAGAGGATTATGAAGAACTTGAAGAGAACATGTGGGACGGATCATATTCCAACCCATGACGAGTTTTCTGGTAAAATGGATCACCACACAATGGTAACCGTCTACCTTTGCCTTGATTGAGACCTTGCATAGTCTTCAAATCATATCCCATATTTTGGATAATCTTAAAAGATTGTTGACTATATTTGTCAATTAGGATTCTTCCTTTATCTTTCTCTCTAAGATCATCTGTCTGAGTAACAGGAATATTTCTAGCTAGACTAAACACAATTTGGCGCTTGTTTTTCTTGTTAGACGGAATCACAAAATAAGATTCTTCGTGAC
The DNA here is from genome assembly GCA_029216955.1 of Iris pallida. NCBI lineage: Eukaryota > Viridiplantae > Streptophyta > Magnoliopsida > Asparagales > Iridaceae > Iris > Iris pallida. The sequence continues at coordinate 398,722 of JANAVB010039018.1, forward strand.
GTCTATATGTTACACAAGCTTATGATGATGAGGCTACAGGAAGAAGATAGGGAGAAGATGTTAGGAACCTTTGAGCATAAGGTCCAACATCGACATGAGGAGGAAAAGAATTTTTCTTATGATTAATGCATAAGGTTTTCTCTGTATCTATGTCATTTTTATATTGATGACTTTGATTATCAGCAGATAAAGTCATTCTTTCAATAAATTTGACAGCCATGTACTCCAAAAGAAAATCTTCATTGATATTAGAAAGTACAGAATGATCAATATTTACATCATTTATAAATTGACTACTACGCTTTGGATTGATCATTAACGGACCGTCATCCGTTTTCTGCATAGACTTGCCAAGGTTGATGATCAGTGGCTCTAGCTCATTCGTACGAGAAGTACGTCCCTTGACCTTGATCATGAGAGATTGAACTTGGTTCTTGGCTGGAATATTCACTGATTCCTCAGACGAAGCTCGAGTTCTTCCTTTAACCTTGATCAACAGAGGTTGGACATTAACAGGTTGGGGTTGGATTCGACCTTTGACTTCAATCTTCAAAGGTTGCCCTTCTAGAGGATCTTCATTGATAGATTGATCTTCGGCAGGTGATCGATCTTCGACCATATCCGATATCTTCTTCATATGCTCCTGTTTGTAGAGTATTGAATCAGAGAAATAGGCTTCAACACCCTTAAAAGGATTGATATCTACAAATTTAGTCTTCACAACCCCTTGAGAATCTACGTACTTAAAGCATTGGTGGAGAGTTAAAGGCACAATATTATGCTCATGTATCCACGATCTTCCAAGAAGGATGTTGTAAGATACATCTGAGTTGATAACATAAAATGTCGCCATAGTTCGAAGATCACCAATTTGAATCTTCAGACGAATCTTCCCCAGTGGTTTACTCTTTCCAGAGTTGAAACCAACTATTATTGTACTAGTGTAAGTCAGATCACTAGTAGGAATCCTTAAGGGTCGTAGCATACTTTAAAGAATAATGCTAATAGAAGACCCAGGATCAATATAAATCCTGTCAATTTCAGAAGATTCAATATACCCTATATAGCACAGAGGTCTGTCATGTTTATTATGCTTCAACAGTATATCTTCTTGTGTGAAAGTAATGTTAGGAATTGCTTCCATCACACTATGACATTGTGGACATGATACTGGTATATTGTCAGGACTCTTGACTTGAGCTAAGCATGAATCAGCTTGTAGCAAAGCTTCACTCAAAGTTTTGTGGCTTTCTTTAGAAAGGCGAAGCAGCTCAAAGATCGAAAGTCTAGCCGGAGTATTAGCTAGTTGGGCTAAAATATCAAACTTGTAGGGTTTCATTACCGTCCCTTGATTTGAAGCAGATTTCAATGGGATGTCAAAGCGTACTGCTTTCTGTTTCCCTTTCTCAACCACAGATGGTTTAGAAGGTCTTGCATCAACAGAAATAGGAGATGGTTGAGCTGATAGTGTTTCAGCAACGTCCTCCGCTTCTTTCGAAGTTCCTTCATAATCTTTGTGGTACTCTTTTCCAGATCTCGTACCAGCAAAGGTTTCTTCTTCAGACTCAGGAGAATAAAGTACCATATTACATGTTTTGTTCTTCTTTTCCTTAGTCTTTTTCTTGCGAGGATTTTTATGAGGGACCTCAAAATCCAATCCAACAGTGGATTTTTGACTTAGAATTTGTAAAGAAGTCGCATTCCTTTATCATAGTTCAAACCTTCCGCCTTCTGAAAGTCATAGCCCATCTTTTTTATGAGATGGACTGATTGTTGACTGTACATGTGAATGGGTAGCGGACTTTCAATAGATGGTTTAACAGAGGAAGAAGAAATAGAAACCTTTGTAACCACAGGAAAAGGAGGCATAGAAACCTCTGTAGCCACAGGAGAAGGAGGAATAGAAACCTCTGTAGCCACATGAGAAGGAGGAATACTCGGGACAGAAAGAAAAATCCCTGTAGGAGCTTTCTCATAAGCAGCAAAGACTTGTTGTGCCCTGTATAAGGGGACACTACTCATTGCTAACCATTGCTGATGAGTAAGTTTGAGTTTGGTAGGAGGAGCTAAACTTGGAGGGCATTTATTCAGACCCCTCAATCTATCCTTCAAAGGAATGCCATCCCAACGATGATCCAAATCATCATGATCTGGAGTTACAGCATGAGAAATTATATTACAGGTTTTGATTTTCCTACCTTTTTTGGATTTTGAAGTTTTACCTTCATTCTCCATTTCAGGTACTAAGTCAAGATGTACCCACATGATTTCACCATTTTTTAATGTGAGAGGCAATAATTCTTCATTTTGCTCTCTAGTAGGCAGAAGATTTGTAATTTTTATTGTCACCTTAGGGATTGGGACAATCCCATCTGGAACTCGCTGTGGAGGAAAACCTCCAAATTGAAGAGAAATTATATTAGTTGTAACTGTATGCTCATCATTGGTTAAAACGATGGCATTAGCATTTATCAACTCTTGAATTTTCTTCTTTAAGACGCAGCAAGCCTTGGTAGGATGATTTATGTATCTATGATAGATACAATATTTGGGATTGTCAGTCAGATTTACCTCATTAGGCCTTTTTGGCTCCGGAATCTGGAGTTTGCCACTCTTAACAAGACATTGGAATATCCCTGGAATATTACTGTCATCAAAAGAGTACTCTTCTTTTGGTTTAGAAGACTCCAGATTATTCGGCATTATTTTGGATTTTGAAAGGTTAACCACTAGGGTTTCCTTCCCCTTCCCATTGCGATTGCCAAAATTATTGCCTGAAGAGCCTTTCTTTCTTTTGTCTTCTAAGGCGAAGATCATCCCGTGTTCACGAGCCAACCTACCATTGGTCTCGGCTGAAACTGCTGCTATAATGAACGAAGCCCAATCTGTGAATTGAGAGCCCGTAAAGACAGCAATGGATGGTCGCAGATTTATTTTGCACGTATCAATCAATGCTGAATCTGGCATACCAGGAGGCATTTTCAAGGTTGCCTGTCGGAAACATTCGATAAACGTCCAAATATCTTCTTTCTTCTTTTGTTTGATTTCTATTAAGGAGGACATATTCATGTCCATGCCTTCTTCATAGAAACGAGAAAGAAATATTGCTTTAAACTCGTCAAAAGACGATATGCAATTGTCGGATAGACTGCGATACCAGTCATAAGCTGAACCCGTCAAGCACCCGATGAAAACTCGGGTAAGAAGAGCATCATTCTTCTGTAAATGTACAGTCATAATATCAAAATAATTGATATATTGACTGGGAGAGGCCTTCCCATCAAATAATACCATCGACTGTGGCTTGAATTTTAGAGAAAAAGGCACATCATTCCAGTGAGGAGGATAAGGTTATTTAATCCCTAACCTCTGGAGCTGATCCTTGTGATTCAGAACTTCAAACTGTGCTTTTAGCTCACGCACTGCTTGAATAGCTTCACTAGTTTGAGGAAGCACATTCGATTGAATAGTTGTTGGTTGTACCGTAACCCCCACCGGAGGTGGTACATCTTCTGGAATGAGAGGATCTAGAACTGTAAAATTTTGATTGATAGCAGGCTCTTGAGTAAGATTATTCAAAGGTGTATCAACCCCTTGACTATCTTGAGTTTGTGCTGCTACCTGAACCGGTATTATCACTGCCGGCTGAACAGTTTGTTGAGTTATTATTATTTGATGCATACTTTGCATCATGGCAAGCATGTCCTTCTGTGACTGCTCAACTGCAGAGAGACGTTGTTCTGTATTAGCAGTTGATGTCTCCGGTTCATCTCTGATAGCATATGATTCAACCTTCCTTGAAGATACAGAGGGATTGGTGTAGAAGTATGAATCAACGCTATCAGTTTTGGACTCTAAAGACTGGGTACCCCCAGCTTCTGAATCTGAAGATTGCAACTATCTTTGACTTCTTGACCGGGTATTCTGATATACCCCTTCAAAATTATCAAGAAGTCGGTTGAACTGTTGTTGGCTAGGAGTCTAGGACGAATTACGTTTTGGACATCGTCCTCTGTTGGTATGAGATGCCATATTGACTGAAGCATATGACAACTCATGTTCTTGATCATCAACTGATTGCTGAGTCGAATTATAGCTTAACCGATTAAAAACTGACCATTTAGAAGCCGAACAGCAATACTTGATTACAATCTGGTGACACTCATAATGGTGATCTTCTTTGGGAAGTGTCACAAGAGATTTTCAGTTTTTACGCTTTTGTACGAGTAACTCGCATAAATCAGAAGGGTTAGAGGGAGTAGACTTCTTTATTACATTTGGAACAGAGAAACGTTTAGTCCCTTGTGTATAAAGAAGATTACTGGCTGCATTAGCAGAACCAAACTGTACATTTTTACGTGCTTGGAGTTACGTGCATAAATCTTGCGATTTTTTGTGCACAAAGGACTCCATCAGCATTACGCGTAATTTGAAGGTTTGGTACTTTGCGTAAAGCAGTGTAAGAAGGCTGTTGGTTGAAAACTGAAGTTTTACCAACTATAGAACTCTTGTTTTTACGCTGCATGCGTGCAGGCAAATTTACTTTAGATGCAAAGGCATCATTGTGAACTTTATCTACGCTGTTACCGACAGGAGATTTACCTTTACGCGTAGAGCGCAAAACATGAGTATCTGCCACGTCACAGACGAAAGATTTTCTTTTACGCGTAGAGCGTAAAATTTGGGTGTCTACCACGTCACAGACGGGAGACTAATTTTTACGCACAGAGCGTAAAGCTTGGGAGTCTACCACGTTACAGACGGGCGACTGATTTTTATACGCAGGGCGTAAAGCTTGATTTTTACGCACAGAGCGTAAAACTTGAGAGTCTGCCACATCACAGACGGAAGACTGATTTTTACGCCCGGGGCGTATCACTGAAGTAGAGATTGCCTCATCACAGACGGGAGCCACCACAACAGGAGTAGGAAGGATTTCTTTGCCTTCAGAGACAGCAGGGAGATCCGAGGATGCTTTGGATTTAGGAATCCAAACTTTTTGCGCCTTCCGCAATTTTTGAACATTGGAGCAGCGAATACTACCCCCAGTTCGGAGCATTTCTTCGTAAGCAGTCTGGTCGAAGTGAACAACCAGAGTCTTCTTTGTCGATCCGACCGACACATCATCATATTGAGCAATTGCCTTCTCGTCAGAGGAGAAGGTCATCCCCAGCAGAGTCGTCATGTTGTTTCACTTAACAAAATGCCTAAAATTGGCTTTTGAAAGAAAACGAGAAAAAAGTATAAAAGTACAAATTGTTTCTGGAAAGTATTGCTATGGAAGTCTGATCTGAGAGCGATCACTTTGTTCCTTGGACCATACAATGATGAAAAAGAAAACTGCTTGAAGAAGATAAACAATCAGAAGAACTAAGTCACCAGAAAGGTATCGAGCAACGGCATTGATGGCACAGTCGAATGCTTTCCTGCTTTGCTTCACCCTGTTATTGAGAAAAAGTTGAAGAAATGCTTCTGGGAATATCATTCTGAAAATATGAGTTTTCTCAGAATCTCCTCTCTTATCTCTCTATTGATCTCTTCTGTGTTGAAAATAAGTCTATTTATAGACTAGACCCTCCGTGCGTAAAAAACAACAAAATTTGGTAACTGTCACCCACGATGAGAATCAACCTTTACGCGTGATAACACATGTCCCACGTAGAGTTTTGATCTCTACGCATGGTGACACGTGTCCCACTACTTCAACAAAATGAAGAGAGCACGTACACACGTTCCTCGATAAGTGTGGCATGAAAGCCACGTAAGCAGACCACGTTCTCATGTAGCCAGAAAAGATCGGGCGTTAAAATGACCCAAAATATACTTTCTGCGTAAAGTAGCAGACTAGACGTAAAATAGTCCAAAATAAACTTCCTGCGTAAAGTGGCTGAAAATAGCCTTGAGCATAAAATTAGCTCAAATAAACATTACGCGCACTACAGCCTTGAGCGTAAAAAAAAGCTCAAATAGCTTTCGTACGTAAAAGAAGCAATCTCTTGAGCGTAAAGTAGCCCATCTGCACACTAAACGACAGTGTTGGGTTTGGTGTAAATCAAATCTTTTCGACTTCTGTGTTGTCCGCTGTCAGAAAATTATTACGTCAGAACAGTATCACGCGCATTAAATGCGATAATTTGACAGCCGGTCCCTCGCGTAAAAGCTTTGAGGATGGCTCTCGCGTAAAGTAGCTCGCGTAGAAAGTAGCTCGCGTATAGTTTTATTCTGTTTGATTTCTGCGTAAAGTCTGAGTCTGATTCTTTTTGACTTGTGTAAAGTTCTCAACTTCTTTGATTTTAGTCCATGAAGTACTTTTTATGCTCCTACAAAATGAAGACATGATCATTTTCATCCAAGCATTCATTTCAATCAAAATCCCAAGTATGGCATCTATCAAAACAATAACACTTTCTACGATCATTATTTCCCGAATCAGAGTATCCCCGATTTATCGTACATCGATCTTTGATACGCCTCAATACCATCGATGATATACGTAACTTGACGATCTTCATTTGTAATGAATTTCAAGTCGTGTAACTGATGCTATCATCCGAGTTGGATACACCATAATCTCCTTAATATTTAAGATCAAAATTCGATCAATAGTCTCTGAACTATTCATATGATCAATTCGTTTCAAACCCATAATTATATATGTTCATATGTCTATCTTAAGTCATCAAGCAACATATTTTCTCAAAATGCATCGATCTATGTTAACTTAAATCATCGAGCAACATCTATTCCAATCCTTAGAGTCATTCTCAAATATTCTAATCATTTTCATGCACGCTATCATCCAATCGTGCTAACCTTTCGCATAGGATTCATATCGATTTCTTCGATCGAGTCATCCGTTCGTTACCTTAACTTTTCTTCGATTCAGTTTTACCTACTCAATCATTTTTATATTTTGTACTTGTGCAATCGCAATCCGGTGTGAATTGTTTCTAGTTCGTTCAAATCAACTCATCAAAATCTTAAAGATTACCACTTACTCAATGATACTCAATCTAAGGCTTTGTATACATACGATGCTTGCTGATAGACTCATTGGCACCCCGCATCCTCCATCGATTGACATTTTCGAGGCTATCCCATATACCACTCAGGGATGAAGTCATTCAACAAATCCTCGAAACAAGTTTTGAATATCGATTACTTCGAATCTTTGTTCGAACAATTCCTTAATTTCTAAGCACGCTACATCTATAACGCTTCGACAATAACATCGACTGATGGCACCCCTATCGATAGCCATTCCGTATTCTATAAGTCAAGTCAATTTTCATCTCATTTAAAACGATTCGAGTTTCGCACAAAACTTTTCTAAGGTCGACTTAATTCTTGGTGTATATGCCCAGCCCGACTTAGCCAACCGTGCTTACTTGAAGTTAACTTTTGTTCAACCAATTTCTTCGTGGTACTTTTCAAAATATGTAGACTTATTGTATGGATATCCTGTGGGATATTTGAGAGAGAGCGCCATTGTATCAATTGTGGCAACAACATCAGAGTTTGTGGAGCCAATATCGAAATTAAAGAATTCAATCGAAAGTTCAAGGACGTAAAGCCGTGTAACTCCTCTTTCCAAATTTTTTTTAAAATATTTTATTTATTATTTAATTGATTTAAATGGTGATTTTTATATTTTATAAATAATTAATTAGTAAATTATTACGGTAGATGATTTTAGTCATGGTTAAGAATTTGGAGTACAAAGTGACTAGAAATCGTGGCACGGATAGAGCAGTGGCGTGCCTTGACTACTGTATTAGCTATGCTAGGGAAGGCCGAGCCATAGTAATCTCCTAACTAGGAAAACCAAGCTAAGTTGTGATAAGACCATTATAAATAGTTTAATTATTCATTATTAATATTATTTGACGTTTAGGAGACCCGGTTGTACTAAACCAGCCCGGACTGGACCCGAACCAAGTCCAAGCCCATGTAGTCATGCGGGATGTCCAATGACATTCGTGTTGATGTATTTTGGTATGATGGTGTCGTATTCCGTTTTAATGATCCAATGAATATTTTCTAAGTATTCTTAATTAAATATTATAAATATCATTATTAGTTGATATTCAATGATATTTGTATAAAATAGGTCCTTGTACATTTTGGGATTATTAGACTGTGCATGATGGTATATACACCATTATTGGTTTATTGAATTTCGTTATTATTATTATTATTATTATTTTATTGAGGTCATTACTATAAAATATTATTATTATTGGTTATTATATTTGTCAAATAAATATTATAATATATATATATATATATATATATATATATATATATATATATATATATATATATATATATATATATATATATATATATTCATATTTATATAGGTAGGCCTACACTAGGAATAAATGTTATTGGGATTTATATGGGTTTATAGAATACGAGAATTAGGCTTTATGTATAAATACAACAGTATAAATTAATTTTATTTGTAAAAAATTTATATATATAGAAGTATGATTTTTTATATAGTAAAAGATTGATTATATTTAAATAATTTATTGTCTGTATGGAATTGGTAATATATATATATATATATATATATATATATATATATATATATATATATATATATATATATATATATATATATATATATATATATATATATTTGTCTCTATGGAATTGGTGATATATATATATATATATATATAAATATAAGGGAGTATATAAAAATATATGTGTGTATGTGTATATATAAATATATATTAATATGTATACATACATGTGTGTATATATAAATATATATATAGGAGTTACATTATGAACTAAATAGGATGAGACAAAATCCATACAAATTTCCTCCAGCTAAAGCCCAGTCCGAGCACTAAAGCCCCAGGTCGAGCCAACCTGAGAGCCAACCCGAGCTCCCTATCCGCGCGTATATGTAGTACAGAAGAGATGAGAACGAGTATCGACAAAGCCCTACGCAAACCCTAACCGAACCCATGCCGTCCCCTGGTCCTAGGCGGCCACCCGCCGTCAGCGCCACCGCCGGACGGTGGCCAAGGACGCCGCGTGCGTGCACAGGCACGGGCGAGCAGCAGTGGGGTGCAGTTGCGGCAGCCAACTTCGCAATGGCAGAACTCCCTCCACGTCGTTCCCTTTTACGAACGAATTTCTCCGGTATGTCGACTACCTAATCGAATTTGTTTCCCTTCAGATAGTTCGTTTTATTTCGCTTTGTACACGACAATAAATGAGTTCCAAAAATCGAGAAAAACTCGAATTCTTAGAATTGGAAACTGTCCCGAAACCCAAAGTTGGCGGTCGATTTACGACCAGGATATCGTAAAACTTGGAAAACCGCTTGAACAACCTTGTAGACAACATAACTGAGATCGAGACCCTATTTTTAGTTTAATTTCTAGTTGGTTATTTTCTGTGAAAAATCAATTTGAAAATCAGGAAAAACTTGACAAAACATGTTTTAAAAACAATAAATTCTTCCGATCCAACGTGCGTCCCGCCAATCCGGGCGACGTGGTCGCGAACCGAAAGCATCAAAAGGTTCGTATCGGCTTCGTGGACGTGTGGGCTTTGACGGATTCAAATTGGTTGCATGTGCGTGACAAATTTGATGCGTATCCGTCAAAATTTACCGTATCGGCCTCTGTGTAAATTCTCTAATTACTTTGTACACGCTCATCAGATCGAGATGAAACTTGCGCCAACAGGAGCGTATCATTTTTTTGGTCCTACATGCCAAGTTTGGTCCAATTCTGAGACAGTTGATCGGATCGCCGTTTTGCGGGCCCTACGATTCGATTCAACGGGCGATTTTGTGCACGACCCACCGGAATCCACAATTGGACATATCATTGCGTTCGTATCATCAAAATGAATTCGTAGACATATAGTTTGACGACTTTAGAGACCATTGACTCTGGCATGTTTTCGGGGCAAAGCGGGTCCTACGACGGACACCTTTTTGCTCCGAAATTATCGTTTTGTCCTTGTGTCCAAAATTGGACTTAGGGACAGGCAATCATAGCTGGTTTGACTATTCTGAGAATATTGGTAATGTTTGTTTCAGCTTTCGGAGACAGTTGTGATAATTTGGACGTTATGGCTTAGCAATTAACTATATTTTGTTGGATCTGCGTGCAACCTCCAGGCAAGATACATTGCTTCCCTCTACAGTTCATTTTCATGCTTATAGTTCTTCTGTTTTATTATGTTATCATTTAGTTACTCTAGTTGATATGGATTCATATGTTTTCTACATACTATGTTTACCAGTTTATTGTCTTGCTTGTATATCAGTATTTTAAGACTTGATAGCGTAGTTACACCAGGCTTGATTCACATTATGGTTCATGCTAGAGTTGTCCTTACCTGTGTCATGACTGAGTTGTACCATGTCGTCACCTGTATCTTGATTGAGTCGTGTCTACAAGTATGTGTAATTGAACTGCTATTCCTGTACCGTTTCCTCAACCTGCGAGTCCACAATCGGGGCGAGGATTGACCGTTTGCACCTGCAAGTCCACACTCGGGGCGAGGGTGATTGTCTTGATCTATTTGCACCTGCGAGTCCACACTCGAGGCGAGGGTGATTATCATGAACTAACCTGCGAGTCCACACTCGGGACGAGGGTTAGTGATTAGTTCAAACCTGTGAGTCCACTCGGGGCGAGGGTTTGGTATTCCATTGACCTCTTATTTACTTGTTCTTCTAGTAGTTCAATTATGCATAGTTGTTTCCGTATCTATGTCTATAGTCACTTGTCAGTAGCCACTTGTCAGTTCCGTCTCGTTTCATGTTTATATCCTGTTTATATTTCTATGCATGATAGAACTGTTAGATAGGCATGTTTATATGTATCTTGATATATCCCCTGAGGACCTGATGATCTCTTCAGGTTTAGCGATTGCGAGGAGTTAGTTAGCAGATCAGGATGGCGGATGGTTATGACACTTGTAGGTTCAGATGATTACGATATTGCTTGCGAGATTCAGGTATCGATACCATGTTTATTATCCAGCTCGTGCTTTCCTTTCATTATCATGAGATATCCTATTTATTGATTCAGTTTGTAGACTTCTGTTATATTCTTTGGAGTTTTATCGGACATTATGCTAGTGGGCTGCAAACCACGACCCATGGTTGTTCATTCATGTTTATATTACTCTTGTGGATTGAGATATAGATTGCATTGCCTTGATTTGGCAGCATACCATAGCCTTGATAGCATTTACGTATTCGAGTCGGGCTAGAGTCCGCTCGATGCGTAGCAAGCTTGCTCACGAGCTCGCGTCCGAAAAGCGGGTGCGGGTCGTGACAAGCCGTGCTCTGATACCATTATGCCACGCCCCGGTCCCCTAGAATCGATTATCCTCGCTAAGGCGTGATGTTGCACGAGCCTACATTGCGCTCATGCAAGGCAGTTTCATAACAGTCGATTACAACAGCTTGCGACGGGGTCGTCGCACAGAAGTCCCAAGCAAAAAACATTGAATATACAAGACAACACGAGCATTGAAACAAAATCAGAGTCTTTATTGATAATGAACATAAGATTTCAAAGGTGCGTAGCCAAGATTACAATCACTCAAGCTCACATTTCACTCTAATTATAAGTCACTCAGCTCTCTCTCTCATCTCTCAATATAATTTGATGAGCCAGCAGATGCTTCAGATAGGCGATGTCCATACATTATATCCCTTATATGTTCTGACTCCATGTGGCCGTATGCCTCAAAAATGCCAAGGAACTCCGTACCTCGATGCATACAAGCCAGCTCTGCGCCAACAAGCTTCTACCTGTGCCTGCACATGGAAACTTTGTGGGTGCCAGTACTCAACTGTACTGGTGGAGTGAGCTCCTCACCCACCCATAAAAAACTAACACGTTCATTTACTTTGTGCAACATAATCCCTTTATGATTGTCTTTCTATTCTTTCCATAGGATCAATTTTAAGGCACTTGGCCTATTTATGTCTCTAGACTATCTCCGTGCCATTGCATCAATAACTTGATTATCATTGTGCCTCTAGACCCTTCACGTGCCAACAACATCAGAGTATCGACTCATGCTTATCTTTTTGACTCATACTTTGGGATGCAATAACTTGTTTTGTGTCATCGACTTGGTCCGTGCTTTAAACATCGAGGCCGTGCCTCACAATTTGACATGACTTAACCAACTTTACCTTACGGTCCTTCCTGACTTAACTTATGACGACTCAATCCTGACTGGTGGAACTTGTGTTGACTACTCAAACACGATGCCACATTCATATCGAAGCATGTGTCCTTGCTATAGCAAAATCTTAGGCTTCATAATAGTGTTGCAACCGTACATACTTACTTGATGCAACTCATGTCGTGCTTGCACTTTCCTTAATTCGACCGACACCATGCATGCGGATTACCGCTCAGCACACCAGCTTATCTATATGAAAGGTCACTAACAATGTCAAGCTATCTTGGACTTATAGCTGGGTTAGACGACAAATCCTTTTGCACGCATACAAAAGTTTTTGAATCACCCGCGCCGATTCACTGCTGGTGTACGTCGATTCCTTACTAGTGCAGGCTATAACTCACTTCTCCCGGGCCGATATGATCCCGGTGCCCCGGTGATCATTCGAGGACTACACATTGTGCATAAGTTGTCCATGACCATGCACCTACGATGACTTCTAGACTCGACGTAAATGTAAGGCCTACATATGAGACAACTTGTTTTCTCTTCTTTAAACTTTTTTATCCATGTTCATGCTTTTCCATTCTTCATGCGAGACTCCCAAGCCACGGGACCGGTCTCGGTGACAAATGGTCGCGTGTACTTTATATTCTTTGAAACACAGGAAATGACTATTGCATAGCCTTCCAGATATACTTGAACAAATGGGTTCCTTTGTGTTCCATAGACCGTGGCATACTTATCCTGGAACCGATCGTGACTCGTGCCTTAGCTTGACTTGTGTTCTATGCATACTTTATATGACGAGCCATGAGATCGTGGGACTATGTGACCTTGACAACCGCAGAAAATATGGGACAGTGCTTGCTATGACTTCGATAGCCCAGCAAAACTTTTGCCTAACTCAATCGTGCAACAACTTAACCCGTAGGACGAGTCAAGTCTATGCCAAGCCTTGGACGATATGACCGAACTTGCTTTACCAAGCATTTATACGTGCGACGCCTATGACTTGGGCTAAGTTCATAGCTTTGTGGCAACTTAAACCAACTTTCCTTCTCCCAAGCCATGGGACGAAGGATCGAGTATCATTTTGAAATCACGTCGTGCAAGATTTCTAAGCCGATCGTGGGACCTTTTCATATTCTAACTCAATCCGCCAACTTGTGATTATTCCCTTAGCTATGTGGATTCGTCTCTTTTATTATCAAGCCCACTTGTGCAGTAGAAAACTTTTGTTTTATTAGTGTGAAGGTCAAGCTGAGGCAAGTTCACCAAAGTCACCCACCTGAGCGAGGAGTTGCATCGATCGAACAGGACTTCGAGCAGGCCGTTGCATGGCTAAGTCCGAACGTCGTTGGCGTTTCGATCCCTCCGATTGAGCTGAACGGGACGAAGTATTACAAGAGAAATCTTGTGGAATGTCGTCGTCTATGGCCCATCATGATTTCTTTATTGCATATATCTCTGTTGATCTTGCTTATTGCTTTTCTGCATGTACATATTAGACAAACAAAATAATATAGATAGTAGTAAATATCATAAGTTTAATGCTCATTAGGACTATGTTAATTTTAAATATCAATACTATAGTGATAGCATAAATCTTAGTGATATCATAATGTTAAACTTAATCGAATAACTATACTCAAAAACATAATTAGATCATTGGGCTAACACTTAGAACTGATGGTATATATAGGCATTCTGGGCAAGTCATTAAAGATGATGATGATGATGTTGTTTTAGTCATTAACATGTTATAATAAATTTAATTAATAGATGGGTCTACAAATTACTCATCATCACTATTAACCTAAACTATGTGTAGCTAAGAATATACATATACGATCTACCATTGTGAATAATTGAGCCTTCAAAAAATTATTGTAGGCTTTAACGACAAGACATGAAGATGAGATACATTTCAAACTGCTACCAATGGGCGATTAGAATATATAGTTCAATCATTTCACATCACTAATACTAAAGATAGAAGACAAAACTATAAATTTTATTAATCTATACTACTATACAATAAGAAAAGTTGGTTTCATCGAGATTTTTTTTCTACCAAATATATCATCACTTAACTATACCAATTATAATTGTTCAATAGATTTAATGAGGGTAGCTAGGTAATTACATATAAAAAAATTAAAGGAATTGTGGTTTGATATTATGGTGTTTTAGCTTTTCCCAAGTATATAAAAAGTTAATTAAAAGATGGTTAAAATACGTTCGACACACATGTATATATACTAGTTCTATATAATATGAAAACTTATATGCTTCACCATGGATCTTTTATGTTCCTAAATTGTCCTTTTTAATCATATGTATGCTTAATAGTAGTAAAATATGCAAATTATACAACTCACCGCAAACATAATTAATAGCCACTAACAATTATACACTTTCAACTACAAGCAATGTTTACCATCTCTAAATAAATTTACTTCAAAATATTTTATATTATTTCAAAATGGATTTGTCTTACAAGTATACATTTAAAAAGTGTGAAAAACACAGACAAAAGATACGTGCAACGCACATGTATGACTTCTAGTTTGAAATTAAATAGGAGCATTGGATAATGTTATTGTCCATTAAAATTAAAGGAGCTTCATAAGCTAATAATTAAGCATTTATTACTAAATCCCAACAAGAATATATGATAATAATTAATTTCCATCAATATATGACAAAAATTAATGACATAAATCTCCATTTGTATCTACTAAGAACTAAAAACAAATCTCTACAACTATCGAACAAATCAATGGTAGAAGCCTCTATTAACGCTAAACAATAGCTAATAACACAATGTGTATTCACTAAACAAGGATGGATAATTAGAGTTCTTACATTATCAAGTAAGATTATTTAACAAGAAATTATGTTCATGTCTAGGGAGATGTCTATGGAGAATACCGATCTAATTCAAAATTTCACATATTTGGAAACGTCTATCATAACCTTCTCTTTGTACTCCACTTGGATGTACCTTAGCTTGGTTCGTGGAAAGAAAAGAAAAAAATTAATTCTTTGCTCTTTCTATGGTCATTAGAAATTATAATTTTCATCAAAAAAATTTCGGTATTTGAAGACCAAGCATATAGTTAGAATACATATGGATAGTTTAGCCTAAAATTTTATAATAAATATGTTAGGCACCCTTCCTAACAAACCAGCTTGTGCAAATGAATGATAAGAATTGGACATGAATTCAGTAGAGATCAGAGAATTGGGGGAAGAATCAAGATTAGGGTTTATTGATATCTGGAGAATTACAGAGAAAGGAAAGAAGAAGACGAGATCAAAATTTCAGAAAGAAAATGACAACAGTCAACACTTAGTTACATTTCTCACTCTCACTCTTTATATACAAGTGACTCTGGCTAGTGAGCTGGCTAGTGAGTTGCTGGCGTTATTGCTGACGTGCTTTGCTGAGTCAGGCTGAGCTGTCTTAACTGCCTAACTGCCTGAACAACAACTATTGCACCTCAAGGGACTCTATCAATCCCCACCCCTTATTTTGACCTTGTCTCAAGGTCAAAGTAGGAAAAAAATTTCACAAAGGACTCATATGCCTCCCAGGTTGCAGATTCAGGATTGTTATCCTTCTATTAAACCAACAAATCCACTGATGCTCTGCCTTTTCTTTGTACCAGTCTTCTCTCGAGCACCCAGTCTGGTTCCAGAATAGCCTCTTCAGTCAATGTAGGTATCCCCTCTTATACAGATGTAGTAGTTTCTATATGTTTCTTTAATTGAGATACATGAAAAACAGGATGCAGTTGAGCTTCACTAGGCAAGGCATGTTTGTATGCCACTGGCCCTACTCTGGCCATGATCTTATAAGGTCCATAGAACTTGGGAGAGAGTTTATGTGGCCTCCTACTAGCCACTGTAATCTGTCTATAGGGTTGAACCCTCAAATAGACCTAGTCCCCTACTTCAAATTCTCTCTCTGTTATATTCATATCAGCATACTTTTTCATTCTATCTTGGACTGACAACAACTTGTCTTTGAGTATTTGAAGAGCATTATCCCTTTGTACTAAAGCCTCAACTACTTCTCGATCTCTTACAGGATCTGATACATATGTTAGCAGATTAGGAGGTTTTCTTCCATAGACTACTTCAAAGGGTGTCACTCTAGTAGAAGAGTGCCAATTGGTATTGAACCAATATTCAGCCCACCTTAGAAATCTTCTCCACTGCTTGGGCTTGTGGATGCAAAAACATCTCAAATAACCTTCAATACATCTGTTGGTAACTTCACTTTAGCCATCTGACTGAGGGTGATAGGCTGTGCTATAGTGTAATTCTGTTCCCTAGAGCAGTTCCTTCCAGAACTGACTAGTAAAAATAGGATCTCTATCTGATACTATAGTTCTGGGAATTCCATGCAACTTACATACTCCTTCCATAAACACTTGAGCCACTATCTCAGCAGTATAGGGGTGGTTTAGTGAAAAAAGATGGATATATTTGGACAATCTGTCCATTACTAGGATAGTAGTCTTGTTATAACTACTTAGTAGACCTTCAACAAAGTCCAAGGATACATCCTCCCAAATTTGTGCTGGAATTGGTAAGGGTTGTAATTGCCCAGCAGGTGAAATTGTCTCTGATTTATTCTTTTGACATATTTCACAACTTTTAATGTAGTCTGCAACCTTCCTTTTCATTCCCTTCCAATAACAGACCCTTTTTAACCTTTGCAGAGTCTTGTTGTAACCAGAATAACCTCCAGTAGGGGTGTCATGATGTTCCTGTAACATGATCAAAATAAATGGGGCCTGTGGATCCACTAACAACCTCTGTTTATAATATAATAACCCATCTCTCAGAGCATACTTCTTGCTGTTCAGCTTTCCCTGTTCCCACTTAGCCAATTTCTTCTGATAATAAGTTGATGTAGCCATCTGATTTTTGAAGTCTTGTATCCATGCAGGTACCAACATAGTGTAGGCATTCAACTCCATTTCCCCTATCCTGGACAGACTGTCAGCTGCTTGATTTTCAGTCCCCTTCTTGTATTCCACCCTAAAATGATACCCATGTAGTTTAAGTACCCATTTGTATTGAGCCTCAGTGTAGAGTCTCTGTTCTAACATGTATTTTAGTAGTTTCTTGTCTGTTCTAATGATGAACTCTCTTCCCCACAAATATTGATTCCACTTTTTAACTGCTAAGAGTGTAGCAAGATTTTCCTTCTCATATGTAGGCAATGTTAATGACCTTCCTTTTAGAGCTTGGCTTAAGAAAGCAATAGGTTTGCCTTCTTGCATTAACACAACACCTATTCCATATCCTGAGGCATCACATTCAAGTATAAATTTTTTGTTAAAATCTGGCATCTCAAGTACTGGTGGCCTTGTTAAGGCAGTTTTCAACTGTTCAAAGGCCAAATATGCCTTCTCATTCCAACAGAAAGCATTCTTCTTAGTTAACCCAGTTAGGGGTTTGGCAATAGTACCATAGCCTTGTATGAACCTCCTGTAGTAACTAGTTAACCCTAAGAAGCCTCTCAATTCCTTGAGTGTTTGGGGGCTAGGCCATTGCATCACTACCTGAATTTTGGACTGATCTACCTCCACTCCTCTATCAGTTATAATGTGCCCCAAGTAATCGACCCTTTGTTTAAAAAAATTGACATTTGCTTCTCTTAAGCCTTAACTGGTGTTCTATCATTCTTTGAAGAACCTTCTCTACATATTCCAGGTGCTTCTCTAATGTGGTACTATAGATTAATATATCATCAAAGAAGACCAGAACAAACCTTCTTAAAAATTCTTTGAAAACCTCATTCATCATGCACTGAAAGGTGGAAGGAGCATTAGTAAGCCCAAATGGCATCACTAAAAATTCATAATGCCCTTCATGGGTCCTAAAGGCAGTTTTTGCCACATCTTTCTCTGCCATCCTAACTTGGTGATACCCAGCCCTCAAGTCAAGCTTAGTAAAGTACTTGGACCCTTGCAACTCATCAAATAATTCTTCTATAAATGGAATGGAAAATTTATCTTTGATAGTTCTCTGATTCAATAGCCTATAGTCAATACACATCCTCCAACTGCCATCTGCCTTTTTAAGCAAAATTACAGGTGATGAATATGAACTGGTGTTACGCCCCAGAACCAGAATACTGGTGTTACGCTCCAAAATTCTATGTGTCCCAATTACGACGGTATATTCCGGACCCTAGCCATATCCTAGACCATTCGAAATTGGTTGTTGGTACCAACCTTTCGTATGAGGAGAGGCCCGTGTCTATTTTGGACCGGAGGGAAAAGATACTCAAGAACAAGGCTATTAAATTAGTCCGTATTGCTTGGGTCATCACTTTCTGGGTGAGTCAACATGGGAGCGTGAGGACGACATCCGATCGCGATATCCCTACCTGTTTGACTCGTGAGGTATAATGTCTTTCTTATGCCTTACATTTTCCCTTCCTTGCAGGTATTGTATGATTGTATGATTGGACTGCTTAGTGTAGCTTGTCTGTGCTTAGTGTAGCTTGTCGTGGCAATCTCTAGCTCCTTGATTAAATTTCGAGGACAAAATTCTTTTAAGGTGGGTAGAGTTGTCACCCTCATTTCTCGTATTTCCCGTATTTCGTATTTATACTCGTATCTGGATTTTTGGCATGTATTTTTATTTTTCTCAACTTGTGGGATTTCGGTATTTCTCGTATTTTGGGTTTTGGCATGGCTCGGTTTTATTGGGGATGGTTCGGTTTGGTTCGGTTTTATGTGTTGGAACATCCTAGCCCTACACTCCACCCTCAACACACCACAACTCCCCCTCTTTATATCCCCACCTACCACTCTCTCTCCTCATAACTTCCACCATTAATTTTCCTTCTTCTTCTTCTTCTCCTTCCTCCACAACTCTCCCAACCCTAGGCAAGTGCATCTTGCCACTACATAAGAACCCTCTTTTCCTTGTCCATTTGCTAGATTAGGACATGGTGATCAACATTAGAACTTGGGTTTTGTGATTTGGAGCCTCTATTGTTGTAGATCTAAGTTATATCTATTTTTAGATTTAGCATGGTTTGAGCTACTTAAGTTGGATTTTATGGGTTTTTGATGTTTCCTTGTGGAAGAGCATTCAATTCCACCCTAATTGGAACTTTGGAAATCCGGATTTGGAGTTCGGATGGCCAAGTTATGATGCTTTGAAGCCTTGGGGTTCATCCATGGTGTTCTTGCTGTTTGGAGAAGACAGTGAGCAGTGTGCAGAGCTATTTAGCTTACGCACCCTGAGCTATGCGCGCTCTTTAGCGCTGCGTACGCAGGCTTGAGTACGCTTCCTGTTGGAAGCGTGTCTCCTTGAGTGTGCGTGACTTTTACGTACACTGCTCCATTGAGTGTGCGTGACTTTCACATACACTGCTCCCCTTGAGTGTGCGTGACTTTTCACCTACGCTGCTCCCTTGAGTGTGCGTGACTTTCACATACACTGCTCCCTTGAGTGTGCGTGACTTTTCACGTACACTGCTCCCTTGAGTGTGCGTGACTTTCACGTACACTGCTCCCTTGAGTGTGCGTGACTTTCACGTACACTGCTCCCCTTGAGTGTGCGTGACTTTTCACCTACGCTGCTCCCTGTAGCGTGCGTGACTTTTCACCTACGCTGTTCTCTCAGCATGCGTGACTTTTCACCTACGCTGCTCCCTGTAGCGTGCGTGACTTTTCACCTATGCGGCTTTCTCAGCGTGCGTGACTTTTCACCTACGCTGCTCCCTGTAGCGTGCGTGACTTTTCACCTATGCTGCTCTCTCAGCGTGCGTGACTTTTCACCCACGCTGCTCTCAGCATGCATGACTTTTCGTACGCTGCTCCCCTGACCCCCTTTGCTTAACCCATTGGCTCTTGTAGTTTTGGTCTTATTTCTTTAAGCCTGGCTCTTCTATAACCCAGTACTTTGATATTTTATGCCCATTTTATATCCTTACGCCTTTTGTCATGAACTTGATTTTACTTAACATGTTTGGAATGACAATTGTACGTGGCACGGTATGACAAGGAACTAGCATAACACGACAGTGACCCGTGGTGGTGCACTCCTGACATGACCAACCTGACCTGATAGTGGCCCGTCGTGGCGCACTCCTGATAAGTACCCTGACAAGATTTATCTTGATAACTTAACTTGACTTGCCTCGACACCGTGGGTGGTTCTTTCTTGCTTGATTGTTAAATCCACTTGTCCTGTCTTACATCATGTCTAGGATGAGACTCCTGAGTACCACGGTCAGGAGTACCTACTAAAATGGATTAAGGCTAATAACTAGAATAACACAGTAGTCATGAAGAGATGACACAGCTACAGGCAATCCCGTTACATGGGCGCTCCAGGGATTTGTAGCCTGCCGTCGAGTAGGGCGCATTTCCAGCACACTGTCAGGTGTTGCACCCTCTAAGTCACCTAAGGGTACATGCGTCTCCTGGACGATGTACCCACCTGAATTCAACCCTAATCTTTCGTCCTGGGTAACCTGGATGGTCTGCAGGGCTTATGGCTATGGAACAATCTCACTGCATCTTGTTAGTAATTAGGCCTGTGATAACCCTAGTTAGTTAAAGTAGTAAGCCGTAGGATCTGCTTGGCCGTGATTGATTGAATGAGGTATAACCAGTCTAGTCATGTCTTGATCCCATGCAAGATTGCTTCCTGTCTTGATTACTTACATTACTTATCTTGCCGATAAATGGTGGGAAACCAAGCTCTGTTCAGATGAAGGGTTACAACCCCGGTCCTTGTTTGGTTTACGGGTTGTAACCTGGCTATCGGAATAGTTCCATGGTTATCTCGTCGTATATCATCCTGACATATTTTCGTAATTTTAGTTTTAATATTAGATTTTCTGTGCTGATTGCTGGCTTTTGTTCTTATTTCGTGGCCCCCTTGTGGCACTTGCTCTTTCTGGGGTTGACCCAGCTGGTTTTGTGTGGCCAGATTTCGGAGCAGCTCTCGAGGATCTACCAAGCTTCCAGCCCAATGGTGAACACCAGACGGAATCCGGGCCAAGAGTGGGTTTTCTATTTTGTTTCGCTCACTCTATTGTAAAAATTATTCTTTTGAGGCGTTTAGCCGACGAGCACCTGTTAGCTCGAAGCACTTTTACGTACTGTCTGCCTACGGGCTGTAAACATGATTGACAAATCCTAGGGTTGATCATGTATGACTAAACTCTTGCTAGTCCTAACATTTTGTAACGACTAGCTTCATGATCAGCTGAATATATAATATTTGGGACGCCTTATTATTGTATATTTAATGATCATACATCTTGCGACTTTACTTGTGGTGATTGAGACACTAGGCTTGTTCATGACCATAAGAGACTGTTGGCTTGTAGAAAACCCTCACATATCTAGACAGCCGTGACCGTATATCGAGGTGGTTTCCATTTCAATATACGTAGCTGGCTATGTCTGCTCCCGCTCTCCAGTATTCTGGTTCTGGGGCGTGACATGGTTTAAGTGGTGGCCCATGCAGGTCTTGTAAATCAAGACTGCAGCTGATAATTGTAATTAAGTCAGACTGCAGCTGATAACAATTGTGTATATGTTACTATACCATCTGGCTATGTTTTGTAAAGCCAGATCTCAAGAGCATTTTGACTAGGCGTTTGGGACGCCTTACTGCTTTATCTTACATGTTCTCTATTCTTGCTTCTTGTTTGAATGATTGAGACAATAGATGTGAAGTGACCATAGTAAGACTTTCATGTAGTATGCACCCCCTCGTCGGGTTAGACAGCATTGATCGTATTATACGGTATTCATCTATCCGTAATACGTAGCTGGCTGAGTCATTCCCCCGCTCTCCAGTATTCTGATTCTGGGGCGTGACAAGGTTTTAGTGGTGGCCCATGCAGGTCTGATTTCAGACTTGTGGGATGTTTTGATTTATAGGATGTCTCAATCACATGTGTTCCTCCTTGATCTTATGATTCGTTATTCTCAACCCTTGCTTGACATTCCGGTATCCTTTGACTTCATTGATCCTTCATGTCCGGTTGTTTGATTGTTCTCTTGTCTTTTTTCTTAGGGGCACTTTGTCCGCATCGGTCAGAGCTGGACAACAGCAGGGGCAACATGGGCAACATGACCAGGTTGGTCAGCAACAAGGGCCAGTCTCACCTCAAGAGGCTATTCAAGAAGAAGTGATAGTGGAAGCAGCAGCTGGATCGCAGTATCCGGATGTTCTACTACCACCAACGGTTCCACCTACCCAAGTTGACACACCAGCCCTTCTGGAGATCATGAGAGGAATAATGGCTACTCAGCAACATCAGATGTTGGCCCAGCAGCACATGCACACTCAGCTACAAGAGCAGAATGTGTTGCTCAACCAAGGGTTGTAGACGGCTTTGGAAAGAGGAATGAGGACTGATTCAGGAGCATCAGCCAGGTTTTGTAAGTACAACCCCCACCGTTTCGAGGGCACGGAGGATGCCATCTCAGCAGATGCATGGCTTAAGGATATTGAGGCTATTCTGACAGCAGCTAAGGTACCGGCAGAAGAACGTGTGGATCTAGTAAAGTTGTTACTTCAGGATCTCGTACGTGATTGGTGGGAATCAGAGGAAGTGGGCATCAGACGTCCTGTGGCTTGGGACGATTTTATTGCAAGATTCAAGACCAAGTACTATAGAGTTGTGGCACGGTTTGAGCTACAACAGAAGTTTATCAACCTCAGGCAGGCCGGCAAGACTGTAGATGCTTATGCAGCGGAGTTCTGCAGATTGAGTCGATTTGCCCCAGAGATGGTAGTAACAGAGAGCCAGAGGGCCATGAGGTTTCAGCAAGGGTTTCATCTTGAACTCTTGCAATTGATAGAGGGCATAATTACCGAACTTTTGACGAAGTATTGACGGCAACTCGAAGGCATAAGATCACCATTCAGAGGCTTGCGACAAGGACTGGGGGTCAGAAGAGATCCCACAGTCAGATTGAAGAAGGAGGGGGAGCAGCGCCCCGAACAACAGCACCATCCACTGGCATTCGTATCCATGATGTAGCGATACGAGGACCAGCACCACCACCCAGGCAGCAGCAACAGCAACAGAGGAAGAACCAGCAACCCCCGGCGGGCTGCACTTATTGTGGGAAGATGGGGCACACTAGAGATGTGTGTCAGACATTGAATGGACTGTGTCTGATATGTGGAAATCCAGACCATCGGGTTACCACATGTCCCATGAATTCGAGGTCAGGAGGACCAGGGCAACAGTTTCCTGCTCTGCCAGCACCAGGGGCAGGCCAGTATCGAGGACCAGCGGTGGTAGTAAGGCCGTTGGCACAGCGTCCGTTAATGCCGCAGGCTCAGATGTTTCGGCAGCAGGGGCCGCCGATGCAGCAACACCAGTATAGACCACCCCAGCATCATCAAGGAAGGGGCCAGCAACAGCATCAGGCTAGGCCGCAGCATGGAAACCAGCAAGGAGGTCGAGGGCAAGCATTCACTCTGTCCTTGGAGGAGGCATTGGCATCGGGAGATGTTGTGGCAGGTAACATTCTCGTCGCCTCATATCCCGTAGTAGCATTGTTTGATTCGGGAGCATCCCATTCATTTATATCTGTATAATTTGCGACACGACTAGGAATGGAGTTCGAGACATTGCCAGGGAGGTTAAATATACTCACTGGTAATGGGCTCGTAGGAGTTAGTAGAGTTATTTTAGCATGTAGCGTTGTAGTTTGCGGGCATTCCTTACCCGCCCGGTTGATAGAATTTCCTGTTGGAAATTTCGACGTTATCTTAGGCATGACTGGCTGAAGGACAGTCATGCGACAATAGATTGTCGTAGAGGGAGTGTGTCTTTTGATATTTCAGGCATGAAGCAGTTCACCTTAGTCAGATTAGGGGCAACTCAACAAGGGAAGGGAGTAATAACGGTAATGGAAGAAGTTCAGATTCCGAAGGTAGTTGAAGAGTTTCTAGACGTATTTCCTGAAGAACTTCCAGGGCTACCACCGATTAGAGATATTGAGTTCAGTATAGAATTGGCACCTGGAACTAAACCGATATCAGATCGAGTTTACAGAATGGCGGATTCAGAGCAGGCCAAGGTATATCAGCATATAGAGGAACTGAAGGAGAAGAAGTTCATCCAAGCTAGCATATCGCCGTGGGCAGCGCCAGTGGTACTTGTGAGAAAGAAGGATGGGTCATCCAGATTGTGCATTGACTACAGGAAGCTTAACGCGGCAACAGTGAAGAACAAGTACCCATTACCCAGGATCGACGACTTATTTGATCAGTTGAGCAAAGCTAGAGTTTTCTCCAAGATAGATCTTCGTTCAGGGTACCATCAGGTGAGGGTTCGGAAGGAAGATATTCCCAAGACAGCATTCAGGTCGAAGTATGGGCATTATGAATTCTTAGTAATGTCGTTTGGTTTGACCAATGCTCCAGCAATATTTATGGATTTGATGAATCGCATCTTTATGCCATACTTAGACCAGTTTGTCGTTGTGTTTCTTGACGACATTCTCGTATACTCTGCTAGTGAAGAGGAGCATGAAGACCACCTCAGGAAAGTGTTACAGGTTCTGAGGGAGAACCAGTTATATGCCAAGCTCAACAAGTGTGTGTTTTGGTCGGATCATGTTTCATTTTTGGGTCACATCATATCAGGAGCTGGAGTAGCAGTAGATCCCAAGAAGGTAGAAGCAGTAGAAAGTTGGCCAGTACCCAAGACCGTAGCAGATATGCAGAGTTTCTTGGGATTGGCAGGATATTACAGAAGGTTTGTGTCAGACTTTGTAAGGCTTTCAGCACCCATGACCCGCTTGACCCGGAAGGATGTACCATTCGTTTGGTCGGCAGAATGTCAGGCATCATTTGAGACTTTGAAGCAGAAGTTGATATCAACACCTATTCTTACATTGCCAGTTAGACCCGAAAGTTTTACAGTATATTGTGATGCGTCAGGTAAAGGACTTGGATGTGTCCTTATGCAACATGGAAAGGTGATAGCATATGCATCTAGGCAGCTTCGGGACCACGAAAAGAATTACCTAACTCATGATTTGGAGTTAGCGGCAGTAGTGTTTGCTCTGAAGCTATGGAGGCATTACTTATATGGTGACCGAATGGACATGTACACAGACCATAAAAGTCTGAAATACATCTTTACTCAGAAGGAACTAAACATGAGGCAGAGAAGATGGTTGGAGTTGATTAAAGATTATGACGTAGAGCTTCAGTATCATCCAAGCAAGGCTAATGTAGTAGCAGACGCTCTTAGCAGGAGAGGCGGCACATTTATGTTGACAACACAGAGGCATATCTTAGAAGACCTTCAGGAGATGGGCATCGAAGTTATACTTCCTAGTGATGTAGGAGTTCTAACAAGTCTGCAAGTTCAATCCGACTTGGTAGACAGAATCAAGACAGCTCAGACACAGGACCCAAGGATTCAGAAGCTTAGGGCAGAGTGTGAGTCAGGACTCAGGAAGGAGATGAGAATTCATGAAGATGGAACACTTAGGTTCGGATCACGTCTATGTGTGCCTAGTGGAGATATCAGACAGGAAGTTATGGCAGAAGCTCACAGTTCTCAGTATTCTATTCATCCTGGAGGGACCAAGATGTACCAAGATATCAAGCAACATTTCTGGTAGATCAGGATGAAGAGGGAGATAGCTAGATTTATTTCCCGTTGCTTGGTATGTCAGCAAGTGAAGGCAGAACAGCAGAGGCCAGCTGGATTATTGCAACCGCTTTCTATCCCGGAATGGAAATGGGAGCATATTACAATAGACTTTATGACCGGTTTACCGAGATCACCAAGTGGTAAGGACGCTATTTGGGTAATAGTGGACCGACTTACGAAGGTAGAACATTTTCTTCCTTTCAGAGTAGGACAATCTACAGAAAAGTTGGCAGAGTTGTATATGTAACAGATAGTCAGGCAGCATGGAGTCCCTGTCAGTATTGTGTCGGATCGAGATACTCGCTTTACATCATATTTCTGGAAGAGCTTACATCATAGTCTGGGTACCAAGTTAAGATTTAGCACGACCTACCATCCGCAGACGGATGGGCAATCAGAAAGAACGATTCAGACTTTAGAAGACATGTTACGAGCTTGCACTCTAGATTTTGGAGGGTCTTGGGAGAGTCACCTGCACTTAGTCGAGTTCTCATACAACACTAGTTATCAAGCCAGTATCCAGATGACGCCATTCGAAGCACTATATGGTAAGAAGTGCAGGTCACCGCTTGCATGGGATGATATCGGAGAGAGGAAGATATTAGGCCTAGAAATGATTGTTCAGACGGTTGAAGTGGTTAAGGGAATTAGAGAGCGACTTCGAGTTGCGCAGGACCGGTATCGTCATTGGGCGGACCTGTATCGTAGGCCGATAGAGTTCTCTATTGGGGACCACGTATTCTTGCGGATCTCACCTACTCGTGGGGTCATTAGATTTGGCGTTCGCGGGAAATTGAGTCCGCGGTACGTGGGCCCATTTGTTATCCTTGATCGGATAGACGATGTTGCTTATCGTTTATCCCTCCCACCTTCGTTACGAGAGGTGCATGACGTGTTTCATGTATTCAATTACGTAGGTATGTATCGGACCCAAGCCATATCCTGGATCATTCTGAGCTGGTTGTTGGTACCAACCTGTCTTACGAGGAACAGCCTGTGTTCATTTTGGACCGAAGAGAGAAGATACTTAAGAACCGAACAATTAGTCTTGTCCGTGTTGCTTGGGGTCATCACTCCTTGGGAGAGTCAACGTGGGAACGTGAGGATGATATCCGATCACGGTATCCACACCTGTTTGACTCACAAGGTATATCTCTTTCTGTATACCTTGATTGTCCTGATTCTTCATGCTTATCACCTTATGGGTAGAGCTACTTGATATCGTAGAATGATGAATTTACATATATAGTACTTGCTTTTGATATGGTAAAAATGATTGCTTGCTCACTAGAATTGCTTGTATTAGTTTAGCTCCGATATTTCTACCTGCTTGGATTTGAAATTCCGAGGACGGAATTTTTCTAAGGTGGGTAGAGATGTCACTCCCCATTCCCAGAATGCGTATTTTTATACATGTGCAACTCATATATATTTATTTAATATTTATCATGTATTATCCTGTGTTTAAATTCCTTTAATTTCATGTTAATTAATTATCTGCATTTTATTTCCTACAATTTTATTCCTGCATTTTATTTCTGTATTTTATTTCCTGCTTTTAACTTCTCTGCTTTAGTCTTATTGTGGTTCGGCCATGGCTGGTTATTTTTGGGTTCATGGCGGTTCACAGGAACCGAACCCCCACAAAACCCCACCTACCACCACCCTTCTTATTTAAAGCCCCCATCCCCTTCTCTCTCCTCATAACTCTCCTTCACCATTACTTCTTCTTCTTCTTCATCACTCTCTCCACCTACCAGGAGAAGGCAAGTACATCTTGTTTCTCCTTCACCCATTTTTATGGTTCATTTGTCTTCCTCTTGTGATTCTAAGAGAGTTTACTACTTAGCATTTTTGATTTCTTTGGCTTGTTTCTTCCAGATCTAAGTTGTTGTGTTTTCGGTTGTCTATGGGTTTTGATCTCCCAACCTGGCGTGCTTTTCGGAATAGATAGTTCATATGGCAGAGCTTCTCATTCCACACCATTCTGAACCATGGGAACTTCATTTCTGGCTTGGAACGAAGGCTCCATAAGATTTGAGTTCGGGAGATTTAGTCACGCACACGTTCTTACGTGCGTGCGTGAATTTTGAGTCACGCACACGTTCTTAGAATTGGAAACTGTCCCGAAACCCAAAGTTGGCGGTCGATTTACGACCAGGAT
Source organism: Iris pallida (assembly GCA_029216955.1). Lineage (NCBI taxonomy): Eukaryota > Viridiplantae > Streptophyta > Magnoliopsida > Asparagales > Iridaceae > Iris > Iris pallida. Next base: position 426,762 of record JANAVB010039018.1, read on the forward strand.
ATCGTAAAACTTGGAAAACCGCTTGAACAGCCTTGTAGACAACATAACCGAGATCGAGACCCTATTTTTAGTTTAATTTCTAGTTGGTTATTTTCTGTGAAAAATCAATTTGAAAATCAGGAAAAACTTGACAAAACCTGTTTTAAAAACAATAAATTCTTCCGATCCAACATGCGTCCCGCCAATTCGGGCGACGTGGTCGCGAACCGAAAGCATCGAAAGGTTCGTATCGGCTTCGTGGACGTGTGGGCTTTGACGGATTCAAATTGGTTGCGTGTGCGTGACGAATTTGATGCGTATCCGTCAAAATTTACCGTATCGGCCTCTGTGTAAATTCTCTAATTACTTTGTGCACGCTCATCAGATCGAGATGAAACTTGCGCCAACAGGAGCGTATCATTTTTTTGGTCCTACATGCCAAGTTTGGTCTAATTCTGAGACAGTTGATCAGATCGCCGTTTTGCGGGCCCCACGATTCGATTCAACGGGCGATTTTGTGCACGACCCACCGGAATCCACAATTGGACATATCGTTGGGTTCGTATCATCAAAATGAATTCGTAGACATATAGTTTGACGACTTTAGAGACCATTGGCTCTGGCATGTTTTTCGGTGCAAAGCGGGTCCTACGACGGACACCGTTTTGCTCCGAAATTATCATTTTGTCCTTGTGTCCAAAATTGGACTTAAGGACAGGCAATCATAGCTGGTTTGACTATTCTAAGAATATTGGTAATGTTTGTTTCAGCTTTCGGAGACAGTTGTGATGATTTGGACGTTATGGCTTAGCAATTGACTATATTTTGTTGGATCTGCGTGCAACCTCCAGGCAAGATACCTTGCTTCCCTCTACAGTTCATTTTCATGCTTATAGTTCTTCTGTTTTATTATGTTATCATTTAGTTACTCTAGTTGATATGGATTCATATGTTTTCTACATACTATGTTTACCAGTTTATTGTCTTGCTTGTATATCAGTATTTTAAGACTTGATAGCGTAGTTACACCAGGCTTGATTCACATTATGGTTCATGCTAGAGTTGTCCTTACCTGTGTCATAACTATGTTGTACCATGTCGTCACCTGTATCTTGATTGAGTCGTGTCTACAAGTATGTGTAATTGAACTGCTATTCCTGTACCGTTTCCTCAACCTGCGAGTCCACAATCGGGGCGAGGGTTGACCGTTTGCACCTGCAAGTCCACACTCGGGGCGAGGGTGATTGTCTTGATCTATTTGCACCTGCGAGTCCACACTCGAGGCGAGGGTGATTGTCATGAACTAACCTGCGAGTCCACACTCGGGGCGAGGGTTAGTGATTAGTTCAAACCTGTGAGTCCACTCGGGGCGAGGGTTTGGTATTCCATTGACCTCTTATTTACTTGTTCTTCCAGTAGTTCAATTATGCATAGTAGTTTCCGTATCTATGTCTATAGTCACTTGTCAGTAGCCACTTGTCAGTTCCGTCTCGTTTCATGTTTATATCCTGTTTATATTTCTATGCATGATAGAACTGTTAGATAGGCATGTTTATATGTATCTTGATATATCCCCTGAGGACCTGATGATCTCTTCAGGTTTAGCGATTGTGAGGAGTTAGTTAGCAGATCAGGATGGCGGATGGTTATGACACTTGTAGGTTCAGATGATTACGATATTGCTTGCGAGATTTAGGTATCGATACCATGTTTATTATCCAGCTCGTGCTTTCCTTTCATTATCATGAGATATCCTATTTATTGATTCAGTTTGTAGACTTCTGTTATATTCTTTGGAGTTTTATCGGACATTATGCTAGTGGGCTGCAGACCACGACCCATGGTTGTTCATTCATGTTTATATTACTCTTGTGGATTGAGATATAGATTGCATTGCCTTGATTTGGCAGCATACCATAGCCTTGATAGCATTTACGTATTCGAGTCGGGCTATGTCACGCCCCAGAACCAGAATACCGGAGAGCGGGGGCAGACATAGCCAGCTACGCAATCCCAAAGTACGTTAATACTCTGAAATCACGTATAAGCTGTCAAGACATGGGGGTTACTCTACAAGCCATCAGTCAATCCTATGGTTTAACAGTCCTAGGTATCTCAATCACAGGCAATTATACAAGAGCAAGGAGTACGATCATCATACATACAATAGTAAGGCGTCCCGAACCATATATACATGACTGATCATGAAGCCAGTACCACAGAACTGAGGACTAGCTAGAGTGTTAGTCGTACATGATAAGGACTAGCTATAGTCTAGAATGCACATATCATGTTTATGCCCGTAGGCTACAATATTAAGGAAAATACCAAAACACGAGCTAAATACGTGCTCGGGGCTAAACATTACAAGAGGAGAATTTACATATCGGTAGGAGAATGAAAAAAAACCCACTGAGGCACTCTGGTGCTCCGGCTGGTCACCGTCGAGTAGATGGTGCGGTAGATCCTTCGGGCTCTTCTATCAGAACCTGGCCATGCAAAACCAGTGGGGTCAGACCCCAAATAGCAAGTACCACAAAGGAGGCCGAACTATTAACTAAAAACCAGCAATCATTAGCAATCAACAAGCAAATAAGTAAAGGAGGATCGAGATTTGTGCAGTACCAATGCACTCGTCCCGATCATAGAGAGACTGTAAGTAAATCATCATTGAGCATAAGGTAAACTGGAGAACATGTTAAATAAATAGAACTGGGAAGGTGATATACGATGGGATGACCATGGGACTATTCAGATAACCAGGTTACAACCCGTAAACCAAACAAGGACCGGGGTTGTAACCCTTCGTCTGAACGAAACTTAGTTTTCCCCACCATTTATCGGCAAGATAAAATAAGAAATCAGGATATGTAACAATCATGTACAGGATCAAGACGAGACTAGACAGATTGGACTCCATCCAACAATCAAGGCCAATCATTGCCTACGGCTTTCTACATTAACTAACTAGGATTATCATAAGCCTAGTAACTAGCAAGATGCAGCGAGATTCTTCCAAGTCCAATTACCCGTTTGTTACTACCTGAGTGACCCCAGCAAAGAAAAGGAAAAGATAGCAAGATATAGCAGACATACTGTAGTAAGATACATGTGTCCTAAGGTACCACACTCGACGGCGGGCTGGAAGTGCGCTCATCTCGACGGATAGCAACAAATCCCATGTATATATATATAAGGCCGGGATCAAAGGGGCAACAGGTAACTGGGAAAGTCTCTCCATAAACTACTGGATTATTCTAGTTATTAGACTTAGCCATTTACAGTAGGTACTCCTGACCGTGGTACTCAGGAGTCCCATCCTAGACATGATGCAAGACAAGACAGGTTCATTTGTACAAGCACAATCGTCCACGGTGTCCAAGTTATTCAATCTTATCAAGTCATGCTAGCCGTCGCAACAGCCTTTCAAGAGATATCATGTCAGGTTTATCATGTCAAGAGTGCGCCACGGCGGGCCACTATCAAGTCATTATCATGTCAAGTTATCATGTCAAGAATATCAAGTCAAGAATATCATGTCAAGTTCATTTCAAGAGTGCACCACTACGGGTCACCGTCGTGTCATGTCATTTATCAAGAAGCAAGAAACTTGCACAATTAAATAATAATATATTAATAATATATATATTCTTGAAGCCAAGGAGAAACTCTACAACTTTCATGTTGGGAGTGGAAAGAAATTCTGACCACAATTCAGACAAATAAAACATTTAAACAATCAAAGTGGGACCCATGCGGTCCAAAAGTGGGAGAACAAACATGCGGTCAAAGAGAGTGGGAGGCCACCCATGCGGCTCCGAAATTAATTAAATGCAATCAGTCAACCCTTTAAGGCCAGCAAGCCATATGCGGCTAGCATACAATTGTGCCTGCGGCCAAGAGTGGGAGGGACCCCATGTGGTCAGGAAACAATAAATAGGCCATAAAATCAAATAAGACAAAAGATAGTGGGACCCTCATTAAATGCAAACTCCCACTTCAGCAAGCAAGTCAACTAAAAGAAGCTATATGGGACCCCCCATAATTAATGCAATAAGAAAAGGTTCACGTGAACCATTTAAATATTGGTTCACGTGGCCAAGCAATGATGACATATAATAAAATATATCCTGCAAGTACAGGCAACTCAATAAAAGCCAGGCGATCCAATATTAAATTCAAAGTCCAAAGTACAATGGCCATGCGGCCAGCAAGTGGGAAGAGGCCATGCGGCTCAGTCTCACATTTGCTTGCATGAAAATACAAACAAAAATAAATAAATAATGGCCATGCAGTTGATGGCAAGTATGCATTGGCAAGTGTATACGGCTCCTTTTTTTTTCTACAAGATAAAAAAAATATCACAGTACAAGTGAGCCATGCGGCTCTCAATTGCTTCATATGCGGCTGAGTCTCCCAAGGGGACCTAAATGCAAAAAGGCTTTTAAAGCACACAAAGTCTTATGCGGCTAGTCTTTCCAAGGGAAGGCCTTAAATGCATAAACTATTAAATATTAAGGACCTAAATGCAAAAAGTCATTAAGCACAGCACTTTGGAAATCATTAGAACATAAAGGACCAATACTTAAAGTATTACGAAATAATGAAAAAGGACTTATATGCAAAAGGCATTAAGTCATAAGGAATAGGGACTTAAATGCAAAAAGTGTCACATTTTCAAAAGCTTATGCGGCTGAAGCCTAATGCATGGAATATAATATTATTATAATGCATTCATCTTCAAAAAGCCCATGCGGCCGAAGTATATGCATTGATTATAATATTATTACAATGCATTCATCTTCAGAAACCTATGCGGCCAGGCACAAATTTTCCATGCGGCCCACTTGCTTGATAATGTATGCGTACAATAATAAAGTCATACGGCTCACTGCTTGCATATAAGCATGCAAGAAAATGATATTATGCTTAAGGCCAAAGCTAAATAATTAATACTAATGGTGAATATTTAATACAAGCAATTATTTAATGCTAATGACCAAGGCCCATGCGGCTGGGAATAACCAATGGCCTATGCGGCTCAGGCAAGTTGCATGCAAATGCATGCAAGCTTGCAAACAATTAAATTAAAAGGCCATGCAATAAATAACGCTCATGCGGCCAGAAGCAAAAGTGCTCATGCGGCCAAAAGCAAAATTGACAGCTCTCACAGAGAACATGTCTATAGAAAATACCAGAACATCCAAGCTCCTCCAAACAACAATAGGAACCCAAATCCAGACTCCCATGGGTCAAATTTGGGAAAAATGAAATTCTATGTAACATGGAACCATCAGTTGACAAAAACATGCAAGTTTGACAGATCAAAACCCATGAAAACCGAAATTACCACAAAGCTAGATCTACAACAATCCACTCGGTAAAATCGAAAACTCCAAGTTCTAAACCTGCTTAGAATCATGCAAGGAAGAAGATGGAACAAACAGAAATAAATTTGCTCAAGGTTCGGCAAGGTGTACTTGCCTCTCTCCAATGGCTAGGGTTTGGTGGAAAAAAAATGAATGAGGGTGAATGAGGAGGGAGAGAGAAAAAGTGGCTTATATAACAAGCTCAGGTGATCTCCACCATTTATTCCTCTCCACTCAATCTAAACCATACACCTCACCTCACAAGGAACCAAACTAAACCAAACCAAGTTAAACCAAGTCATGAAAATCCTACACTTAGGAAAATTTTAAAATATCACGCAAATCGATAAATACGAAATACTACTCAAATAAATACGTACCCGTATAAAATACTGATACGGCAAGACGAGCATTACAGGCTAGAGTTCGCTCGATGCGTAGCTAGCTTGCTCACGAGCTCGCGTCCGAAAAGCGGGTGCGGGTCGTGACAAGCCGTGCTCTGATACCATTATGCCACGCCCCGTCCCCTAGAATCGATTATCCTCGCTAAGGCGTGATGTTGCACGAGCCTATATTGCGCTCATGCAAGGCAGTTTCATAACAGTCGATTACAACAGCTTGCGACGGGGTCGTCGCACAGAAGTCCCAAGCAAAAAATATTGAATATACAAGACAACACGAGCATTGAAACAAAATCAGAGTCTTTATTGATAATGAACATAAGATTTCAAAGGTGCGTAGCCAAGATTACAATCACTCAAGCTCACATTTCACTCTAATTATAAGTCACTCAGCTCTCTCTCTCATCTTTCAATATAATTTGATGAGCCAGCGAATGCTTCAGATAGGCGATGTCCATACATTATATCCCTTATATGTTCTGACTCCATGTGGCCGCATGCCTCAAAAATGCCAAGGAACTCCGTACCTCGATGCATACAAGCCAGCTCTGCGCCAACAAGCTTCTACCTGTGCCTGCACATGGAAACTTTGTGGGTGCCAGTACTCAACTGTACCGGTGGAGTGAGCTCCTCACCCACCCATAAAAAACTAACACGTTCATTTACTTTGTGCAACATAATCCCTTTATGATTGTCTTTCTATTCTTTTCATAGGATCAATTTTAAGGCACTTGGCCTATTTATGTCTCTAGACTATCCCCGTGCCATTGCATCAATAACTTGATTATCGTTGTGCCTCTAGACCCTTCACGTGCCAACAACATCAGAGTATCGACTCATGCTTGTCTTTTTGACTCATACTTTGGGATGCAATAACTTGTTTTGTGTCATCGACTTGGTCCGTGCTTTAAACATCGAGGCCGTGCCTCACAATTTGACATGACTTAACCAACTTTACCTTACGGTCCTTCCTGACTTAACTTATGACGACTCAATCCTGACTGGTAGAACTTGTGTTGACTACTCAAATACGATGCCACATTCATGTCGAAGCATGTGTCCTTGCTATAGCAAAATCTTAGGCTTCATAATAGTGTTGCAACCGTACATACTTACTTGATGCAACTCATGTCGTGCTTGCACTTTCCTTAATTCGACCGACACCATGCATGCGGATTACCGCTCAGCATACCAGCTTATCTATATGAAAGGTCACTAACAATGTCAAGCTATCTTGGACTTATAGCTGGGTTAGACGGCAAATCCTTTTGCGCACATACAAAAGTTTTTGAATCACCCGTGCCGATTCACTGCTGGTGCACGTCGATTCCTTACTAGTGCAGGCTATAACTCACTTCTCCCAGGCCGATATGATCCCGGTGCCCCGGTGATCATTCGAGGACTACACATTGTGCATAAGTTGTCCATGACCATGCACCTACGATGACTTCTAGACTCGACGTAAATGTAAGGCCTACATATGAGACAACTTGTTTTCTCTTCTTTAAACTTTTTTATCCATGTTCATGCTTTTCCATTCTTCATGCGAGACTCCCAAGCCACGGGACCGGTCTCGGTGACAAATGGTCGCGTGTACTTTATATTCTTTGAAACACAGGAAATGACTATTGCATAGCCTTCCAGATATACTTGAACAAATGGGTTCCTTTGTGTTCCATAGACCGTGGCATACTTATCCTGGAACCGATCGTGACTCGTGCCTTAGCTTGACTTGTGTTCTATGCATACTTTATATGACGAGCCATGAGATCGTGGGACTATGTGACCTTGACAACCGCAGAAAATATGGGACAGTGCTTGCTATGACTTCGATAGCCCAGCAAAACTTTTGCCTAACTCAATCGTGCAACAACTTAACCCGTAGGACGAGTCAAGTCTATGCCAAGCCTTGGACGATATGACCGAACTTGCTTTACCAAGCATTTATACGTGCGACGCCTATGACTTGGGCTAAGTTCATAGCTTTGTGGCAACTTAAACCAACTTTCCTTCTCCCAAGCCATGGAACGAAGGATCGAGTGTCATTTTGAAATCACGTCGTGCAAGATTTCTAAGCCGATCGTGGGACCTTTTCATATTCTAACTCAATCCGCCAACTTGTGATTATTCCCTTAGCTATGTGGATTCGTCTCTTTTATTATCAAGCCCACTTGTGCAGTTGAAAACTTTTGTTTTATTAGTGTGAAGGTCAAGCTGAGACAAGTTCACCAAAGTCACCCACCTGAGCGAGGAGTTGCATCGACCGAACAGGACTTCGAGCAGGCCGTTGCATGGCTAAGTCCGAACGTCGTTGGCGTTTCGATCCCTCCGATTGAGCTGAGCGGGACGGAGTATTACAAGAGAAATCTTGTGGAATGTCATCGTCTATGGTCCATCATGATTTCTTTATTGCATATATCCCTGTTGATCTTGCTTATTGCTTTTCTGCATGTACATATTAGACAAACAAAATAATATAGATAGTAGTAAATATCATAAGTTTAATGCTCATTAGGACTATGTTAATTTTAAATATCAATACTATAGTGATAGCATAAATCTTAGTGATATCATAATGTTAAACTTAATCGAATAACTATACTCAAAAACATAATTAGATCATTGGGCTAACACTTAGAACTGATGGTATATATAGGCATTCTGGGCAAGTCATTAAAGATGATGATGATGATGTTGTTTTAGTCATTAACATGTTATAATAAATTTAATTAATAGATGGGTCTACAAATTACTCATCATCACTATTAACCTAAACTATGTGTAGCTGAGAATATACATATACGATCTACCATTGTGAATAATTGAGCCTTCAAAAAATTATTGTAGGCTTTAACGACAAGACATGAAGATGAGATACATTTCAAACTGCTACCAATGGGCGATTAGAATATATAGTTCAATCATTTCACATCACTAATACTAAAGATAGAAGACAAAACTATAAATTTTATTAACCTATACTACTATACAATAAGAAAAGTTGGTTTCATCGTGATTTTTTTTCTACCAAATATATCATCACTTAACTATACCAATTATAATTGTTTATTAGATTTAATGAGGGTAGCTAGGTAATTACATATAAAAAAATTAAAGGAATTGTGGTTTGATATTATGGTGTTTTAGCTTTTCCCAAGTATATAAAAAGTTAATTAAAAGATGGTTAAAATACGTTCGACACACATGTATATATACTAGTTCTATATAATATGAAAACTTATATGCTTCACCATGGATCTTTTATGTTCCTAAATTGTCCTTTTTAATCATATGTATGCTTAATAGTAGTAAAATATGCAAATTATACAACTCACCGCAAACATAATTAATAGCCACTAACAATTATACACTTTCAACTACAAGAAATGTTTACCATCTCTAAATAAATTTACTCCAAAATATTTTATATTATTTCAAAATGGATTTGTCTTACAAGTATACATTTAAAAAGTATGAAAAACACAGACAAAAGATACGTGCAACGCACATGTATGACTTCTAGTTTGAAATTAAATAGGAGCATTGGATAATGTTATTGTCCATTAAAATTAAAGGAGCTTCATAAGCTAAAAATTAAGCATTTATAACTAAATCCCAACAAGAATATATGATAAGAATTAATTTCCATCAATATATGACAAAAATTAATGACATAAATCTCCATTTGTATCTACTAAGAACTAAAAACAAATCTCTACGACTATCGAACAAATCAATGGTAGAAGCCTCTATTAACGCTAAACAATAGCTAATAACACAATGTGTATTCACTAAACGAGGATGGATAATTAGAGTTCTTACATTATCAAGTAAGATTATTTAACAAGAAATTATGTTCATGTCTAGGGAGATATCTATGGAGAATACCGATCTAATTCAAAATTTCACATATTTGGAAACGTCTATCATAACCTTCTCTTTGTACTCCACTTGGATGTACCTTAGCTTGGTTCGTGGAAAGAAAAGAAAAAAATTAATTCTTTGCACTTTCTATGGTCATTAGAAATTATAATTTTCATCAAAAAAATTTCGGTATTTGAAGACCAAGCATATAGTTAGAATACATATGGATAGTTTAGCCTAAAATTTTATAATAAATATGTTAGGCACCCTTCCTAACAAACCAGCTTGTGCAAATGAATGATGAGAATTGGACATGAATTCAGTAAAGATCAGAGAATTGGGGAAAGAATCAAGATTAGGGTTTATTGATATCTGGAGAATTACAGAGAAAGGAAAAAAGAAGACGAGATCAAAATTTCAGAAAGAAAATGACAACAGTCAACACTTAGTTACATTTCTCACTCTCACTCTTTATATACAAGTGACTCTGGCTAGTGAGCTGGCTAGTGAGTTGCTGGCGTTATTGCTGACGTGCTTTGCTGAGTCAGGCTGAGCTGTCTTAACTGCCTAACTGCCTGAACAACAACTATTGCACCTCAAGGGACTCTATCAATCCCCACCCCTTATTTTGACCTTGTCTCAAGGTCAAAGTAGGAAAAAAATTTCACAAAGGACTCATATGCCTCCCAGGTTGCAGATTCAGGATTGTTATCCTTCTATTGAACCAACAAATCCACTGATGCTCTGCCTTTTCTTTGTACCAGTCTTCTCTCGAGCACCCAGTCTGGTTCCAGAATAGCCTCTTCAGTCAATGTAGGTATCCCCTCTTATACAGATGTAGTAGTTTCTACATGTTTCTTTAATTGAGATACATGAAAAACAGGATGCAGTTGAGCTTTACTAGGCAAGGCAAGTTTGTATGCCACTGGCCCTACTCTGGCCATGATCTTATAAGGTCCATAGAACTTGGGAGAGAGTTTATGTGGCCTCCTACTAGCCACTGTAATCTGTCTATAGGGTTGAACCCTCAAATAGACCCAGTCCCCTACTTCAAATTCTCTCTCTGTTATATTCATATCAGCATACTTTTTCATTCTATCTTGGACTGACAACAACTTGTCTTTGAGTATTTGAAGAGCATTATCCCTTTGTACTAAAGCCTCAACTACTTCTCGATCTCTTATAGGATCTGATACATATGTTAGCAGATTAGGAGGTTTTCTTCCATAGACTACTTCAAAGGGTGTCACTCTAGTAGAAGAGTGACAATTGGTATTGAACCAATATTCAGCCCACCCTAGAAATCTACTCTACTGCTTGGGCTTGTGGCTGCAAAAATATCTCAAATAACCTTCAATACATCTGTTGGTAACTTCACTTTAGCCATCTGACTGAGGGTGATAGGCTGTGCTATAGTGTAATTCTGTTCCCTAGAGCAGTTCCTTCCAGAACTGACTAGTAAAAATATGATCTCTATCTGATACTATAGTTCTGGGAATTCTATGCAACTTACATACTCCTTCCATAAACACTTGAGCCACTATCTCAGCAGTATAGGGGTGGTTTAGTGAAAAAGATGGATATATTTGGACAATCTGTCCACTACTACTAGGATAGTAGTCTTGTTATAACTACTTAGTAGACCTTCAACAAAGTCCAAGGATACATCCTCCCAAATTTGTGCTGGAATTGGTAAGGGTTGTAATAGCCCAGCAGGTGAAATTGTCTCTGATTTATTCTTTTGACATATTTCACAACTTTTAATGTAGTCTGCAACCTTCCTTTTCATTCCCTTCCAATAACAGACCCTTTTTAACCTTTGCAGAGTCTTGTTGTAACCAGAATAACCTCCAGTAGGGGTGTCATGATGTTCCTGTAACATGATCAAAATAAATGGGGCCTGTGGATCCACTAACAACCTCTGTTTATAATATAATAACCCATCTCTCAAAGCATACTTCTGGCTGTTCAGCTTTCCCTGTTCCCACTTAGCCAATTTCTTCTGATAATAAGTTGATGTAGCCATCTGATTTTTGAAGTCTTGTATCCATGCAGGTACCAACATAGTGTAGGCATTCAACTCCATTTCCCCTATCCTGGACAGACTGTCAGCTGCTTGATTTTCAGTCCCCTTCTTGTATTCCACCCTAAAATGATACCCATGTAGTTTAAGTACCCATTTGTATTGAGCCTCAGTGTAGAGTCTCTGTTCTAACATGTATTTTAGTAGTTTCTTGTCTGTTCTAATGATGAACTCTCTTCCCCACAAATATTGATTCCACTTTTTAACTGCTAAGAGTGTAGCAAGATTTTCCTTCTCATATGTAGGCAATGTTAATGACCTTCCTTTTAGAGCTTGGCTTAAGAAAGCAATAGGTTTGCCTTCTTGCATTAACACAACACCTATTCCATATCCTGAGGCATCACATTCAAGTATAAATTCTTTGTTAAAATCTGGCATCTCAAGTACTGGTGGCCTTGTTAAGGCAGTTTTCAACTGTTCAAAGGCCAAATATGCCTTCTCATTCCAACAGAAAGCATTCTTCTTAGTTAACCCAGTTAGGGGTTTGGCAATAGTACCATAGCCTTGTATGAACCTCCTGTAGTAACTAGTTAACCCTAAGAAGCCTCTCAATTCCTTGAGTGTTTGGGGGCTAGGCCATTGCATCACTGCCTGAATTTTGGACTGATCTACCTCCACTCCTCTATCAGTTATAATGTGCCCCAAGTAATCGACCCTTTGTTTAAAAAATTGACATTTGCTTCTCTTAAGCCTTAACTGGTGTTCTATCATTCTTTGAAGAACCTTCTCTACATGTTCCAGGTGCTTCTCTAATGTGGTACTATAGATTAATATATCATCAAAGAAGACCAGAACAAACCTTCTTAAAAATTCTTTGAAAACCTCATTCATCATGCACTGAAAGGTGGAAGGAGCATTAGTAAGCCCAAATGGCATTACTAAAAATTCATAATGCCCTTCATGGGTCCTAAAGGCAGTTTTTGCCACATCTTTCTCTGCCATCCTAACTTGGTGATACCCAGCCCTCAAGTCAAGCTTAGTAAAGTACTTGGACCCTTGCAACTCATCAAATAATTCTTCTATAAATGGAATGGGAAATTTATCTTTGATAGTTCTCTGATTCAATAGCCTATAGTCAATACACATCCTCCAACTGCCATCTGCCTTTTTAAGCAAAATTACAGGTGATGAATATGAACTTGTTACGCCCCAGAACCAGAATATTGGTGTTACGCCCCAAAATTCTATATGTCCCAATTACGACGGTATATTCCGGACCCGAGCCACATTCTAGACCATTCGGAATTGGTTGTTGGTACCAACCTTTCGTATGAGGAGAGGCCCGTGTCTATTTTGGACCGGAGGAAAAAGATACTCAAGAACAAGGCTATTAAATTAGTCCGTGTTGCATGGGGTCATCACTCTCTGGGTGAGTCAACGTGGGAGCGTGAGGACGACATCCGATTGCGATATCCCTACCTGTTTGACTCGTGAGGTATAATGTCTTTCTTATGCCTTACATTTTCCCTTCCTTGCTTGCATTGTATGATTGTATGATTGGACTGCTTAGTGTAGCTTGCCTGTGCTTAGTGTAGCTTGTCGTAGGAATCTCTAGCTCCTTGATTAAATTTCGAGGACAGAATTCTTTTAAGGTGGGTAGAGTTGTCACCCTCATTTCCCGTATTTCCCGTATTTCGTATTTATACTCGTATCTGGATTTTTGGCATATATTTTTATTTTTCTCAACTTGTGGGATTTCGATATTTCTCGTATTTTGGGTTTTGGCATGGCTCGGTTTTATTGGGGATGGTTCGGTTTGGTTCGGTTTATGTGTTGGAACACCCTAGCCCTACACTCCACCCTCAACACACCACAACTCCCCCTCTTTATATCCCCACCTACCACTCTCTCTCCTCATAACTTCCACCATTAATTTTCCTTCTTTTTCTTCTTCTCCTTCCTCCACAACTCTCCCAACCCTAGGCAAGTGCATCTTGCCACTACATGAGAACCCTCTTTTCCTTGTCCATTTGCTAGATTAGGACATGGTGATCAACATTAGAACTTGGGTTTTGTGATTTGGAGCCTCCATTGTTGTAGATCTAAGTTATATCTATTTTTGGATTTTGCATGGTTTGAGCTACTTAAGTTGGATTTTATGGGTTTTTGATGTTTCCTTGTGGAAGAGCATTCAATTCCACCCTAATTGGAACTTTGGAAATCCGGATTTGGAGTTCGGATGGCCAAGTTATGATGCTTTGAAGCCTTGGGGTTCATCCATGGTGTTCTTGCTGTTTGGAAAAGACAGTGAGCAGTGTGCAGAGCTATTTAGCTTTCTTGCTTGATTGTTAAATCCATTTGTCCTGTCTTGCATCATGTCTAGGATGAGACTCCTGAGTACCACGGTCAGGAGTACCTACTAAAATGGATTAAGGCTAATAACTAGAATAACACAGTAGTCATGAAGAGATGACACAGCTACAGGCAATCCCGTTACATGGGCGCTCCAGGGATTTGTAGCCTGCCGTCGAGTAGGGCGCATTTCCAGCACACTGTCAGGTGTTGCACCCTCTAAGTCACCTAAGGGTACATGCGTCTTCTGGACGATGTACCCACCTGAATTCAACCCTAATCTTTCGTCCTGGGTAACCTGGATGGTCTGCAGGGCTTGTGGCTGTGGAACAATCTCATTGCATCTTGTTAGTAATTAGGCCTGTGATAACCCTAGTTAGTTAAAGTAGTAAGCCGTAGGATCTGCTTGGCCGTGATTGATTAAATGAGGTATAACCAGTCTAGTCATGTCTTGATCCCATGCAAGATTGCTTCCTGTCTTGATTACTTACATTACTTATCTTGCCGATAAATGGTGGGAAACCAAGCTCTGTTCAGATGAAGGGTTACAACCCCGGTCCTTGTTTGGTTTACGGGTTGTAACCTGGCTATCGGAATAGTTCCATGGTTATCTCGTCGTATATCATCCTGATATGTTTTCGTAATTTTAGTTTTAATATTAGATTTTCTGTGCTGATTGCTGGCTTTTGTTCTTATTTCGTGGCCCCCTTGTGGCACTTGCTCTTTCTGGGGTTGACCCAGCTGGTTTTGTGTGGCCAGATTTCGGAGCAGCTCCCGAGGATCTACCAAGCTTCCAGCCCAATGGTGAACACTAGACGGAATCCGGGCCAAGAGTAGGTTTTCTATTTTGTTTCGCTCACTCTATTGTAAAAATTATTCTTTTGAGGCATTTAGCCGACGAGCACCTGTTAGCTCGAAGCACTTTTACGTACTGTCTGCCTACGGGCTGTAAACATGATTGACAAATCTTAGGGTTGATCATGTATGACTAAACTCTTGCTAGTCCTAACATTTTGTAACGACTAGCTTCATGATTAGCTGAATATGTAATATTTGGGACGCCTTATTATTGTATATTTAATGATCATACATCTTGCGACTTTACTTACTTGTGGTGATTGAGACACTAGGCTTGTTCATGACCATAAGAGACTGTTGGCTTGTAGAAAACACTCACATATCTAGACAGCCGTGACCGTATATCGAGGTGGTTTCCATTTCAATATACGTAGCTGGCTATGTCTGCTCCCGCTCTCCAGTATTCTGGTTCTGGGGCGTGACATGGTTTAAGTGGTGGCCCATGCAGGTCTTGTAAATCAAGACTGCAGCTGATAATTGTAATTAAGTCAGACTGCAGCTGATAATAATTGTGTATATGTTACTATACCATCTGGCTATGTTTTGTAAAGCCAGATCTCAAGAGCATTTTGACTAAGCGTTTGGGACGCCTTACTGCTTTATCTTACATGTTCTCTATTCTTGCTTCTTGTTTGAATGATTGAGACAATAGATGTGAAGTGACCATAGTAAGACTTTCATGTAGTATGCACCCCCTCGTCTGGTTAGACAGCATTGATCGTATTATACGGTATTCATCTACCCGTAATACGTAGCTGGCTGAGTCATTCTCCCGCTCTCCAGTATTCTGGTTCTGGGGCGTGACAAGGTTTTAGTGGTGGCCTATGCAGGTCTGATTTCAGACTTGTGGGGTGTTTTGATTTATAGGATGTCTCAATCACATGTGTTCCCCCTTTGATCTTATGATTCGTTATTCTCAACCCTTGCTTGACATTCCGGTATCCTTTGACTTCATTGATCCTTCATGTCCGGTTGTTTGATTGTTCTCTTGTCCTTTTTCTTAGGGGCACTTCGTCCGCATCGGTTAGAGCTGGACAACAGCAGGGGCAACATGGGCAACATGACCAGGTTGGTCAGCAATAAGGGCCAGTCTCACCTCAAGAGGCTATTCAAGAAGAAGTGATAGTGGAAGCAGCAGCTGGATCGCAATATCCGGATGTTCTACCACCACCAACGGTTCCACCTATCCAAGTGGACACACCAGCCCTTCTGGAGATCATGAGAGGAATGATGGCTACTCAGCAACATCAGATGTTGGCCCAGCAGCGCATGCACACTCAGCTACAAGAGCAGAATGTGTTGCTCAACCAAGGGTTGCAGACGGCTTTGGAAAGAGGAATGAGGACTGATTCAGGAGCATCAGCCAGGTTTTGTAAGTACAACCCCCGCCGTTTCGAGGGCACGGGGGATGCCATCTCAGCAGATGCATGGCTTAAGGATATTGAGGCTATTCTGACAGCAGCTAAGGTACCGGCAGAAGAACGTGTGGATCTAGTAAAGTTGTTACTTCAGGATCTCGTACGTGATTGGTGGGAATCAGAGGAAGTGGGCATCAGACGTCCTGTGGCTTGGGACGATTTCATTGCAAGATTCAAGACCAAGTACTATGGAGCTGTGGCACGGTTTGAGCTACAACAGAAGTTTATCAACCTCAGGCAGGCCGGCAAGACTGTAGATGCTTATGCAGCAGAGTTCTGCAGATTGAGTAGATTCGCCCCAGAGATGGTAGCAACAGAGAGCCAGAGGGCCATGAGGTTTCAGCAAGGGTTTCATCTTGAACTCTTACAACTGATAGAGGGGCACAATTACCAAACTTTTGACGAAGTATTGACGGCAACTCGAAGGCATGAGATCACCATTCAGAGGCTTGCGACAAGGACTGGGGGTCAGAAGAGATCCCACAGTCAGATTGAAGAAGGAGGGAGAGCAGCGCCCCGAATAACAGCACCATCCACTGGCATTCGTATCCACGATGTGGCGATACGAGGACCAGCACCACCATCCAGGCAGCAGCAACAGCAACAGAGGAAGAACCAGCAATCCCCGGCGGGCTACACTTATTGTGGGAAGATGGGGCACACTAGAGATGTGTGTCGGATATTGAATGGACTGTGTCTGATATGTGGAAATCCAGACCATCGGGTTACCACATGTCCCTTGAATTCGAGGTCAGGAGGACCAGGGCAACAGTTTCCTGCTCTGCCAGCACCAGGGGCAGGCCAGTATCGAGGACCAGCGGTGGCAGTAAGGCCGTTGGCACAGCGTCCGTTAATGTCGCAGGCTCAGATGTTTCGGCAGCAGGGGCCGCCGATGCAGCAACACCAGCATAGACCACCCCAGCATCATCAAGGAAGGGGCCAGCAACAGCATCAGGCTAGGCCGCAGCATGGAAACCAGCAAGGAGGTCGAGGGCAAGCATTCACTCTATCCTTGGAGGAGGCATTGGCATCGGGAGATGTTGTGGCAGGTAACATTCTCGTCGCCTCATATCCCGTAGTAGCATTGTTTGATTCGGGAGCATCCCATTCATTTATATCTGCACAATTTGCGACACGACTAGGAATGGAGTTCGAGGCATTGCCAGGGAGGTTAAATATACTCACTGGTAATGGGCTCGTAGGAGTTAGTAGAGTTATTTTAGCATGTAACGTTGTAGTTTGCGGGTATTCCTTACCCGCCCGGTTGATAGAATTTCCTGTTGGAAATTTTGACGTTATCTTAGGCATGGACTGGCTGAAGGACAGTCATGCGACAATAGATTGTCGTAGAGGGAGTGTGTCTTTTGATATTCTAGGCATGAAGCAGTTCACCTTAGTCAGATCAGGGGCAACTCAACAAGGGCAGGGAGTAATAACGGCAATGGAAGAAGTTCAGATTCTGAAGGTAGTTGAAGAGTTTCTAGACGTATTTCCTGAAGAACTTTCAGGGCTACCACCGATTAGAGATATTGAGTTCAGTATAGAATTGGCACCTGGAACTAAACCGATATCAGATCGAGTTTACAGAATGGCGGATTCAGAGTAGGCCAAGGTATATCAGCATATAGAGGAACTGAAGGAGAAGAAGTTCATCCAAGCTAGCATATCGCCGTGGGCAGCACCAGTGGTACTTGTAGGAAAGAAGGATGGGTCATCCAGATTGTGCATTAACTACAGGAAGCTTAACGCGGCAACAGTGAAGAACAAGTACCTATTACCCAGGATCGACGACTTATTTGATCAGTTGAGCAAAGCTAGAGTTTTCTCCAAGATAGATCTTCGTTCAGGGTACCATCAGGTGAGGGTTCGGAAGGAAGATATTCCCAAGACAGCATTCAGGTCGAAGTATGGGCATTATGAATTCTTAGTAATGTCGTTTGGTTTGACCAATGCTCCAGCAATATTCATGGATTTGATGAATCGCATCTTTATGCCATACTTAGACCAGTTTGTCGTTGTGTTTCTTGACGACATTCTCGTATACTCTGCTAGTGAAGAGGAGCATGAAGACCACCTCAGAAAAGTGTTACAGGTTCTGAGGGAGAACCAGTTATATGCCAAGCTCAGCAAGTGTGAGTTTTGGTCGGATCACATTTCATTTTTGGGTCACATCATATCAGGAGCTGGAGTAGCAGTAGATCCCAAGAAGGTAGAAGCAGTAGAAAGTTGGCCAGTACCCAAGACCGTAGCAGATGTACGGAGTTTCTTGGGATTGACAGGATATTACAGAAGGTTTGTGTCAGACTTTGCAAGGCTTTCAGCACCCATGACCCGCTTGACCCGGAAGGATGTACCATTCGTTTGGTCGGCAGAATGTCAGGCATCATTTGAGACTTTGAAGCAGAAGTTGATATCAGCACCTATTCTTACATTGCCAGTTGGACCCGGAGGTTTTACAGTATATTGTGATGCGTCAGGTAAAGGACTTGGATGTGTCCTTATGCAACATGGGAAGGTGATAGCATATGCATCTAGGCAGCTTCGGGACCACGAGAAGAATTACCCAACTCATGATTTGGAGTTAGCGGCAGTAGTGTTTGCTCTGAAGCTATGGAGGCATTACTTATATGGTGACCGAATGGACATGTACACAGACCATAAAAAGTCTAAAATACATCTTTACTCAAAAGGAACTAAACATGAAACAGAAAAGATGGTTGGAGTTGATTAAAGATTATGACGTAGAGCTTCAGTATCATCCAGACAAGGCTAATGTAGTAGCAGACGCTCTTAGCAGGAGAGGCGACACATTTATGTTGACAACACAGAGGCATATCTTAGAAGACCTTCAGGAGATGGGCATCGAAGTTATACTTCCTAGTGATGTAGGAGTTCTAACAAGTCTGCAAGTTCAATCCGACTTGGTTGACAGAATCAAGGCAGCTCAGGCACAGGACCCAAGGATTCAGAAGCTTAGGGCAGAGTGTGAGTCAGGACTCAGGAAGGAGATGAGAATTCATGAAGATGGTACACTTAGGTTCGGATCACGTCTATGTGTGCCTAGTGGAGATATCAGACATGAAGTTATGGCAGAAGCTCACAGTTCTCAGTATTCTATTCATCCTGGAGGGACCAAGATGTACCAAGATATCAAGCAGCATTTCTGGTGGAACGGGATGAAGAGGGAGATAGCTAGATTTGTTTCCCGTTGCTTGGTATGTTAGCAAGTGAAGGCAGAACAGCAGAGGCCAGCTGGATTATTGCAACCGCTTCCTATCTCGAAATGGAAATGGGAGCATATTACAATGGACTTTGTGACCGGTTTACCGAGATCACCAAGTGGTAAGGACGCTATTTGGGTAATAGTGGACCGACTTACGAAGGTAGCACATTTTCTTTCTTTCAGAGTAGGACAATCTACAGAAAAGTTGGCAGAGTTGTATATGCAACAGATAGTCAGGCAGCATGGAGTCCCTGTCAGTATTGTGTCGGATCGAGATACCCGCTTTACATCATATTTCTGGAAGAGCTTACATCATAGTCTGGGTACCAAGTTAAGATTTAGCACGACCTACCATCCGCAGACGGATGGGCAATCAGAAAGAACGATTCAGACTTTAGAAGACATGTTACGAGCTTGCACTCTAGATTTTGGAGGGTCTTGGGAGAGTCACCTGTACTTAGTCGAGTTCTCATACAACAATAGTTATCAAGCCAGTATCCAGATGACGCCATTCGAAGCACTATATGGTAAGAAGTGCAGGTCACCGCTTGCATGGGATGATATCGGAGAGAGGAAGATGTTAGGCCTAGAAATGATTGTTCAGACGGTTGAAGTGGTTAAGGGAATTAGAGAGCGACTTCGAGTTGCGCAGGACCGGCATCGTCATTGGGCGGACCAGCATCGTAGGTCGATAGAGTTCTCTGTTGGGGACCACGTATTCTTGCGGATCTCACCTACTCGTGGGGTCATTAGATTTGGCGTTCGCGGGAAATTAAGTCCGCGGTACGTGGGCCCATTTGTTATCCTTGATCGGATAGGCGATGTTGCTTATCGTTTATCCCTTCCACCTTCGTTACGAGAGGTGCATGACGTGTTTCATGAATCTTAATTACGTAGGTATGTATCGGACCCAAGCCATATCCTCGATCATTCTGAGCTGGTTGTTGGTACCAACCTGTCTTACGAGGAACAGCCTGTGTTCATTTTGGACCGAAGAGAGAAGATACTTAAGAACCGAATAATTAGTCTTGTCCGTGTTGCTTGGGGTCATCACCCCTTGGGAGAGTCAACGTGGGAACGTGAGGATGATATCCGATCACGGTATCCACACCTGTTTGACTCACAAGGTATATCTCTTTCTGTATACCTTGATTGTCCTGATTCTTCATGCTTATCACCTTATGGGTAGAGCTACTTGATATCGTAGAATGATGAATTTACATATATAGTACTTGCTTTTGATATGGTAAAAATGATTGCTTGCTCACTAGAATTGCTTGTATTAGTTTAGCTCCGATATTTCTACCTGCTTGGATTTGAAATTCCGAGGACGGAATTTTTCTAAGGTGGGTAGAGATGTCACTCTCCGTTCCTAGAATGCGTATTTTTATACATATGCAACTCATATATATATATTTAATATTTATCATGTATTATCCTGTGTTTAAATTCCTTTAATTTCATGTTAATTAATTATCTGCATTTTATTTCCTACAATTTTATTCCTGCATTTTATTTCTGCATTTTATTTCCTGCTTTTAACTTCTCTGCTTTAGTCTTATTGTGGTTCGGCCATGGCTGGTTATTTTTGGGTTCATGGCGGTTCACAGGAACCGAACCCCCACAAAACCCCACCTACCACCACCCTTCCTATTTAAAGCCCCCATCCCCTTCTCTCTCCTCATAACTCTCCTTCACCATTACTTCTTCTTCTTCCTCATCACTCTCTCCACCTACCAGGAGAAGGCAAGTACATCTTGTTTCTCCTTCACCCATTTTTATGGTTCATTTGTCTTCCTCTTGTGATTCTAAGAGAGTTTACTACTTAGCATTTTTGATTTTTTTGGCTTGTTTCTTCCAGATCTAAGTTGTTGTGTTTTCGGTTGTCTATGGGTTTTGATCTCCCAACCTGGCGTGCTTTTCGGAATAGATAGTTCATATGGCAGAGCTTCTCATTCTACACCATTCTGAACCATGGGAACTTCATTTCTGGCTTAGAACGTAGGCTCCATAAGATTGGAGTTCGGGAGATTTAGTCACGCACACGTTCTTACGTGCGTGCGTGAATTTTGAGTCACGCTCACGTCTTTACGTGTTAGCGTGAATTTTTGGTCCCGCTCACGTCTTTACGTGCGTGCGTGAATTTTTAGTCACGTACACGTCCTTACGTGTTAGCGTGAATTTTTAGTCATGCACACATCTTTACGTGCGTGCGTAAATTTTTAGTCACGCTTACGTCCTTACGTGTTAGCATAAATTTTGAGTCATGCTCACATCTTTACGTGCGTACGTAAATTTTTAGTCACGCACACATCTTTACGTACGTGCGTGACATTTGAGTTACGCTCACGCCTTTGCGTGCGTGCGTAGATTACTTTTCACGCTCATGCTGTGCGTGCGTGAATTACCCTTCACGCTCACGCTGTGCGTGCCAACGTGAACCACTTTTCACGCTCACGCTGTTTATACGCTCACTCCTACCTACTAGACTTGGCGTGACTTGTTGGCCTTAGCATAGACTTGTTGGCGTGACTTGTTGGCCTTAGCATAGACTTGTTGGCGTAACTTGTTGGCCTTAGCATAGACTTGTTGGCGTGACTTCCTGACCTGGGTGTTTCTATTTGTTCTATAATTTATTCATTTAATGGTGGCATGATAGTTCTCTTATTATATCCTTATGCTTTTTTGCATGAACTCGATAATCTTAGCATGTTAATATTTTTAATACATATGGTTGTGTAGAACGTGCCTTGTGTCTTGACTGGTTTATGGATACCCAGTAAGACTGGAACTTAACCTTGAGAGTTATAGACTCGGCCCCATTTAATACTAATTGACTTTCATGCCTTGTCACCATTGATGATAATGGTTATCTTGACTAAAATTGATCATGCGTTCCTAGTTGGAACTAAGAGACTGGCTAGTCGTCTTATTGAATTGAATGAATGAGACACGTTCATGTAATGAACTATTGTAATCGATTAGCCGATCTCGAATATTGACATACAGGCACATGCAGGCTTCAATTTTATTTATTTATTTATTTATTTATTTTACAAAAGCAACATGTGTACTTTATGGTCAAGGCATGATTACTCCATGGTTAGATTTGATTGTTGCATTACGCTATGTAAGACCTACAACCTAGCTGTACGGGTATCGTTGTAGAGTTGCGCATATCGTACCCCGTACGAAATACTCATTTGAATGACCATGATCCACGACATGGGATTTCACTCAACGTAGAGACTATTAAGTTAAATAAAATAATGATTGCATGGAGAGAATGGATCCTCGAGTTCTTACATGGCAGCCCTCTTGGGACTAGTAGTGCCCGACAGGCCGGCTGGTTTCCACAGATACTGTAAACCTGCCACACGGGCAGGGAGCGGTATCTGCTTATATTATTATTATTGTATATTGATGACGGGTGTCCCGCTAGGACTCGTCTAATTTATGATTGGCGCAATTGATTGACTGGATAGACTAGCCTTGCTCGCACATAGTAAGAACTGAGGAATCCCTATTTGCATAAGTCCAAGATAACTTGGGACTCACAATAGCAAGCCGTAGGAGTTGATTTGGTCGTTCAAGATGATTTGTTTGTGTACTGTACCTACTCTGTTGCCTAACTGAGATGATCAGAATGTCAGGACATGACGGGCCAACTTCTGTCCTTGTTTGGTTGGGAGGTTGGTTCGAAGTATCGTGATGTTATGTGAATCCTAGTGGAAAGCAGAGATCTATTATTATATTCTCTTACTTACTGGTTTAATCCTTCATATCGTGTTTCCTTGTGGTACTTGCTATTAGAGGTCTAACCTCTCTGGTTTTGCATGGCCAGATTTAGAGCCGGTTCCCGAGGACTCAACTTACTTCCACCTCCAAGATGGTCAATACTAGGGAAATGATCGCAGGAGGACTCGAGTGGGTTCCTTACTTCACCGCTCGTTTTGTTATTTACTTCATACTTAGCCGTTTGGCACCGATATGTTAGTCGGATTGTCTTGCACGTACTTTTACATAATTGTAATTAAGTCAGACTGCAGCTGATAACAATTGTGTATATGTTACTATACTATCTAGCTATGTTTTATAAAGCCAGATCTTAAGAGCATTTTGACTAAGCGTTTGGGACGCCTTACTGCTTTATCTTACATGTTCTCTATTCTTGCTTCTTGTTTGAATGATTGAGACAATAGATGTGAAGTGACCATAGTAAGACTTTCATGTAGTATGCACCCCCTCGTCTGGTTAGACAACATTGATCGTATTATACGGTATTCATCTACCCGTAATACGTAGCTGGCTGATTCATTCCCCCGCTCTCCAGTATTCTGGTTCTGGGGCGTGACAGCATATCCTCTTCATCCACTATCATGTACAGCTTCTTCTCTTTACACCTATGGCCTTTAAACCATTTTTCATCACACATGAAACAAAGACCCAAGTTCTTCCTTCTAGTCAGCTCACTGGGAGAAATAGTATTTGTATGCTAGTTAACTGATGCTTGTGACCCCTTCGAGGAAGTATTCAAACTACCACTGTTGCTAAACTTTTTGTTGTCTTCATTGGCAGGTAGTCCACTTTGCACATATGACGCACTTAGATTTCCCCCTCCTGACTTTGCAAAAGAAGAGTATGTTCTGTAATTTTTCTTCACAGCTATTAGTTTATCTTCATATAACCTTGCCAACTGCATTGCTATAGGTAGGGTAGCTGGTTTGGAAATCTGCACCTCAAACCTTATCTCATCTTTTAACCCACCCATGTAATGGCTAATCAAGCTAACTTCACTAAACCCTTGAACTTTCTTAGATATGTTCTGGAATTGGAAGTTGTATTCCTGTACAGTTCCTTCTTGTTTCAGGATTTTCAACTATATCACATGATCTGTAAACTATGAAGGACCAAATTCTATTCTGATGGCTTGGCAAAAATCTTCCCAGCTCACATTTTCTCCCCTGGTCTTCATTAACTAGTCAAACCAGTGAGCAGCCCTTCCTTTCATCTGAACAGAACTAATGTCTACTCTTTCATACTCAGGTATTTTGTAATATTTGAAGTATCTATGAAATCTCAATAACCATTCCTCCACTTCTGTAGTGCCATCAAAATGAGGAAGCTTTAACCTGAGTGTGGGGTTTCTACTATTCTGGGTGTACTGACCCATACTTGGGTTCCCTCTCTGATTTTTTCCAGAGGAGAAATTAGGGTTGACAGATCTCGTATGTGTCCCAAAAATTTCAACATCCATGGAGGAAAATTGGGCATTTGGATTGACACTAGCATTGACAAACCCTTGTGAAGAATTGCCACCAATTCTTGAAGGATTATGACCAGTCCCCACATAATTGGGAATTGCAGTGGAAGACACTGATTCTACATTGTTGATATTAGGGTTTCCTTGATTAGGGTTTGGGTTTTCTCCCTCACGCCTAACCCTAAACATTTCCTCCATGATTCTTTCAAGATTGGAAGCAAGTCGATCAACCTTACCTTCCAAATTCTGCAGACGCGCCTCGCCATTAATGGCGAACCTTCTTGGTGGAGATCCATGGAGCGATCCTTGGCAGCTCTGGTCGGGATCTTCGAATGCCTCCATGAATGGATCTAGGTTCTGCTCTGATACCAAATTGTTAGGCGCCCTTCCTAACAAACCAGCTTGTGCAAATGAATGATGAGAATTGGACATGAATTCAGTAGAGATCAGAGAATTGGGGGAAGAATCAAGATTAGGGTTTATTGATATCTGGAGAATTACAGAGAAAGGAAAGAAGAAGACGAGATCGAAATTTCAGAAAGAAAATGACAACAGTCAACACTTGGTTACATTTTCCTCTCTCACTCTTTATATACCAGTGACTCTGGCTAGTGAGTTGCTGGCATTATTGCTAACGTGCTTTGCTGAGTCAGACTGAGCTGTCATAACTGTCTAACTGTCTGAACAACAACTATTGCACCTCAAGAGACTATCAAAATACAAAAAATTGGAAGAGAAAGTGAACTCGAGGGTTATATTTTCTTTTCTCTAAGAGCTAATTTTTTTTTCTGCTTCTTTTAATTGGCGTCCAAATACATAAAATAAATATATATTTTTTCAAGATTTTTATTCCTCAATCCAAATGTGGCCATCTAAAATCCTAGCTGACTACTCTGGTAGGGCCCCAAAACATGTGTAATTAAACCATCTACCCGCCCATGGAGAAAAAAAAAAAAAAAAAAAAAATCCAGTTCCACTCCACCACCCAAGCAAAATTGAACCACTCCCTGTGAACAATCCCAACAATTCATTCTTCCAACTCAACAGCCTATAAAACTCGGTTTAATTCCCATTTGTCAAAATTAAAACCTCTCCCTCTCCCTCTCCCTCTCCCTCCTCGAACCTCTCGCTGATGGCGGCTCACGGACCGCTTCCCTCTATTGACCCGGATCTCTGCTTCCTCTCCCCGGAATAAATCCTATCAAATCCCTAACCCTAACCTAACCATAATCTTCCAGTTCCCGAAACCCTAACCCTAACCCTAGCTCGAAGCTGATGGCGAGCAAGTGGAGGAAGGCGAAGACGGCGCTGGGTCTCAAGCTCTGCGTCTACGCCCCGAGGACCCCCGGCGAGGACTCTCCGCCGTCGGATAGGCTCTCGGAGGTGTCTTCCGCCGTCGGATCTCCGTCGGAGGTGTCTTCCGCCTCCGCCGCCAAGTCCGTCAGCAAGTCGTCGAAGGTTCGTCGAATTCTCATCCAATTTCCTGCTTTGACCCCTGGAATTTTGTGAAATTGCAAATCCCCCTCCCCTGTAAAGTTTGGTGCTTTGTATCAAATCATGGAGTTTGTGCTAGTTTCTGATTAAATTTCTGTTTACTTTGGATTTTTTTCCCCAATGTTTATTGCATTTTTTTGTGCTTTTGTACTCCTGGAATTTGTGAAATAGCACTTTTTCCCTCCTCACAAGAAAAGTAATGGCACTTTCCCCCATAAATTCGGTGCTTCTGCATCAAGACATGGAGTTGGAATCGATCATCAGTCAAATTCGATGAAAAAGTCGCACTCTTTGCTGCTATTTTGTCATATTACTTTTTCGGTCCTCCCGGAATTTACGTAATTGCGCTTATCCCCAATAGCTTCTTTCTGGTGCTGATGTACCAAATGTAGCTATTTTGATGTCATAGCACTATAGCAGTGTAGCAAATGCAACTGAAGCTTTCATTCATTGCTATATTTGATGCCATTTCTCACTTTCGCCCCGGAATTCGCGTAATTGCACTTTTTGCCCATCAGGAGCCATGGAGATCTGGATGATGGTGTTTTTTTTCCTCAGCTTTAGTTCGTCTTTCTTTGGTGGGGAAAAAGTGGACTTAGTGCCTTTGAGGCCCAGAGCCATCATGGTTACTAAAAAAGACAACTTGGGATTACTTTTTCCCTAAGATTAGAACAGCCTGGAAAGGGGAATTGGACTCATTGATCAACAAATTCATCATTGTTTTAGAAATAAAATGAAAGGTTAAGCTTCATGCTTTGGAGAGAAATGGATCAAATTGACACTTTTAGGTGGTAGTTTTTGTTAAACAAGCTTGAATTCTCCGCTGTTAGTTGTAAAAGTTTTGGAGGTCATTAGTAAAGGAGACACTTTAGGTTATGTTTGTTAAGACAAGATCATTTGGGATCACCTTCTTAATGTTGCATGTTACATTAAGTAAAGAGAAAATGAGTTCATAATTAGCATTATGGTGCTACATTTAAGAAGAATCGAAGGGTTAGCATCGGTTTTCAATCTGAATCGACTGGTTTCAGTAGATTTGGGATTTTCACACGCTCCAATTCCGATCTGAAACAGCAGAACTTATCAGTTTCGGGCAACACTCAAAATTTTGGTCTGGATTCATGGGTTTTGGTTGAACTATTGATCTGTTCGTTACCTGTTGAGTGAAGGACAAAATACTGATTTCCTGCATCATGATATATACTTATGAATATTTTCACAATGTGGGTGGTACTTTGATAGAATCTATGGTTGCTAGTTAAAGTTGGTTCATCCATTATCTGTTGATAAAGATTAAACAAGTTAGATTTTTTTTTTTTTTTCTGCATCATGGTAAACATGTTTGTGGTTAACTTGCAAACTGTAGCAGTATAAAAATTGCGGATTCATGGAGACTGATATACAGCTTTCATTATTAGGAGGCATCATGATAAATATGCTTATTGTGAATACTGACAAATTTTAATGTTAACGGTATTCAAAATGATTGAAGGTTGATGGAGTCTGGAGACCATTATAGATAACATATATTGTATGATGTTACATATATACCTTATATCCTGTTTTTTACTGAATTGATTATTCATGCAGTTCCATAACATGTGCTGTCATCAAAATTGATATGTTGACCACTCCCTTTAGGGAGAGACGAAAAAGTATCAACTACATTTCCACTAGTTGGATTGGTTGAAGTGGGTGCCAGCAAAGACGATAACCGTTTAAAGATCCATAAATTAAGTGTTGAGATTTATATATGCTTTAATTCTCAGTGTGAATCAACTTGATGTGACCTGTTGATTGGTGTTTATCCTTTGATTCCACATGAGCTTCCGGCTTGACGAAGAATGGTTTTGGTCAAACTGTACAGACGATAAGTTTGAGGCCTTCCAATTCAAAGATGTCGCATCATGATGTTTTGCCTATTAATTTACTATCTTAGGTTGGGGTTGACTTTCGATGTAATATTTTTGGTAAGTTGTTTAGACCAATAACAAACAGAGATATGCACTGGAAATTTCTTCATAAAGGAAATAGTGGAAAGTAAGATAAACCAGAAAGAGCAAAAATGAGATCAGTAATTAATATATTAAATATGGCACTAGATGCATTATCATGGTCTGTTCATACACCTTTTTTATTGTCACAAAAAAGGCATATAGATCACATACTATCTTGCAAGCAATTTATTATAGACCAAGTTTGTTTAATTATCAAATATCAGCTTTTAGGCCATGAATCTAATGCGAAGTAGAAGGCTTATATGGTTTTATTTTTTGGTCTTTAATCTTCTTTCCATAGATTTTCCACATCTTGCTCAAGCGGTTTCACCACTTGATTGCAACATATTCTGAATTAGTATTCGGAAAGGCAGCTAATTCTTCGAGATTTGTGATACATGCTTGCACTTGGACATGGTTGTCTCTCAGTTCCCCCATGACTGGTTGTTGCCATACAAACTTGACTCCCCTTCATGAGTATCTTTTGGTAGTTCCATCCATCTAATGTTTGCCTGTTAGTTTGTGATTGTGGCTGACCCTATACATACGATTTCACTCCAGAGATCGCAATGACTACCTGCTTATCTGATTTTGTTGTTCTCTTATAATCAGAAACTTTATTTGCTACTATTGGTATAAATTTCTTATCACACTATGCCTTTGTACACATAAAGGGTGTGCCGGTGCCACGACGCACCTGCAAATAAGGATGGGGCGGCGGGGGGGGGGGGGGGGGGGGGGGGGGGGGGGGGTTGGTACATAGAATCCTTACCCCCATGGCACCATTCCAAATTCTGAAATGAAAGACTTCTTTTGATGTTTCTTTACAGCACTTTTCTATACCTACAAGCCTGATTTTGATAAAATTAGGGTTTAAGTCTACTTCCAGTTTTACTGCAAATGTGCTCGGTTTTCATCTAGACAAATACAGATTTTATACTCGGAATGTGTTGGTGATCAAGCCTTTTGTGTGATTTTGTTGAATAATTGTTAAATATCAGTTGGTATTTGTAGACATAATGGTGTCAACAGGCATAAATCCTGCCCTACAAGGATAGTATGTTATAATAGAGCCTAAATCCCACTCAAAAATAAAAATGGAAGAGAGTGTGTGTGTGTGTATATATATATATATATATATATATATATATATATATATATATATATATATATTTGAGTTTCTTATTATTTCTATGCTATGTTACTCATGTTACTACTACCATTATAAAGTATATTCAGAAACTGTATTTATATTGTCCCATTTGTTGTGTCTTTTGTCCCTAGGCTAGTTTGTCGTCGTCTTCTTTTTGCAGTATGACAAATGAATTATTCCATATTACATTTTTTTTATATGTGTGTGTGTGTGCGTCTGATTCTGTATTATGCTATTTAATGAGAATTCTTCACTAGAAGAATAGTGCATGCTCAATCATTTTGGCTTTATGTTATATTTTTGAAACATTATACCGGCATACCATGCAAATAGCATATTTGATGCTTCATCAAAATCTCTCTTGATGAATTTGTTCTCTTTATAGCTGACCTAGGGTCCATGTGATTACTTTTTGAAGACTCCTAATGTGTTGTACACTAAACTTGCAGAAAACTTGTGCTATATGCTTGGGCACCATGAAACCAGGCCAGGGCCATGCCCTCTTCACTGCAGAATGCTCACATACCTTCCATTTCCAATGCATCACATCAAATGTAAAGCATGGGAATCATGTCTGCCCAGTTTGTAGAGCCAAATGGAAGGAGATCCCCTTTCAAGTTCCGTCCTCATCTTCAGATGATGGAAGAGCCAGAATGAACCCAATGAATTGGCCAGAAGATGATGCTCTTATGGCTATCCTTAGGCGGCTCCCTCGTGCTGACTCTTCCAATCGACACCACAATCGCACACCTCCTTTTCGCTCTTCTGAGCCTAGCATTTTTGATGATGATGAGCATTTGGATTTACCCTCTGAAACAGCTAGTGATTCCTTACAGGGATGCAATGGAACCGTAGAGATTAAGACACACCCTGAATTCTCAGCTATCCCACAGGCAGCTTCTGAGGACAACTTCACCATCTTGGTCCATCTAAAAGCTCCACTTAATAGCACAACACAGACTTCAACTGCGTCACCGACCTCACGTGCACCAATTGACCTTGTCACAGTGCTTGATGTTAGTGGCAGCATGTCAGGCACGAAACTGGCATTACTAAAGCGGGCCATGGGCTTTGTTATACAGAATCTTGGACCATCCGATCGTCTCTCAGTTGTTGCCTTTTCATCGACTGCCCGCCGACTTTTCCACCTTCGTCGGATGTCTGAATTGGGCCGTCAGCAAGCCCTTCAAGCTGTTAATTCACTGTCAGCCAATGGTGGAACCAATATTGGGGAGGGCCTTAGGAAGGCATCCAAGGTAATCGAGCAACGGAAAGAAAAGAACCCAGTTTGCAGCATCATACTCCTCTCTGATGGCCAAGACACGTACACTTCAGGCCTTGGTGGTTCCCACCACAGCCAAGCAGACTACAGGTCATCTCTGTCGTCTTCCCTTCGCGACTCTACAGCTCACTCGATACCTGTTCATGCATTTGGGTTTGGTGATGACCATGACTCGGTTGCAATGCACTTGATCTCTGAGATGTCTGGTGGGACCTTTTCCTACATTGAGGCTGAGAGTACGATCCAAGATGCATTTGCCCAGTGCATTGGTGGCCTCCTTAGTGTGGTGGTGCAAGAAATGGATGTGGAAATAAAGTTAGGGCACCCTGATGTCGAACTTCACACGATCAAATCTGGTGGATATGTTAGTGAGGTGGTGGAAGACAAGAAGTCAGGATCAATCCATGTTGGAGACTTGTATGCCGAGGAAGAGAGGGATTTTCTAGTGTCCGTTAGTATTCCACCATCCAGCGAAGATATGACACTGTTGAGAGTAAGTTGTGTCTATCAAGATCCAATTTCAAAGGACGTGATTAGACTGGATAGCGAGGATGTGAAGATCCAAAGGCCAGTGTTTGTTGAGGGGAGAACAGTGTCTATTGAGGTGGAACGTCAGCAGAACCGGCTTCATGCGGCAGAGGCAATGGCAGAGGCGAAGGCTGCTGCGGAGCGCGGTGCCTTTGGCGAGGCGGCGACCATTCTTGAGGACCGTCGAAGATTGCTGTTGCAGTCTCGGGCAGCACAGTCTGGCGACCGACTCTGTGTCTCTCTAGATGCCGAACTGAAGGAGGTTCAAGAAAGGATGGCGAGCCGGCGCCAGTACGAGCTATCAGGTCGGGCATATGTTCTGTCAGGGCTGAGTTCGCACTCGTGGCAGAGGGCAACCGCACGCGGGGACTCCACGCATAGCGCTAGTCTCGTTCAGTCCTACCAGACACCATCCATGGTGGACATGCTGCAAAGGTCGCAGACGATGGTCCCGCCCCAACGATCTACTACGTCTCGGCAAATCCAAACAGCAAGGTCGTTCAACTCGAGGCCCCAAAGGAGGTAAGTTTATATTTGGTTGCCCAGATTTGTTTGTAGGTAACGTTTTTTGTTCAGTGCATCTGTTGTCTTGATATTGGTTATATACTGGAGAGCCAAAACGGATGGGGGTATACACATTGGTGGTGAAGTGGGGATAATATGTGACGGTTTGGGCTTACAAATTGGTGGGGGGAGTGTATTATATGGCGTTGGTCTTGTAAATGAATAAATTTCAGGAGCGCGGAAAGAGAGGAGGGGGGAACATAACCGATGAGCAGGAAAAAAAAAAGGTTTTGTGGGATTAATTTGGCCTCTCATTCTTTTTTCCTGCTGCTTATTCCAGTTTATTTGGATAATGATATATGTTGTATATAACAGAAGATTAAGCGCATTTGTTTTTGCTTACTCTATTATTTCACATATCTTCTACTGTACTGTGCTACTTCTCTACTTAGCTCATTGCCATCTTTGAGTACTATGAGCATTTGTTTTTTCGGAAATGCTTTCTTGCCCGCAGGCGGGCCCGCCCGCCCGCCTGCGTGGCACTCTCCCATTGCCCCCCCCCCCCCCCCCCCCCCCCCCCCCCCCCCCCCCTGTTAGCATGGGGCCCGCGCCATTGACTGGCCAATGGGAGAGGGCCACGTGGCGGGCGGGCTGGCCCGCCCGCGGGCCAAATAGCAGTCCCGTTGTTTTTTTTGCTAAGGGGGTGTTTGGTTGGATGAAAGAGGAGATTATTGGTAAGTCATCCCCACTTTTTTGAGTTCGGACGTTTGGTAACACAACACTTTGAAACACTTTTTTTTTTATTTGACCGGCGGCAGTTTCATGTCGTAAAATTCATTTCATTTTTTTTTATGTGACCATAGGAGTTTGATGTCGTGAAACTTGGCCGAGTTCACACGTTCGAGTTCGGACCTTTGGTTGCAAAGGTGGAAAAGTGTTTTTCTTTATTTGACCCATTGGAGTTTCATGTCGGTTAAGAAATGTAATATTTTTATCTTCGCCAAAAATTGGAGGAAGTGGGGAGTTCGGGCATTTGGTTGCACGAAAGTGGGAGAGTTAATTTTTTATGAGAAAATTAAATTTTGGAGTAAACTAAAAAAATGTGTAATAAAATATCTTCTACTGTACTGTGCTACTTCTCTACTTTCATTGCCATCTTAGAAGACTGTGTGCATGTGTTTTTTGCTTTACTCTATTATTTCACATATCTGCTACTGTACTGTGCTACTTCTCTATAGTTAGCTCATTGCCATCTTTGAAGACTAATCTATTTTTTTCTACCAAGGGCTCTAATTTTGCTTCATGAAGTTAGTATGTTTGTAAGCTTACTTGAGCTTTAGCCCAAGGCCAAGAGAGGATGGGAGGAGGAAAAAAAAAGTATGTGTTGTGCTATTATATGTCTCTCATCTCTCACAAGAGGCTAGCATGTCGAGGATAAATAGTGGTCAATTTGCTAGCCTAGTTCACCTTTAGGCCTCGTTTGGTTCGCGGAATCTCCCGGTTGGGAAAGAAAAGTGATTACTTTCATATGTTTGGGTGCCCAAGGAATTGAGGAGGAAAGGAAAGTGATTCCCAATGGAAGAAAAATTAGGGGAAAAAGTGATTCCATCCATCCAAGGAAGGAATCACTTTCCCACATTGAAGTATTCACTTTCCTTTCCAAATTCCTTGGCATTACCAAACATCGGAAAGAAAAATCAATAGGAATTAAAGTTTCCCAAAGGAAAGGAAATGATAAGGAATTGATTTCCTT
The DNA here is from genome assembly GCA_029216955.1 of Iris pallida. Classification (NCBI taxonomy): domain Eukaryota; kingdom Viridiplantae; phylum Streptophyta; class Magnoliopsida; order Asparagales; family Iridaceae; genus Iris; species Iris pallida. The sequence goes on from JANAVB010039018.1 coordinate 460,223, forward strand.
TCCCTTCCATTCCGCCAACCAAACGAGGCCTTAGTTGTGCTGCTACTTGGATAGTAGCATCTCATGCAAGTCTTTACAGAATATGTCAAGCCTACCAGAAATTGAGCAAGAAATAAGATGTCATGCAAGTATTATTTTTAAGATGGTTGAACACTTGCAAAGTTCTTGGAGCATCCTTAGTAGATAATGCTCAAAATTTTATCTTGAGGCTCCAAATTTTGAAATAAACGTAAATGTAGAATGGGTTGGATTTGTATGAGAATAATAGAAAATGATAAAATGAGCTTTGGTTCCAAAGATTGTAGTCAAAAATTGATGTGGGAAAAATAATAATATAAATTTAGAATTGTGCTCAAATTTGGGACTTACTATTCTACAAATTGATTTTCTATTTCCTGAATCTAGAAACTCTGTTGGACCTGAAAATCTAGAAATTGAAATCTAGGATTAGGGATTGGCATTGGGCCGGGCCGGGTCGTCAAAGTCCATAAAGTACGGGCTCAGGCCGGGCATGGGTCGAATTTTTTTGGTCCTAAAGAAATTTCGGGCCGGGCTTAATTATTATTTATAAAGTCCAAGTCTGCCCACAAGATTCGGACTTTTCGGGCCAAGTCGGGTCGGGCCGGGCTTAATTGTTATTATAGGCTACAATTGCACTTCGATTGAGGAGTCGTGGACAAATTTGTTCTATATTAACTCGTTGACTTATTGATAATATGTATACATGTATGCATACTACATTCTTGATGTAGTTATGTGTTTAACATGTTTCAGGCTAGTAACAATGCTAGTACTGATATCTCGACATGTTAATAGATTGTATTGTGGATGAATGGACTCGCTTATACAGCGTGGCATGGGCATTGAGATCAAACGAGAGGGCATGAATAGACATGCTCTATGGCCAGGTCGGTCAACCGGCCGAACGTTCGAATATTCGATCATGACATTATATTTGCCAAAAATAGTGGGAATTGTCCAAACTGAGGTATTGTCAGACTTATGACTGAGCCAGCCTTAGGTATTATCGTTTGGCCTTGGGCTGGACTCGGACGGATACATAGTCCAAGCTTGTATTGGCCGGGCCTCGGACCGGACTTGGGCAGACGGATGCATAGTCCAAGTCCGACCCTATACTAATATGGGTCGGGTCGGACTACCCTAACAACCGGGCTCTATCGGGCTTTGGCCCATCGGGTCGGACGGACTTTTCGGGTGTTCATGGACTTCGGGCCAAATAATGATCCCTACTTAGGATGGGTTTCACTATTCAAGAAAATGAGATGCTATATCCTAAATCTGAAATTGGGATGAACCTTACTAATGATGCTCTTAGGAGCTGTAAGTTTGATGTAAGATGATGCAGGAAGACAGAAGGGACCCCATATGTGGAGACTCTGATTTGAATTGATGTGTGTACTAGGGTGTGGATGATTGAAAGTGAACCAAGGATCCTATTAGACCTTCTTCAATGGTTATTCTTTTTTTAATTTCTATCCTACGTTGCTTTTTTAATATAGAAATCCAACTATAAAAATGTCTCTAATGGTTGGCGAGCATCATCCCTGGTCAAGAAGTTACATTAGCAGGCTGGTCAAGAAGTTACATTAGCAGGTATGTGGTCTCTTGATTTGGATTGATGAGTGAGATCTTAGAAAATCTCGCTATGTTGTCGGTGACTAAGAAGTTATGATGAAGGTTGATGGTTTGGGTGGTTGTTTCCTTGATCAAACATCTCAGGGTTGTTTGGTAACCGGGATTTGGAGTGGGATTTACTCCAAATTCGGATTTTGTATGAAATTCAATGTTTTAAAAACCGGACCGATGATCGAATCGAAATTTTTGGGTATAGGTCGGATCGGGGTTCAACCGTGGTTCAACCGGGTTCAATTGGAGTTCAATAGACTTGGTTTAGTTTGGTTCAAATAGGTAAAATATACATATTTACTTCTTGGTTTAGTTTGATTTGATCATAAGTATGTTAGTTCGGTTTAATTTTACAACTATAAGGTCGATTAAAACCAAATAAAGAATCAAATGGTCCAAATTTCTCATAATAGTTTATTTTGAATTTTTTTACAATGAAAAAATAACCAAAATTGGCCGGTTCAATTGTGAACCGGTTCGGCCGGTTCACCGGTTGAATCCGGTTTTGACAAAAAATCGACGGTTCTTTAAAAGATCCGATTTTAGTCGAACCGGACCGATTTTTTGGCTTAAACCGGTTGGACCCGATCCAACCGTCGGTCCGGTCCGATTTTTATAACATTGATGAAATTTCACCTTTCTTCCGTTTGATTTACTTTTGGATTTGGTATAAAATCTCCCATCTCCCAAATCCTCATCTTTTCCCTTGGGGCCTATTAGTGTTTGGATGAAATCCCACCTTTTTCCTTGGGGCCTGTTTGGGAGAAGTGAGGATTTGGGAGAGGTGGGATTTGGGACCAAAAGTTTATGACATTTTGGAGAGGTGGGATCTCAATTTTGAGACGCCAAATACATAGGACTTCAAAGAATTTATATGTATATGTTATATATTTTACATTTATTTATTAATAACTATATATAGAAAAGAAAAAAAAAACTAGTTAAACTTTTGGTCCATATTTAGTTAAATCTTTGTTACAGTCACTTAGGAATAAAGAAACCCAAAGACTAACATTAGTGTTTGGGTCTTAAAATTCATTAGTGTTTGGTTTTGGGTCTCCAAAATGTCATAAACTTTTGATCCATATTCTAGGCTATTTAGTAGTGTGGGCTCACGTAATAGTTGAAATTATGATTTGAGTCTCGAAAATGTACGACCTTAGCGTATAGGTCTAAAAATTACTGTTCACTCGCATACGTGAAAAGTAATTTTAAGATTCAGACACTAACGTAGGACATTTTAGAGACCCGGACCCTAATATCAACTATTATGCAAGACCCTACTACTAAATAACCCTAAATTCTAACTTACAACGTTAACCAACAAAGCAAAGTAGAAATTTTCATGTGAAGTTGAGAGTCAATTGAATTCCCCTTCTTTTTTTTTTCCGTTGAATGAGAGAGTTGCATCTTCTAATTAGACAGTTTGGAAAAGCGAAAAGCTATTGCAGATAAAAAAATGGTTCTAATTGACGATACCAATATCTTATATATGTCTTTCTTGTACACAACAATAAAAAACCAAATAACAAATTCATTCTCACACTAGTATCACCCTCGAGGCTCGAGCGGATCATCGGACGAGAATTTGGTGGATTTAATTAAAGTTATCATGACCACATCTTTGTAGCCTATATACACTCTATTAAGACTTAGAGCGAACCTAAATGACACTAAGACATTTATTAGAATCTTTGATAATTTTTGGAGATTTATCTGTGAATTAAAATCAGAGAATAAATTTCTAGCAACTTCAAGGAATTGTCCTTTAAAATTGGCAATTGATAACAGCACATGAAGTGTGTTAGGGGGCAGTTTTAAAAAAAAATTCGCTCCAAAATATCCTTCCAAAAGTGTTACAGGAACCCTCAAACTTGAGTATAAAAAACCAAATTTATCTTGGCCTCTTACTCAGTCTTCTTGGTCTTCCTTCCCAACTCCTTAAACCCTACACTGTGTTTGGGAACATTTTTGAGGAGGAAAATTTTTTTTGAGGGAAAAGAAAATATAGGGAGTAAAATGAAGATAAAATTAATTTTTTTCTTCACTTTTTTGGATGACAAAAAAGTAGATGAAGAAATTTTTTAAAAATAATATTTTATTATTTGTGGATATAGATATAATTACCATTCAATCTTTGATTTTTTTTCAAATCATAAATGAAAGTAACTTTTTTGAAGGGTAGATGGATAATTTCTCCCACATTCCTCTCAACTCACTCCATTTTTCTTCCACTTTTGGGAGAGAAAAATTTTAGTGGGGGCCCGCTTGAATTTTTCTCCCAAAATCCTCTCCCTCCCCCTTCCCAAACACCAATACTTTTAATTTTTCACTCGTTTTTTTCTCAACATTTTTCTTCCCCCCATTTTCCCCTCTTCCCAAACAATACCTTAATGTCTTTTTCTAATAGTTCCGTTTGAAACTATTTTTGAAGTATCAAACTCCATTAATAATTTCGAAGCTTCAATCGAAGCAGTCTCGTTTGGGACAACAAAAACAGTCATAAAATAATTATAGTCGACAATTTGATTCAGAGAAACGTTAGTCTTGAAGACATATCAAAAGAGTAGAGAGATCCGCGGAAGGCGTAGAGATATATGCAAGACTCAAAGTCTACCCTACACCCAACACAAATTAAGCACCAAGGAATAATGTTAAAAACTAACTTAAAGAAAATGTAACATACACCAACAGACAGAAAAAACGTTCTTCTCTTTGCATTTGCAGACGCTACAATGAGATAGAACAAAATACAAGAAGAAAACATAAAAGACTATCTCCTTGCTGGGCTCAAAACAAGATTCGTCCTATATGCGATCTGCCTCCAAGAACCAACAAGTTCACAAATAAACTTCTGGAACGCTCTATGTCACATTGGGAAAGTCATGGAACTCAAAATGAGGAAGAAAAGCTCTATGCGCGCATAAGAATTCTACTGCTGCTGCTCTGCCGCATAGACCTTCTGGTGGTGTGGTTCTCAGTTATCTCTCGAGTTTTTTTCCAGCAACTCAAATGAAGAGAGTGGAGCTCTATTTATAGAGCAAAACTACCTATGCGCATATGGACATGCCGACCAAATTCCAAGAAATCAGGGTTGCAAAGTCCTGCGCATGCACAACAGCGTGTCGCATGCTGACAACGGCGCCTGCGCCGTCTGCCAAAAGCAAAGGCAGGCGACAGATCTGACGTGCTAAAAGCAACTACAAGCATGCGCATAACGCATAACCACATAACGCATGGTCGCATACGCGTCTGGTTGCATACATGCCATACCGCATAGCACCTAGCCGCATACCACCCAACGTATAATATCAGCCGCATAATGCTCGTCGCATAGATGTTAGACACATAATTTCAGTCGCATAATGCTCGCTGCATAATGTCTCGCACATAAAACAAGCGCACGAGCGCCATGTGCCTGATACGTACGTGTGAAGTACAAAGTGTGTCATCAAAGTGCCACTTTGTGCCCTTCGCCGGAGCCTGAGACCAAGTCTGAGTCTCGGTCCCTAAGCCCTTCGGGGCTTAGCTTATAAGGATTCACAAAGTGAGTGTGACCAAAACAAATATTGTTCTTTGAAGTTTAAACTTAATATGTCATGTTTGTTTCCAGATTTTGTATTTCTGAAATTTTTGGTATTTAAAATTTTCTCATAAATCAAGCTTTATAGTGTGTTTTGTATCTTTGGTTTCAAGTTTGAGTATTAGATTATTTCATATGTGAGACCACCCTGGACTTGTAGTATAACCACTGGCAATTGCCATAGGCCCGTAGTAGAACCATATGTAGAATGGGTTCATGATCCGCTTCACTCTTGGACCATTGGACCTTTGGTTTTCTTTGAGTGACTAACATTGTTGGAAGAGCCTTGGATTGGTGATTTGGCTCATCCAAGGGCCAAGATTCTTTCCCCCACCATATATTAGCCAACACTTTTCTCTCGCCCTCATTCATTTCAGTCTTTTTCTTCCTCTCCCTCAACCCAACTTAGGCAAGTACATCTTGTCCAAATAGAGAAACCATGATTATTGCTTATTTTGTTTCTTTGATCTTCTTTATATATTATTTGTCTATATTTTGTATTTTTGAATTTCCTACATCTTTTGTTGGTGTTTTTGCCTTTGGACTAGGAAAGATAGTCCCACATCGGCTACTCCAAATGGTGAGTATCTCAATATAATGCATTGCTTGTGTTGAGGTGTGCACAAGAGGTGTGGTGGGGCACAAGTGTGTGTCATGTGGGAGTATTTTCCTAGAAGAAAAAAGGATTAATTCCAACAAAGATGGAAGTTGATTTTTGTTGTGCGGACTCGGACTCGGACATGGACTCCAGGATGTCTCGTGCATGCACGGGATTGTTCGGAGGGTAGGCGTGGACTGGCACACTTCTATGCTGAATGTGGGATGATCTAAAATATATAACTCTATTTTTGAGTATTGGTATTTTAGTCCCACATCGGATAGGAGAAGAGGTGAAGTCTCACTCCACTCTATAAATAGAGCCCCTTGGCATCCTTTGAGAGATGGGAGTCTGTAAAGTCCAGGAAGCCCGATCAAGTCTCAAATATTGACTTACGAGCGTTCCAGAAGTTCTTCGTGAACTTGCTGGTTCCTGGAGCAGATCGTGTTGGGGCGAATCTTACTTTGAGCAACGGTGATCTTAATCACCCCAGCAAGAACCTTTCCTCTTCTTCTTTCTTCTTTCTTCTTTTTTCTCCTTTATCTGAGTTGTAAATCAGTTATGTCCGTCAGCAACTGCAATTGCGAGGAAGAACGCGAGATTTACTTTCTGATTATTGTTGCTTTTGTAATCAGATTCATATTATAGTGTTCCTCTTGGATCTCGAGAATAATCAGAAGGTGAACATTTGTTGAACCTCTGATCTCGACATCGAGTCTACCATCTTTGATCAAGCCCCGGGACTAACAATCTCAAAGCAAGATCCTTGTAGATGGAGAACTCTCGTGCTTCTCTCATCGATACTAGCTTTAACAAGTTGGAGAAATTCGACGGAGAACATTTCCAAATCTGGAAGAGGAAGGTCACCCTTAATCTTCAACTCGTGGACGTAGACCATGTGTTGATTGGGAATGAACCGACGATTCCAGAAAGAGGAACTGCCGATGCTATTGCTGCTGCACTCGTCAAGCATAGCAAATGGAAGAGAGAAAACAGCATCTGTAAACTGCTGATTCTCAATTCTATGGAAGACTCTTTGGCAGAGTCATATTCCAAGAAGGTGAAGGCCAAAGAGATCTGGGATTCATTGGATAAGCTATATGAAGATGATGAGAACAGGTCCAAAATCTTCATCGTCGAGAAGTACCACAAGTGGCTCTTCGAAGACGAGATGGCGATGCTACCTCAAGTGAAGGAATTCCTGAAGTTGTGCCAGAAGTTAGATGACGAGAAGATGTCCCTCGTCGACAAGTTTATCGATGGAGGGATAGTCTCGAAACTTCCTGCTGGTTGGAGCAACTTCTATGCTAGAATACATCGGAAGAAGCTGGACATTAGCTTGGAAGATCTCCTACAAGAGATCCACGTTGAGGAGGAAATACGATCTCAACAGAAGATGGACTCACTGTCCAACCAACTGGCTAAGGCCAACTTGGTGCAGACAAGGGAGTTCAAAGGAAAGCAGGTGGCTTCTCATCACAAGAAGAAGAACTCCATAAATCTGAAAGTGAAGGGTCCTTCGTTCAAGCAACAGAAGTCCAAGTCTCACGTGACTTACTTCAACTGTGGCAAGAAGGGTCACTACAAGAGTAAATGCAAATCCAAGCCCAAACAAGCTAAGCAAGGTGAGCCTAACAAGATTTCCATGGTTTCTAACATTGTTGCTATGATTGCTCAGGTCACAGCTGTGGGGGCTGATTCTGACTAGTGGATAGACACTGGTGCGACCTGCCATGTGTGCTCTGACAAGGAATGGTTCTTCACATACCAGCCAACTTTCGAGAAAGTTATCATGGCGAACCAAGCCCAAGCTGAAGTTCTGGGGGTCGAAACTGTGGAGCTAAAACTCACACCCGGGAACACTCTGATGCTTCAAGGTGTGAAGTACGTTTCGGTGATTGTAAAGAACCTGATCTTTGGAAGCCTGCTTAGCAACGCAGGCTTGAGGATGGACATCAATGCTGGCCAGATGGTGATGTACAAGAAGGGAACATACTTCGAAAAAGATTTTCAAACTGAAGGGATGTTCAAAATTCAGCTTGTAAACCAGTTTGATAATATTAATGCAATCGCTCATTCAGATTATTCTTTTGAGTTATGGCATAATAGGCTATGACATGTTCACTGTAAAAGAATTAATAAAATGTCCAGTCTAGGACTTAGCTCCAAATGTGGGGGTAAGGTAGAGAAGTGTGAAGTATGTGCTCAGACAAAGATCACAAGAAAACCCTTTCACCGGGTCAATCGAAGCACAGATCTTCTGGAGTTGGTGCACTCCGATATCTGTAACTTCAAGCAATTCTCTACAAAAGCCGGGATGAAGTATTTCATAACCTTCATCGATGACTTCTCAAAGTATACGTTCATCTACTTGCTCAAGTCAAAAGATGAAGCGTTCGAGAAGTTCAAGGAGTTCAGGGCTGAGGCTGAACGACAAACTGGACAACAACTCAAGAGGCTAAGGAGTGATCGAGGCAGAGAGTATCAGTCTCATAAATTCATATCATTCTGCAAAGAACATGGAATCATAAACGAGACTACTACTCCATATTCTCCTCAATCTAATGGAGTAGCGGAGAGGAAGAACAGAACATTGACAGAAATGATGAACTCAATGCTGCTAACTGCGGGTCTTCCTAAATGCTACTGGGAATAAGCTGCATTGACACCACTTTTATTCTAAATAGAGTGCCGTATGCAAATTCGAACGTAACTCCTCATGAACTCTGGTTCAAGGTCAGACCTAACTTGAATATCATTCGAGTGTGGGGGTGTTTGGCTTATGTGAAGCTTCCAGATCTGAAGATTCAGAAGCTGGGGACAAGGACTACGAAGACGATCTTCTTGGGGTATGCAGAGAAGAGTGATGCTCAGAAATTTCTTGATATTGAGTCAAATCATATCATCGAATCTCAGGATGCTGAATATTTTGAAGACAAGTTTGCAAGGTATAAGAACATTGTTCTAACGGATATTTCGGAGAATGATAAAGGTGTAAAGGAGACTGAGATCTTCAATGAGCCAGTTGTCCAAGATGAAGTTGTTGCTGAGGAGACAACGATTGAACCAGAACTCGCTGAGCCGTCGTCGAAGCGAGCGAAGAGGCCGAAGAACTTCGGAGATGACTTCATTACCTATCATGTGAAAGCAGATCCGCTTACCTATGATGAGGCGATGAAGACCAGAGATGCTATTTTCTGAAAGGAGGCGATAGACAATAAAATTAAATCAATCACCTCCAATAACATTTGGGTGTTGGTTGATCTACCCGAAGGAGCAAAATCTATTGGATGCAAGTGGATCTTCAAGAAGAAGATGAAAGCTGATGGAACCATTGACAAGTTCAAAGCCAGGCTAGTGGCAAAGTGGTTTTCTCAGAAGCAGGGGATCGACTACTTTGACACGTATGCTCCAGTAGCCCGGATGACCACCATCAGAATGTTGATTGCTCTTACATCGATACATAAGATGGTGATACATCAAATGGATGTAAAAACGACATTCCTGAATGGCGAGCTGACCGAAGAGATCTACATGCAACAACCAGAAGGGTTTGTCGTCAAAGGTCTTGAAGGCAAAGTCTGCAAGTTGGTAAAATCTTTGTATGGTTTAAAGCAAGCTCCCAAAATATGGCATGAGAAGTTTGACAAAGTCATAAGGTCAAATGGCTACAGGGTCAGTGAAACAGACAAGTGCGTCTATACGAAGTTTGCTGACGGAAGAGGAGTCATCGTTTGTCTATACGTGGATGACATGTTAATCCTAGGTATGGATATAAGCTGTGTCACGGAGACAAAGAAGTTTCTCTCGACGAAGTTCAGTATAAAGGACGTGGGGATGCTGATGTTATCTTGGGACTCAAGATCATTCGGACAGACACTGGATTAGCGCTGTCACAATCTTATTACATTGAGAAGATGCTCACTCGATACGGGTATCATGATCTTCCTTTAATTGATATGCCGTACCGGGGTGATCAGAAGCTGGATCCAAACTCGAAGGAAAGCGTCAGGCAGTTGGAGTATGCTAGCGTCATCGGGAGTTTGATGTACGCTACTACTGCCACTAGGCCTGACATAGCTTTCGCTGTGGAAATGCTGAGTCGATTCATTAGCAATCCAGGCGTTGGGCACTGGAAAGCTGTGAAGTGGGTTATGAGATATCTCAAGAAAACTCAGACATATGCACTGTACTTCAGTGGAGAGCCATCGATAGTAGAAGGCTTCAGTGATGCTAGCTGGTGTTCAGAGTTAGAGAGCGAGAGGTCCACAAGTGGATTCATTTTCACAATGGATGGAGCTGCTATATCGTGGAAGTCGAAGAAGCAGACTATGCTCTCGCGATCATCTATAGAATCTGAGTTCTTTATACTTGATACCGCATCAGATGAAGCAGAGTGGCTTCGGGAGCTCATGTATGATCTTCCAGTAGTTGGGTCGCAGATATCGACAATTTCGATATACTGAGACAACCAGGCAACTGCAGCAGTGGCATCAAATGATCTCTTCAACGGGAAGAAGAGAACTATGCGGTTAAAGCACAGGGCAGTGAACGATCTCATCAAGAGAGGTGTCATTGCAGTGATTGATGTTCGGAGTCAGGAGAACCTGGCAGATCCGTTCACAAAGGACCTCAAGTGCCAGCTGGTCGAAGACACAGCAAGGAAGATGGGCTTGAAAGGTTTATAATATTGTGTCTTTGTAATCCTACTGTAAAGTTTTATGTTATTAGTTCAAAGAAAAATCTACTAGACATCTAACTTTTGGTTCAAAGGAGGACCATTTACTGGAATAATATCAGGTAACAGTGGGCACTTGTTCTTTGGAACATGAAAGGGTTACGGACCCATAACCACTGTTGTCTACTATATGTTCTCTACGGAGAACGGATCCTGTGGGAAGGTTGGCTTAAATGCCTTAATGAGTTCTCAAACAAAGTGAATGCTTGGAGTGCTTTACAGGAAGCACGGTAGTACAGCACTAAAAAGAGTGTAACTCTATGCTACAGTGAGGTGACTTCACCATGAGGTTCCCAGGTAGGGGTAATGCCTCGGCTTTGCAAGCCAAGTCACAGCAGAGTAGCACCGCAAATAGGCAGGTAGCCTAATGCTCTATGATAATCGTAATAAAGAGATGTAGATAGCACTACAAAGAGGACGATATCCTCATATTATAGTGGCATGACACCACGAAGAGGCATCAGGTAGGGTAAAGCCTCGGCTTTACGATCCATGTCATAGCGGCGCAACACCGCATAGAAGCACAAGGCTTCATGCTGGGTAGTTTGGCACTACAAAGAGGCTTGTGACCTCATGCTACAGTAGTATGACACTACGATGAGGTACCCAGGAGGGATAAAACCTCGACTTTAAGCCATGTCATAGCGGCGTAGCACCGCAAAGAAGCGCAATGCTTCATGCCATGACTCTTTATAAAGAACTCACCTATAGTGTATGGACATAGATATCAGGCAATCTCTTGAAGGTAAACTTGTAGACGTCCAAAATTATACACTGAAACCAGGCTGGCACAAGGTCTTTAATGTGCAGCCAGAAGCACAGTTGATGTCATTATATGAGTAAAAAAATTGCAGTTATGGTGCAGAATTCAAGGATTAGTTCATTCTTGTATCATGCTGTTATTTAACCTATACGGGAAGATTTAAGTCGTAGCGATATCTCTCCTAATGTATGATGGACAGTCAGTGTGGGGAACGCTCAACCCATATATTGAGATATATGGGGGATTGTTGGTGTTTTTGCCTTTGGACTAGAAAAGATAGTCCCACATCGGCTACACCAAACGGTGAGTATCTCAATATAATGCATTGCTTGTGTTGAGGTGTGCACATGAGGTATGGTGGGGCACAAGTGTGTGTCATGTGGAAGTATTTTCCTAGAAAGTAAAAGGATTAATTCCAACAAAGATGGAAGTTGATTTTTGTTGTGCGGACTTGGACTCGGACACGGACTCCAGGATGTCTCGTGCATGCACGGGAGTGTTCGGAGAGTAAGCGTGGACTGGCACACTTCTATGCTGATTGTGGGATGATCTAAAATATCAAACTCTATTTTTGAATATTGGTATTTTAGTCCCACATCGGATAGGAGAAGAGGTGAAGTCTCACTCCACTCTATAAATAGAGCCCCTTGGCCTCCTTTGAGAGATGCACCAAGAAGAGAGTTAAGGGAGTCTGTAAAGTCCAGGAAGCCCGATCAAGTCTCAAATATTGACTTACGAGCGTTCCAGAAGTTCTTCGTGAACTTGCTGGTTCCTGGAAGAAGATCGTGTTGGGGCGAATCTTGCTTTGAACAACGGTGATCTTAATCACCCCAGCAAGAACCTTTCTTCTTCTTCTTCTTTCTTCTTTCTTCTTTCTTCTCCTTCATCTGAGATATAAATCAGTTATGTCCGTCAGCAACTGCGATTGCGAGGAAGAACGTGAGATTTACTTTCTGATTATTGTGGCTTTTGTAATCAGATTCATATTATAGTGTTCCTCTTGGATCTCAAGAATAATCGGAAGGTAAACGTTTGTTGAACCTCTGATCTCGACATCGAGTCTACCATCTTTGATCAAGCCCCGGGACTAACATCTTTAGTACTTGAATTTTTTGATATATTTTGGAGTAGAGCTAAGTTTCAAAATTAGGGTTTTATGGAAATTCGGGGGAATGATATCTTAAAACTTAGTATTTCTGGAAACTAATTCTCCCATTTTGTAGAGAATTCAATTTCGTGCCGTTTTGGCTTTTGCATCACTAGATTTTGAGTTATACTGAAGGTTTTATGACTAAAACAAATTTTCAAAAATTTTATGTTCTTCGGACCTTTTGTGTTCAGGATGATGAATAATTTCTTTTGTATATTATGTTATGTGCAGGAACGATATGTGGCAAGAATAGGCCTTACGACCAGAAAAAATTCTGTCGCATAGTAATTTTTGTATAGTAGCGTATAGAGTTTCTACATAGTATGCGCATAGTGTTTCTGTATAGTGCACTCATAGTGATTTCTGCATAGTAGCTTATAGTATTTCTGTATAGTGCGTACATAGTGTTTCTGCATAGTGCATGCATAGTAATTTTTGTATAGTAGTGCATAGTATTTTTTGTATAGTACGTGCATAGTGATTTCTGCATAATACGTGTATAGTAACTTCTGTATAATAGCACATAGTAATTTCTACATAGTATCATATAGTGTTTCTGCATAATGTGTGTATAGCAATTTCTGCATAGTAGTGTATAGTATTTTTGTATAATACCACATAGTGTTTATGCAAAATATTTTTGTATAGTGTTTTTTTGCATGTTTTTGATATTTCTTCAACCATTTTGATTCCTTATCATAATGAAATAAATTTGTATAGTGTTAGAATGTTGCATCCTTCACATATATATGCTTGACATGAGTGCATATTCTATGCATTATCGTGTCTTGTCTTTATATGTTAACCTACTGCATTTTGGCATAGGGCAATCAAGTGTGAGCATTGTCTTGTGTATCGTTGTTTGACGGTCCTTCCCTCGCATATCCAAAAACATTTATCTGATGGGTGCTGGATTGGATCTTGAGGTGCCTAGTCAACACTCCATCTTGCATAGGGGTGAGCTCCCAATCCATTCTCCTCTTTGAGGCTAGGCAAGTGAAAGTCGAGAGCGGCAAGAGCTCGGTCTTGGGTACATACATCTTAAGGTCGTTCGTCAAAAAGTACCATTCCTCATTTATCTTCATGATTCCGTCATAAGTGGAGACCACTTTATCCCCAAACAAGAATTGGGGCTTCTTAAAGTACGCTTCGGTCCTATCTTATGCCGCAATCTTGCTAGATTCCATCAGCCATTGGAGGAAGACAAAGTGTTGCGCCTTGATGAGTGTCCTCCTCCTTGGGGGCTGGTCTTTCATGATAAGATCCTTCACAAAATTAATGACTTCCTCAGTGTAGTCCAAGCCTAACAGACTGAGGGAAGGACCAAAAAGGACCTTGCCTAGAGAGGGCACAACCATGGATACTGCATAAAGAACGAACCAAGGTTAGGAAAAGGTCATAAACAGACACAAAATGTATGCGTGCAGCTCAGTCGAATGCATCATTTTGGCAAACCACATATGCGTATGTGAGCAGCAGCGCATGCCTACAACGTAGCACGACAATGTGACCTGGTCGTGTAAGCCCCATGATTTTTTGATATTATTTTATAATTATTTTTAGTTATTTATTATGTATATTTAATATTAACCTATATTTTATAATCAATATTGACTATAGAGGTACTTTACCATAGCTTTGATTTTTGAAATACAACAATTACCAATTTCTCAAATCTAGTTCCATATTCGTAATTTAGACGAGTCCACCTTCATTTTGATATATATCATGTCTCACTCAAACATGTTCCCGTGCACTACATATTTCTTGTACAACTTTGGGGTCAAAATGGTCATTTTAGCCCTTACCGTAAAATTAGATGTATTTTCCAATTTCGATTTGAGGCCCAAATCTGATCCATACCATTCGACCCAGTATATCATTTTGACCTATTTTGAGCCTACTACACACATGCCAATGGTGTCCTACTCTATTGAATTCCAATATGTTATTTATTTTCAAATCGCACACAAGACCCATTAAATAGTTTTTCGGAGTCAATTTCAATTCCATAAACCCTATAGGCCTAGAACTAGTTCAATTAGACTTGGTTGAGCCTACATTAGATTGCCATAACTAATTAGGATAAATTTACACTAATTTTTAGAGGATTTTTGTCACTCCACTTTTCAGTATTATTTTTTATCCTAAATTTGTCTTCTGTTTAATGATTAATGGTTTAATTGATTTTCAAATATTAAGTTTTATAACTATTTTTGGAGGGAATTGAATTAAGAGCAGGAATTCAAATTTAAAAATTAGTTGTAACCAACAAGTTGTGGTGCCCACCTTTTCTAACTGATTTTGGGTGAATCATGAAAATGTGAAAAGGGGAGGGGTCTTTTTGTGTTTTGACCGAAGGTGGAGGGGGCTATCTGTTAAAATTACCTCTTCCCAATTTTTTCTATTTAATGTGACTGAAGAGAGAGAGAGAGAGAGAGAGAGAGAGAGAGAGAGAGAGAGAGCTCATTTCTCTCATTCTCTTCAGAGCTCCTTACATTTCTTTCCCAAATTCTGACCTAACCCTACTTCCTTGGCGCCGGCTTCCTTCTCCGGCCATGGCGATGGCGCGGCAGCTTCTCAGCAACTGCGGATCCTCTTCCAGCGACTAGCTGCCGATCTCCACTAGCGATGGGTGGGCGAGTGCATCGATTCAACTATTCTTCTCGGCGATCGTTTCTCCGCGAGTTCGTCGATGCAGTTTCCAGCGGCGACCAACTTCCTCGGCGAGTGATCTAGGCCAGGGATTAATTTCTTTGATATGTTCTTGATTCGTTTTGAGATGAGTTTTTCTTCTAAATCTGAGTTTCCTTTTGATTTCGGTTGGCCAGCATAGTGAGATTTGATCCGATTACGTGGATCATCGGAATGAATCTCACCTGGAATTGTTTGGATCGACAAATCCTTGGTTCAAATTTGAACAACTCTTGGTAAGTTGTGATTCTCAATTTCGAAATCCAATTAGAAGTTGCTTGTTTGATGAATCGATTGGTATTTTCTTTTTGTCTAGATTCCTAGTGATGATGACTATTTTTATTACTGAAGTTATTTAGACGTTGGATTCGATCACTGGTAAGAGATGTTCTTACCGACATTTCTTATTTGAGAACTTGTGAATCGGGAAGAACGTTTTGGTGTCCTGATATGGTGCAGATCTGTTCGGTTGTTTACTGCAGAGGATTCGAAGGAGGTTCATGTCCAGTTCCGTCGTGTCCCTATCATCGATCATTTTCCTTAGGTAATTTCTACTCTCTCTTCTTGGGTTAAGCCATTCTTTGCTGGATCATAATATTATTGTGGTGTTTCTTGTGTTGCGAGCGTACGTTCGTATCTTCTTCTTTTGGTGTTGGGATCGTGTCGTGAGGTATCGAGATTCACCAATCGATGCTTAAGACAACGTGTAGCAGTGCTTTATGCATGTGAGCAGATGCTGGGATGCTGTGTTGTATCTATAGCAGTAGATCAGGGAGACCAGACCAGTAGTCAGTAGGTGTCGGGAGGTTGATTTCGATTCGGGGGATAACACTCTGTTTGAAATATTTTTGTATAAGTATTTCTGTAGAAGTCCTTCTATTGATTCTGAGTTCAATCTGTATGATGTTCATTTTTCTTTTTGAATTCAATTTTTGTGTTAATGGCCTCTTTTGAGTATTGAACTGAGATTTGAGTATACTCTTCATATCTTGAATCTACATGGGTGAGTTCTTTTATGTGTGAGTTGATGCAGTATGAATTTTCCTTTCTATTTTAATCGATTGGGTTGTATATGTAGATATTTTTTGGGTTTTGTTCGAGTAGAATTGGTGTAGCCATTGGTAGGGCTACAAATGAGCCAAGCCGTTCGCGAGCTGCTCGAAGCTCGGTTCGATAAAAGCTCGTTTGAGCTCGGTTCGTTTACTAAACAAGCTGAGCTCAAGCTTCATTTTCGAGCTCGTTTAATAAACAAGCCAAGCTCAAGCTTAGAAGTACTCGGCTCGTTTAAGCTCGCGAACTGGCTCGTTTATGAGCTTGCGAGCTGGCTCGTTTAGAAGCTCGTTTAGGAGCTTGTTTAGAAGCTCATTTGTTATTTATTGAATTCTAATTTAATATATATTTGTGCATTATATATTTATATGTCCTTAATAATTGATATTAAGGAACTTTTTTAATTAAAAATTTATAATTAAATTGTTAATATTACAATTACTTGAATTCAAACCTAACTAAATTGAAATCGAGCTCGTTAAGCTTGAAATCAAGTTTAATGAGTTTGAAATAAAGTTGAACGAGCTTTAAATCAAGCTTAACAAGCTTGATTTTGAGCTTATCGAGCTTGTTTATCAAGCTTGAATCAAGCTTTCTTATCAAGCCAAGCTCGAGCTCAAACCAAGCCAAGCTCAAGCTTAATATAAACAAGCATGAGCCAAGCTCAAGCTCTAAAATAAAAAATTTATCAAGCTCGAGCTCGAGCTTGAGCTCGATTAATTCTAGTCAAGCCAAGCTCAAGTTTACCAAAGCTTGGCTCGGCTTGGCTCGTTTGCAGCCCTAGCCATTGGTTTAAATTAGGCTTTGGGTTGCTGGGCATGTATAAGTAATTATTGAAGCAAGTTTAAGTTTGGCTTGTGTATAATTTAGTAATGTATTTTATTGGATTGATTGGGCTCTGAATGTTGCATATATTGCTAGGCTGCTTCTTACATTTTGTTTGGGTCAATATGTATATGCTGCCAATTGCACATACATTCGTTGGATGGTTGATGTTAGGCCGGGCCAAGATGGGCCATTCCATCAGGAAGAAAAGTGAGGGAAGAGAAGGAAGTTATCTGTTGGATTCATAAGCTAGAAATGGAAGGGAAGTTGAGGAGTGGACCTGCTATAGAGTTTTGCTCAGGTTGTTTGATAGAGCACCTGGAACATAACTTAATTTCTTATCTTTAGTATTCTAGGATTTTCCAAGGGGTTAGTGTGTAATATAGCAAGACTGAGAAGCCTTGGAAATAAACAAACTCTTAAACCTTGCATCCTTTCACTTTTCCTTTCAGTTTAACTTGGTTTTAAGTAACTTGGAGAGAGTCCTCCTAGGGATACTAAATAGACGGGTTGTGGTGCTAACTAATAGTGGTAACCTTGAGTAGGAAGTTGGAAGTAACAGTGAAATTGTATATATTCATCTGGATAGGATGTTAGCATAAGAGGGGTATAGAAGGAAGTGTAGTCTAGCTTTGTATAGTAGTTTAATTAATGATGGTATAGATTGTATTAGAGTTGGTTGTAGAAGTTAACTGTTTATATATATTATATTGGATTTTAAACAACTAGTATACCTTATAAATATTATGTTTAGGAGTTACAAGATAATTAAGTTGGAACTTGTGTAGTAATTAACCAATTTATACAATTAAACAGGAGGATATCCAGATCTACTACCCTTACTTGATCACCCTGAGCAAGGCAAGTATACTCCTCGGACTTGTCCATTACTTCATGTCTTGTGCTTTTCTATATTCATTCTTGTACCTTCTTTTGACACGATATTTCACGAGTTTGCCTTGTATCTTGTTCCCTGAGTTTACTTGCGTCTGGAAGGGAAAATACTACAGATGTGTGATCAAACCCGAGTTACAATTCATGTGAGTAGCTTAGGCCTCACACTGTGCACGCGGGATCTAAGTCGTACCATTATTCATGTTCCATGTTCTACCCAAGCCGACCACACACTCTGGATGTATTTCGATATATTGCACACGTTAGGTTCCTTTTACATTTTATGTTCAGGCTTCATTTCATGTTCCCTGTATTTCCTGCATTTACTTTTCAGCATTCGTGTTCTCATTTTCTGTGCTTTATATTTTCTTGTACTTATTTCCGTATCATGATGTTCTTGTTTATTTTCTTGGATATATTTAGCTCCGCTCCTGACTAGGATATGTTGCAGTTCAGATGGAGGCTATCTGTGACACTTATTACGGGCAAGAGCCTGGAGGTACCTATGAGCTAGCTGGTGTTGCTCTGGACTTAGAGGCTGAGGAAGCCTAGTACTTTCCCTTGTAGTTTCATTTGGACTTTGTATTAGAGACTTCAGTTTACATTTCATCTTATTGGAAAATGTAATAACTCTTAGACATGTACTTTGATTCTGGGATTCTCTTATATAGATGTTGTGGTTTATATTCATTCATATCTGAACTTGTAGTTTCCCTAGAGATTGGTATAGCTTACTTCATCGTGTCTAACAATGAAGGCTGGGCGTGTCCAACTCATGTCCGATTATTCGGGAGCGGGTCGTGACATATTTTTAGTGGTGCCCCAAGCAGGTCCATCATAATGGTACCTAGCTATTATTGTACTATTGTGGGACTTGATTTAAACTAGGGAAACTTGATCACAGCATAGAAAAATCAGAAAATAAGGGTATATCAGGTACATCAGGTACATTGATATTATAAAAACATTGTTTATTTTTAGGTTTTAGAGTTTGTCAATCAACGAAGTTTTCTTTCAATCAACGAAGTTTTCAGTCCGGAGTTGCAGGCAGTACGGGACAGACTGTACCAGATGTTCCGGTAGAGCAGCTTCTGCCACCGCCTCCTATCTTTCCTTCGTTGTCCCCGACGATGATGTTCGACGACGCCTAGGTGATGGCCATTTTCCAGCAGTTTATGGAGGCTCAGAACCACCAGGCCTCACAGTTTCGAGCGACAGTCGTGGATGCACTCAGGACCCGAGAGCCGGCAGCACCAACACCAGTAAACCTCCAGTACCAGCAGCACCGAGATCGGAGACCGCCAGAGATTACCATAATCTTTGTCCGATGGATTTCTGGGGTAATGAGGGGATCGTATATGCAGATGAGTGGCTGGAAAATACGGAGCCGACGCTGAAGATGGCGAGGATTCCAGATGACCTGAAGGTGGAAGTTGCAAGCATGCAACTTTTTGATCTTGCTAGAGCCTGGTACGGAGAGGAGCCTCAGTTTGCTGCGCCCCTGATTCTCTGGACAGACTTTAAAACTCTGTTCAAAGAGAAATTCTTCCCCGACATAGAGCGAGATGAGCTTTGGATGCAGTTCGAAGCACTGCAGCAGGGGACCATGACGGTGGCAGAGTATACGTCGGAGTTCACCCGACTCAGCATGTTCGCAGAGAACCTAGTCGGTACACCAGAGGAGAGGGCTTGGAGGTTCAAGAAGGGCCTCACCAGAGAGTTGCGGCATGCAGTGGCGATCAACTAGGCGACGACTTATGCGAGCATCCTCAAGATTGCTGAGGCTGTGGAGAAGGAGATGGACCCGAGGCCCAAGAGGGATAGGGACATCGGCAGTAGCAGCTATCAGGCACCGATGAAGAGGACTCAGATTCAGACGAGGCCACCACAGCCGGCAGCAGTTCAACATCGTCCTGCCAGAGCTCCAACAGTTCAGCAGCAACAGAGATAACATGGGATCACTTGCACATACTGTCATCGGCCAGGACACCACATTGAGGCCTGTCACAAGAGGCTTGAACTTTACCTATTCTGCGGATTAGACGCTCATCAGATGAAAGACTGTCAGCAGACCACAACCAGGCTAGCATGAGGACCCCAAGGAGCTGGAGGACCACCACATGCACCACCCAGAGTACTATCTACTGCACCCCAGAGAGGACCAGCTCTACCACCTCAGCAATAGAGATTTTCACAGCACCAGCAGCAGCAGAGAGGAGGACCACAGCAGGGACGTGCTTACGTCATGGTTGCAGTTTAGGAGGATGAGGCAGCTCCAGATGTTATTACAGGTTCTATCATCTTATATTCATTTTCTGCCATTGTACTGTTTGATTCTGGAGCCACACATAGCTTTGTATCATATGAGTTTCTGCATAAACACGACTTCACACCTAAGCCCACTAGGAGGAACTTTCGGATTATGACAGAAGGAGGAGTGGTGCCAGTTAGTGAGATGGTCGATTGCCCTATCACTATAGCCGGGAGGGAGCTTATAGCTCGACTCCTAGTGATGCCATTGCTTGGATTTGATATAGTCCTTGGCATTGACTGGTTGAGTAAGGAAATTGCTGTAATAGACTGCCATTAAGGGAAGGTTACTTTCAGCCCACCTGGAGTTCCATCATTCGAGGTCAGAAGACGGATCACAGAGAGGCCAGAGAGAGTCTACTTTGGAGCAGTTACAAAAGACCAGGAGTTGCCACATCCGTTGATTGTAGAGTTTCTCGACGTCTTCCCGGAGGAGTTGCCAGGATTGTCGCCAGATCGAGAAGTGGAGTTCAGCATCGACTTAGTGCCCAGATCAGCGCCGAAGTCCCAGTATTGCTACAAGATCAACCCGAAGGAAGCTGCAGAGTTGAAGGCCCAGATTGATGAGTTAGAAGGCACGGGTTTTATTCGGTCCAGTGCTTCATCCTGGGGAGCACCGGTACTATTCGTGCCGAAGAAGGATGGGACTGCTAGGATGTTTGTTGATTACCGTGCACTCAATAACATCACCATCAAGAATAAATACCCATTGCCGTGGATAGATGAGCTTTTAATCAGCTGAGTGGGACGAAGGTCTTCTCAAAGATTGACCTTCGGTTTGGGTATCATCAGATGAAGGTTCGGGAGCAAGATATTCCGAAGACAGCCTTCAATACCCGTTACGGCCAGTATGAATTTTTGGTGATGCCGTTCGGACTCACCAATGCCCTAGCAGTATTTATGAACCTGATGAATAAGGTCTTCCATAAGTATTTGGACAAGTTTGTTGTAGTCTTCATTGATGACATCCTGATCTATTCGAAGACCGATGAGGAGCATGTGGAGCATCTACGAATTGTTTTGGAGATTCTGCGGAAGAAGAAGCTGTACGAGAAGCTCTCGAAGTACGAGTTCTTCTTGGACAATGTGGTGACTGGATAGGGGATTTCTGTAGATTATAAGAAGATTGAAGCTGTGGAAGCATGGGCACCTCCTAAGTCAGTAGCAGAGATTCATAGTTTTCTGGGACTAGCAGGTTACTACCAGAAGTTTGTGAAAGATTTTGCCAAGATAGCGGAGCCGATGACGAAGCTTACACGAAAGGACGAGGAGTTCATCTGGAGCGACGCCTGCCAGTTAGCATTTGAAGAATTCAAGAAAAGACTCACTACAGCACTAGTTTTAGCTTTGCCATTCGGATTTGGAGGATTCGTCATCTACAGCGACGCATCAGGAAAAGTCTTGGGATGTGTGCTTGAACAAAATAAGAGGGTCATTGCTTATGCTTCTAGACAGTTGAGGCCTCATGAGAAGAATTATCCTACTCATGACTTGGAGCTTGCAAAGGTCATTTTTGCCTTGAAACTGTGGAAGCACTATTTAGATGGAGAGAGAGTGGACATCTTCACAGATCACAAAAGCCTGAAGTATGTCTTTACTCAGAAGGAACTGAACATGAGGCAGCGAAGATGGCTGGAACTCATGAAGGATTTTGACATCAATCTACAATACCATCCTGGGAAGGCAAATGTGGTAGCAGATGCTCTCAGTCGATATCCTGTTGCTATGTTTCTCACTATGGATTAGCATCTTCTAGAGGATCTTAAGAGTCTTGGGATCAAGATTATTCTTCCGGGAGTTCGAGGACAGCTGATGCACATGCAGATATAGTCAGGACTGATAGAGAAGATCAAGGAGGCCCAGTTTCTAGATGAGGGACTCCGATGTCTCAGAGGCCAGGCAGAGGCAGGATTGCTCGACGACTTCACTATTGCAGATGATGGATCCTTGAGGCACAAAAACCAGTTGTGTGTGCCCAAGAATTTGCGGGATGAGATTATACAAGAGGCCCACCAGTCGCAGTATTCTATTCATCCTGGATCTACCAAGATGTATAAGGATCTGCGAAAGTATGTTTGGTGGTATGAAATAAAATGAGAGGTTGCCAGATTCGTTTCTAGATGCCTTGTGTGCCAGCAGGATAAGGCAGAGCGCCAGAGACCAGCGGGATTACTCCAGCCTTTACCTATTCTGAAGTGGAAGTGAGAACACATAACCATGGATTTCGTCTCTGGTTTATCGCGTACGCCCGGTGGCAAGGACGCTACTTGGGTTATCGTGGACAGGCTGACGAAATCTGCTCACTTTATTTCGTTGAAGGTAGGGCTGTCGAACGAGAAGCTTACAGACCTCTACATGAGTCAGATTGTACAGATTCACGGAGTGCCCGTGAGTATTATTTCAGACAGGGACAACTACTTCACATCACACTTCTGGAGGAGTTTATAGCTGAGCTTGGGTTCACATTTGAAGTTCAGTACCGCCTATCATCCATAGACAGACGGGCAGTCCGAGAGGACCATTCAGACACTGAAGGATATGTTGCGGGTTTACACACTCGACTTCGACGGATTGTGGAAGGATCACTTGCATCTTGTGGAGTTTGCCTATAACAATAGTTATTAGGCTAGCATCGAGATGACATCGTGGAAGGATCACTGGAGGATATGGGCGAAGATGTTGCACACCTTTGTCATGGGATGACATTGGCGAGAGGACTTTGCTTGGGCCAGAGATGGTGGTAGATTCAGCAGAGAAGATCAGACTGATTAAAGAGTGTCTCAAAGTTGCACAGGATCGACAGAAGCACTGGATGGACAGCAACAGACGGCCCCTGGAGTTTGCAGTTGGAGATAGAGTGTTCTTGAAGATCTTGCCGACCAGAGGCACCATTCGTTTTAGCAGAGACGGAAAGCTCAGTCCGAGGTACATCGGACCCTTCGATGTGACGGTACGGATTGGCGAGGTGGCGTATCGACCAGCGCTTCCAGCCAGCTTGGAAGGAGTACACGACGTCTTTCACGTATCCCAGCTTCGATGCTACATTCTAGATCCGAGCCATGTGGTGGACTACTCAGAGCTAGAGGTGGGTCCGAACTTGACCTACGAGGAGCATCCAGTCGAGATCCTTGGTCGGAGGGAGAAGCAACTGCGGAATCATACTATACTGCTTGTCCGAGTCATGTGGAGACACCACTCTCCGGAAGAGTCCACGTGGGAGCGCGAGGACGAGATGCGGGAGCGATATCCCAATTTGTTTGCTTGATTGTATTATTTTGTTTTGAGAATGTTAAATACATGACTTATGTAAAACATTCATCAGTTGTGTTTTTATTTTTGAAATTTTATTGTTGTTCTTTAATTTTGAGGACAAAATTATTTTAAGGGGGAGAGATTTGTCATGCCACTTTTCAGTATTATTTTTTATCCTAAATTTATCTTCTGTTTAATGATTAATGGTTTAATTGATTTTTAAATAATAAGTTTTATAACTATTTTTGGAGGGAATTGAATTACGAGCATGAATTCAAATTTAAAAATTACTTGTAACCAACAAGTTGTGGTCCCCACCTTTCTAACTGATTTTGGGTGAATCATGCAAATATGAAAATGGGAGAGGTCTTTTTGCGTTTTGACCGAAGGTGGAGGGGGCTTTCTGTTAAAATTACCTCTTCCCAATTTTTTTTATTTAATATGACTGAAGAGAGAGAGAGAGAGAAGAGAGAGAGAGAGAGAGAGAGAGAGCTCATTTCTCTTATTTCTTTTCAGAGCTCCTTATATTTCTTCCCCAAATTTCGACCTAACCCTACTTCTTTGGCGCCGGCTTCCATCTTCGGCCATGGCGGTGGCACGATAGCTTCTCAGCGACGGTGGATCCTCTCCCAGCGACTAGCTGCCGATCTCTACTAGCGACGGCTGGGCGAGTGCGTCGATTCAAGTGTTCTTCTCAGCGACCGTTTCTCTACGAGTTCGCCGTTGCAGTTTCCAGCGGCGACCAACTTCCTCGGCGAGTGATCTAGGTCAAGGATCGATTTCCTTTGATATGTTCTTGATTCGTTTTGAGATGAGTTTTTCTTCTGAATCTGAGTTTCCTTTTGATTTCGGTTGGCCAGCATAGTGATATTTGATCCGATTACGTGGATCATCGGATTGAATCTCACCTGGAATTGTTTGGATCAACAAATCCTTGGTTCGAATTCGAACAACTCTTGGTAAGTTGTGGTTCTCAATTTCAAAATCTAATTAGAAGTTGCTTGTTTGATGAATCGATTGGTATTTTCTTTTTGTCTAGATTTCGAGTGATGACGACTATTTTTATTACTGGAGTTATTTAGACGTTGGATTTGATCACTAGTAAGAGATGTTTTTACTGACATTTCTTATTTGACAACTTGTGAATCGGGAAGAACGTTTTGGTGTCCTGATATGGTGCAGATCTGTTCGGTTGTTTACTGCAGAGGATTCGAAGGAGGTTCGTGTCCAGTTCTGTCGTGTCCCTATCATCGATCATTTTTCTTAGATAATTTTTACTCTCTCTTCTTGGGTTAAGCCATTCTTTGCTGGATCGTAATATTATTATGGTGTTTCTTGTGTTGCGAGCGTGCGTTCGTATCTTCTTCTTTTGGTGTTGGGATCGTGTCGTGACGTATCAAGATTCACCAATCGATGCTTAAGGCAACGCGTAGCAGTGCTTTATGCATGTGAGCAGATGCTGGGATGCTATGTTGTGTCTATAGCAGTAGATCAGGAAGACCAGACCAGTAGTCGGCAGGTATCGGGAGGTTGATTTCGATTCGGGGGATAACACTCTATTTGAAATATTTTTGTATAAGTATTTCTGTAGAAGTCCTTCTATTGATTCTGAGTTCAATCTGTATGATGTTCATTTTTCTTTTTGAATTCAATTTTTGTGTTAATGGCCTCTTTTGAGTATTGAACTGAGATTTGAGTATACTATTCCTATTTTGAATCTGCATGGGTGAGTTCTTTTCTCTTTTATGTGTGAGTTGATGCAGTGTGAATTTTCCTTTCTATTTCAATCGATTGGGTTGTATATTTAGATATTTTCTGGATTTTGTTCGAGTAGAATTGGTGTAGCCTTTGGTTTAAATTAGGCTTTGGGTTGCTGGGCATGTATGAGTAATTATTGAAGTAGGTTTAAGTTTGGCTTGTGTATAATTTAGTAATATATTTTATTGGATTGATTGGGCTCTGAATGTTGCATATCTTGCTAGGCTGCTTCTTACATTTTGTTTGGATTAATATGTATATGCTGCCAATTGCATATACATTCGTTGGATGCTTGATGTTAGGCCCGGCCAAGATGGGCCATTCTATCAGGAAGAAAAGTGAGGGAAGAGAAGCAAGTTATCTGTTGGATTCATAAGCTATAAATGGAAGGGAAGTTGAGGAGTGGACCTGCTATAGAGTTTTGCCCAGGTTGTTTGATGGAGCACCTGGAACATAACTTAATTTCTTATCTTTAGTATTCTAGGTCTTTCCAAGGAGTTAGTGTGTAATATAGCAAGACTGAGAAGACTTGGAAATAAACCAACTCTTAAACTTTGCATCCTTTCACTTTTCCTTTCAGTTTAACTTAGTTTTTAACTAACTTGGAGAGAGTCCTACTAGGGATACTAAATAGATAGGTTGTGGTGCTAACTAATAATGGTAACCTTGAGTAGGAAGTTGGAAGTAACAATAAAATTGTATATATGCATCTGGATAGGATGTTAGCATAAGAGGAGTATAGAAGGAAGTGTAGTCTAGCTTTGCATAGTAGTTTAATTAATGATGGTATAGATTGTATTAGAGTTGGTTGTAGAAGTTAACTGTTTATATATATTATATTGGATTTTAAACAACTAGTATACCTTATAAATATTATGTTTAAGAGTTACAAGATAATTAAGTTGGAACTTGTGTAGTAATTAACCAATTTGTATAATTAAACAGGAGGATATCCAGATCTACTACCCTTACTTGATCACCCTGAGCAAGGCAAGTATACTCCTCGGACTTGTCCATTACTTCATGTCTTGTGCTTTTCTATATTCATGCTTGTACCTTCTTTTGACACGATATTTCACGAGTTTTGTCATGACCCGCACCTTAGAGTAAGGGAACGAGAAGTAGTTACGCCCAGCCTACGCCGCAGTGTCGACGGTAGAACGCTGTCCTAGGTCAAACATCTAACAATATATAAGGTACCTGTAGAGTATATACACTCCGAATGGAGGTGACATAACAGAATACAGTCTCAATCACATCTAAGACAGAATGGTAAGATAGATAGATAGATATGATTGAAAAAAAATCCACAGAGATACAACCAGATAAAAGTTTAAGTGTCTATGATATCACAAATCCAGTAATATCCCAAATATCAAATACAGTAATCCTGAATGTAAATATAATAAAAAGACATCCTAGCCTAAAGGAGTGTCGTCCACTGCTAAGGGGTCCTGCTGCTGGTCCAGGTCACAACAGTCCTCTAGGGTAGTCCCATAATAGGTGGGACAACACGCCTTATCCTCATCCTCTATAATATTTTCAACAGGTCCAGTCAGGACAGGAGTGAGCACAATACATCTCAACAAATCATAACATGATAGAAAATATAATCATGCTAGAGAGTAAGATACATGAAACTGAAGAACAACATAATATAAAAGAGAGACTGTAAGTAACTATCTACAATATATAAGAGAGCTAAACAGTGCTAGTGGTTCAGAGTACAATATGAACATGTGAACAGCTGGATGGTGATTCATGACTATACTAAAGAGGTGATTCATGACTATTCTACTTTGGAATTATTCACATGCTCAGTTTCTACTCCTCCATCCCCAATCAATACACAAGGATCCAGTCAAGTTACGTTTAGATTCATGACTATACTACTTTGCCCATAAAGGGTGATTCAAGAGTGATTCATGAATAGATTCGTGAAGGCTATGTGATTCATGAGAGTACAAGAATCACAAGCTAATACATGAAGATTCATGATAATAGAAGCATGAGATACATGATGTAAGTGAAACACACGAGACAAGAGTATCTGATGCTCCCGAGGGGGGATAACATCTCATGAACGGATCCATATAGTACTAATCCGTGCTACCAACGTATCAGCATCAAGTAAAGTAATCTAAAGCAGGAAATATAATCCTAAACAAGATATGAAATGATCAAAAAATGTACTCGCCTGGTATCCTGAATATCTGAAGAAAATATACTGTCCGAAGAGTGGTGTCTGTCTCCTATAGAACAATACAAGTCACTACATGTCTAAAATAATAAAATAGACTGCTACAATGCATCTACATAATGTTTGGGATCAGTCTAGGCTAAAGTCAACCTTTGGTCAACTCTAGTCAACTCTAACAGTCAAACTAGGTCAAACTAGTCTAGGTTGGTCTAACCTAGGCTTAACAAGTCCATCTAGATCTCTAACCAAAACTATCCTAGCAAGCACACACCATACACAAGTCACACTAATCTAACAATACACTAAACTCAAGTGTACACACTCCACATGCCATAGGCTATACTACCTAGGCCATGAGCCATATTCACATATTAGGCAACACACACATATCTATTTTAATGTATCTATATACACATTATTTATATATATCAATAAGCAATATCTATTTGTATTACATATGTCACATTAGGCTACATATATTATATATATACATGTAGATAGATAGGAAAATTCATGCATGTGTGTGTGTCATGTGGTATGAGACAGGAATTCAGATAGGGTGTGTGTCAAACTCAGTTTTAGGTGTGTGTCTTCCATGTTCTCAGGAATAAGTAGGATGTGTGTGTATGAATAGTGTGGGGACAGCACAAACAGTTGGCAGTTCTCTCAGGTTTAATACAACAATCAATGTGTGTGTATGGGTGAATAAGGGTTCAGTTCAAAGTGTGTGTGCATGAACATTTATGTTCTCATGTGTGTGTGAGTGTAGATGGTTTCCTGTGATTCTTAGATTTCAGTATTTAGGTATGTAAATGATATAGACCAATGTGTATACATGAGTGCGTCCATGTCATGAATGTGTGTGTTATCCAGTTATCCATTTATCAGATTAAACAGTGTGCGATTGAGGGTAAAATGTGTGTATGAGTGTGTGTATAAACATTGCATATACATGTGTTCTTCAAATTCCAGATTTTGTGGTGTGAATATGGACTGAAATTAGTGCTCACACACCTGTGTTCTCAGGTTTAAGTAAAATGACAGTTGTGTATTGCATTGACAGTTTGCACATTAACAGTGTATAGCAGTTCTCAAGATCCATGGCAGTTGACAGTTCACATTTAACCCATTTCGAATCCAAATTCCTAACACCAATCACAACCCAACATTAACAGTAACTATTACATTTGTAAATGAATCAATATGGCAATTTAGACATCAACATTCAGTTTTAAAAATAGAATCAACTTTTAGAATTTTGAAAATGGAACACATGTATCAGTCAAATTGGGGATCACCAATTCGAATTGGAAAATCATAGCAAAATGCCAAATAAATGGTTGATAAATATTGGTACACATGTATACGTGTCACAGGGAGTGTTTGTGTCCAACCAAGTGGACACAAATGTGTCCAAATCAAAAACAAACATGTGGTGTGCACACAGTGTACATAATCCTCGTGCAGGGGTTTCGAGTCGTCGTGGACACAGCACACGACATGTGTGGCCACGTGGTCATGTACACGTGTAGCCCACGTGTCAAGCTACACACTCGATACCCTGTGAGGTGTCCACGATGTGTCTACAGCGGACACGAGGCCCATATCAGTGGGGTTCTGAATGTGCACGTGCGGGTCAGGCGAACCAGTGCACATCAAAAATTGTGTCCGACACGCGACCTCGTGACACGAGGCTTGGGGGTATGGTTTGTAGATACTTCCCCAGGTGTCCTCGAAGTGTCAGCTCGCGTCGCTCTGTGTCGTGTCCCACAGAAGCGTCGAGCAGCAGGGGAAACCCTAGCCGCGCACGCGGGGCGTGTTCGTGTCCTCTTGTAGACACGACTCGACATAGAAATACAAAAGTAGGTTAGGGAAATCATAAGACACATCATGAACAACAATCCTAATCAAAAACATTCCAGAAACAGTGAAGAAATATCCTCCATGGTATTTCATCGAACACCTATACCTAGGTGTTGATACGTGTCCGATACGGACCCCAAATGGACACAAAATTAACCCAAATTTTAGGGACAGCTAGGGGACACCTAGATCTAGGCTACTATATAAAGAAATCAAGAAAAAGAATGGATTTGAGTGGTTTACCTATTGAGTGTCAAACTCAAAGAAAGCCCCAAATGGAAGGAATCCAAATAGCAACTCCCAAGCTCCAAATTGCACAAAAACTGAGATAAATCTCCACAAACAATAAATAGATCCTAATACAAAAGACTAGAGTCAAAAAGGATTTGAAATAAATTTATTAGGAATTTAGGAAAGTGGGGATTTACCTTTCTTTCTAAAAACTAGGTTAAGCATAAAAGAGGCAAGAACAAGTGGAAGGGAATACTTATAGGAAAGGGGGAAGCCCTAAGTAGCCGGCCATGGGGGGGCTTAGCTAGGGTTTGGGCTTAAGTCATGGGCCTATGGCTTAATTACATAAGTTATGAAATTAATTCTAAGTCATAAGTCATGCACCAAATCACTAGTCCTCATATTCAAACCTTGATTTCTAAATGACTAACCTATATTGACTTAATTTAGACTAGGGTCTCACCATGCTAACCTAGTCACCATAGTTAGGGTCAATACCTAGGTTAGTCTACAAGGTCTCAACTAGTCGAAGTTAAAATCACAATCACCAATTAAATAAATTAAATAAATTTCAAAAATTCACAAATGACCAAAATACCCTTAATCTAAAATATAGTAGTGACAAATCTACCCTCCTTAAAAGAATTTTGTCCTCAAAATTAAAAAGTGAAACTAAACTGATGAGAAGGATAGATAATCATACCTCAAGGTCCAAAAAGATAAGGGTATCGCACGCGCATCTCATCCTCCCGCTCCCAGGTAGACACTCCTGGAGAATGATGCCTCCATACGATACGAACCAAGGGTATCACCTGGTTTCTCAGTACCTTCTCTCGATGATCCAGAATCTCCACTGGCTGCTCTGGATAACGGAGAGTAGGCCCTACCTCAATCTCTGAATGATCAAGTACATGGCTAGGGTCAGCCACGTACCGTCTCAACTGTGATACTTGGAATACGTTGTGGACACCCACTAGTGCAGGTGGCAAGTCTAGCATGTATGCCACGTCACCGACTCTTTCGCTGATCACGAAAGGTCCGATAAAGCACGGGCTAAGCTTTCCACCTCCACCAAAACGTAGGGTACCACGAGTCGGAGATATCTGCAGAAAAACTATGTCTCCGACCTAAACACAAACAAGGTCTCAAGTTACTAAATAATCAAACATGATCAAACAAACAAAATAAATAACCTACTTCTAATCCTATCTCTAATCTGTACCTCAAACTCCAACGGCCTCCGGTGGCTATCGGCCCAGTGCCGATGTCTGTCCTGTGCCACGCGAAGTCTGTCCCTTATGAGCTTCACCTTCTCGGCTGCGTCAACAACCATCTCAGGTCCCAATAAAGCTCACTCACCAATATCATCCCTATATAAGGGTGTACGACACCTACGCCCGTACAGAGACTCAAAAGAAGACATCTCAATGCTGGCCTGATAACTGTTGTTGTAAGCAAACTCTACTAAATATAGGTGATCCTCCTAGGAACCTCCAAAATCTAAGATACACGTCCGCAGCATGTCCTCGAGCGTCTGAATAGTCCTCTCTGACTGTCCGTCCGTCTGGGTGTGGTATGCAGTACTAAACTTGAGCTGAGTGCCCAAATTAGTCTGCAGACTCCTCCAGAAATAAGAAGTAAAGCGACTATTCCGATCTGAGATAATGTTGACCGAAACTCCGTGAATCTTGATAATCTGCCACATGTACATCTCTGTAAGCCTTTCTGTAGACGTACCCACCTTAAATGGCAAAAGGTGGACCAATTTGGTCAACCTGTCAACGATGACCCAAATCGTGTCTTTCCTTCCTGGTGTACGCGACAATCCAGATACAAAATCCATCGTAATATGCTCCTACTTCCACTCTGGAATGGGCAGTGGCTGCAATAATCCTCTGGGCCTCTGTCTCTCTACTTTGACCTGCTGACAGACCAAGCATCTAGGTACGAAGCGAGCTACCTCCCGCTTTATCCCATACCACCAGATACGCTCTCTCAGATCTCTGTACATCTTATTGGCACCAGGATGTATAGAGTACTGAGATCAGTGAGCCTCCTGCATGACCTGCTCTCTGAGCTCTTCACTAGGCACACACAGCCTGGAACCGTGCCTCAAGGCGCCATCCTCTGTAAGAGAAAACTCACCATCCACTAGCCTTGCTCGAACCTGCTCTCGAATACACCGCAGAGTAATATCCTTGAACTGCGTCGACTTGATCCTCTTTATCAAGTCTGACTGAATCTGAAGGCCCCATATCTGCATATGAACTCCGGGCACAATCACCTCAATCCCCAGGCTCTCCAAGTCCGCAAGCAAATGACGGTCCATAGTCAAACATATGGCTGTCGGATACCTACTCAAGGCATCGGCAACCACGTTGGCCATTCCTGGGTGATACTGAAGTGAGATGTCGAAGTCCTTCATCAGCTCTAGCCACCTGTACTGCCTCATGTTGAGCTCTTTCTGCATAAACACATACTTCAAGCTCTTATAATCTGTGAAGATCTCCACCCTCTCTCCATACAAGTAGTGCTTCCACAACATCAAAGCAAAAATCACTGATGCCAGCTCCAAGTCGTGGGTAGGGTAGTTCTTCTCATGGGGAGGTAACTGCCTGGAAGCATAGGTAATGTAATCACCTTCCCATGCTGCTGTAAGACACGACCCAATCCCTTTCCTGAAGCGTCACTATAGATAGTGAACCCTCCTGAACCTGATGGCAATGTCAGAATCAGAGCTGTCATAAGCCGCTTCTTCAACTTATCAAAAGCAGCCTGACACTCCTCTGACCAAACATACTCAGCATCCTTCCGGGTTAGCCTAGTCAACGGCTCTGCAATACGGGAGAAATCCTGCACGAACCTCCTGTAATATCCTGCTAGCCCTATGAAGCTCCTGATCTCTGCTACTGAAGTCGGTGCTGCCCATGCCTCAACTGCTGTGATCTTCTTCGGGTCCACTGAGATCCCATCTCCAGTCATCACATGACCCAAGAAGTCAACTCTGTCCAGGAAGAACTCGTACTTCGAGAGCTTGCCATACAACCTCTCCCTCCTGAGTGTCTCCAGAACCACTTTCGAGTGCTCCTCGTGCTCCTCTCCAGTCTTCTAATACACCAGGATATCATCAATGAACACCACCACGAACTTGTCAAAGTACTGGTGGAATACCTTGTTCATCAAGTTCATAAATACTGCTGGTACGTTGGTTAGCCCAAACGGCATAACAAAGAACTCAAACTGTCCGTACCGCATCCTGAAAGCGGTCTTCGGAATATCTTCCCTCTTCACCTTCACCTGGTGATAACCTGACCTCAAATCAATCTTAGAAAAAACTCGAGCTCCGCTCAACTGATCAAAGAGATCATCGATCTGCGGTAGTGGGTATCTGTTCTTGATCGTCAGGTTGTTGAGTGCCCTGTAGTCGATACACATCCGTACCGACCCATCCTTCTTGGGTACAAAAAGTACCGGAGCACCCCAAGGTGAAGAACTCAATCGGATGAAGCCCTTATCCTGTAGCTCATCCACCTGCTTCTTCAGTTCCACCAACTCACTGTTGTTCACTCGATAGACATGCTAAAAAATCGGTTCCGCACCGGGAACCAAGTCTACCGAGAACTCAACATCCCTATCTAGTGGAAGCCCTAGCAACTCCTCCGGGAAGACGTCCATGAACTTTGCAATTGTCATCCCCAGTTTTCATGAACAGGGGTATTTTGGTAATTTTCCACTTGAAAAATTATTTTGGAATTATTTATTTATTATTTGTATTATTTTGGGGTTATTTAAATCGGGTTCGAATTTCAACTCATTCTGACTTGTTTTGACTTATTTCAGGGACCCGGGGTAGTTTTGACCTTAGCGGGCCCACACACTTGCTAGCCATGGCCCACAATATTACCATCAAAAGTTAGAGGGATTAGTCATGACTCCATGGATTAGGTTAGACCTAATTAGAACACTAGATTTACATTTTTAACCGCCAAACCCTAAGCAACCTTGTAAGGAGCTAATAAAACAATAGAGGGGCAAACTTGTAATTAGAAAAAGGGGGTTTTGGAACCATATGTCCAGCCACATGTAGGTGGATAGGAGAGAGAAACCCCATCTTTTATTCTCATCCACTTTCTTCTTCTTCTTCTCCAAGGGTTTCCTCCATTTTTCTTGAGAGCTCCACCATTGTTCCTTCTCCAAAATTAGGTAATCTCTTCTCCAAATTAATTCTCCTTCTCATGTAGATTGGTTAGGAACCCAATAGGAATGATTCCCATGGTTGTGTCTCCATTAGAGACCATTTTGTGTCCATTTGGATATTTCTAGGGGTGTCCAACATGTAGGTTTGTGTCCCAATAGGAAAACCCCCCAATTTGGACACATGTATATTGTTTGTGTATTGATTTTGTGTTGTTCTTACATTAATTCCAGATTTTACTATATGTTTGGGAAGGTATTTTCGATGTATCATATTGTATCTTTTAGTTATATATATGTATATGTATATATATGGATATATATGTGTTACTCTATATATACATATATATGTATGTATATATATTGGGGCTTATATATATATGGATATATATTATGATATGTGGTGTGTCATGTGTGTACATTTTGTGTTTGGATGGGAGCACTAGTGGGTTCGGCCAAGTGGGAAGATTGTGTGTGTATGTGTTAGTTTAGAGGGGAGATTGAGTGTTTGAGTGTTTGTTTGTGAGAGATTTGAGAGGGGAATGAGTGTAGAGTATAGAGAGATGTGTGAGAGGTAGTAAGTGGTGTTAGGGGAGGGGAAACCACCCATTTTGTTGCTGTAAACAGCAGCTATACCAGACCCAAAACAGCCCCAACAGTCCACTTTTGGACTGTCCAAAAATACCCCATGGCTGTCCTCATTTACCCCTCAAAACAGTCCACTAATACACACTTTGAACCCCCAAACATAGCCCCTTGTATACCCTATACTTGGCTGTCCATACCACTCAAGAACAGCCCCCTAAAACCCATCCTTGCTGTCCAAAAACACCCCTTGGCTGTCCTCAAAAACAGTCAACCATACCACTTCAAATCAGTCCTTTAATGTCCCATTTAGTCCCCTTAAAACCCTCCAATATCAGCCCAATAAACTCCCTAAAACCTATCTTAACACCACTCATTTTCCAGCCACAATAACCACTTCAAATCAGTCCCAAACCACCTTCATTTCAGCCCCACTTGCCACACCAAATCAGTCCATATATTTACCTATGTGTGTGTGTGTGTAGTTGTGAGTTTGTGTGTGTGTGTGTGAGAAGCCTAGGAGTGTAGTTTAGTAACCTATAGATAGCCTATTGTCTAAACAACTAGAAAACCCATAGGAGAAGCCTATGAGTGTGAGAAATACCATGTGAGTGTTGTGTGTGAGTGAGTGGTATGGGAGTGTGATAGTGTTAAGGGTAAATTCATGATATAGGTAAGGTAATGGGTAAAGGATTAACATGTGTCATAAGATGATCTAGATGCCTAGGATACCCAAATTTCTTGGTAGATAAACCTTAGATAGGTTGATATCTAGCTACCCTAAGGAGCCTAGGCTAGTGCCATGGGTATTTGCGGGGTTTTCTTGGGTTTGGGCAAGGTATCGGGATTTACCTTAGAAGGGTAAATGCTAGTTTTGCCTAGAAATAGGATATTGGTGTTAGAAGTCTAAGATAGAGTTAGAACTTGATTCCCGTGGTTGGTAATGATCGAATATGGTGCTCATAGACTAGTTTTGACGTCGGTTGACCTTTTTGACCAAAAGTCAACAAGTCAACCGAGAGTCAAACTTAGCCTTTAAGCGACCTGATTTGACCGAAACCAACCCAGAGTTGACCAGTTGACTAAAAATCAACTGTTAGTCAACATTTGACTTGTTTGACCCAGGGTTGACTCAGTGTTGACCAGAGTTGACCAGAGTTGACTTTTTGACCAAAGGTCAACTATAAGTCAACCCTTGAACCAGATTGACCTAGTTTGACTTGGATTGACTCCCAGTGACCAGGTATGACCTAGTATGAGCTAGTATGACCTAGTGTGACTCAGTCTGACCTAGATTGACCTAGTTTTGACTTAGACTTGCATTCATGACTTGAATTACTTTTCCTTTTCAGTATTTAGTCCTGTTTGACTCATAGTATCTTATCTTAGGTCTGTGATCGCTCTGAGCGACTGTTCACCTTATCAGCTCAGGACCACAGGCGAGTACATTCACTGATAGTTTTTATTGTCTTGATATCTGCTATATCCGATTCAGTCGTAGTGTCTTACTTGATTTCCAGACACGATATTTCACGGACTAGTATATGTCGGATCCTGTCATGAGATGTTGTTCCCGGATTACTTAGTATATTGGTACATGACTCGATTTGTTACTTGTACTCGTATAGATATGGACTTGGGAGTGGGCTGATCACCTGCTCTTAAATCTCGTGTCATGACGTGTTATGACCGGATCTTTTATACTATTCGGGGATGGGGAGTTATTAGTGGTTGTGTGATCAAAATACCCACTTGTTGCTTCACACTTGTATTCGACACTTGTTTATAGCTACTTGTTCACAACTTTCCATGGTGACCGGCCTTATCTTCACACTTGTTGTTTCATACTTGTTATTTGTTCGTAGCCGGTCAGATGGAAAGCTTGAACATGTTTCCCAAACCGATCACATGACGCACTAATAATTCAAGGCACCTTATACATTTATTATCTGTGGTGACTAAGTTCTGTTCGAAAAAAGGGTTACAGCCCCAGTCCTTGTTTGGTTAGGGGTTGTAACTCGGCTTTCCGAATAGTTCCCAAGTCGTCCTATTTACATTCATATCGTCGTCCTTTTCAGTACTCACATCATGATATATATTTCCAGTTGATTTTGTCTTGTATTTCATTATACTGTCTCTTACAGAATTTATCAATTCATATGGAACTGCTGTTGGTGTTTGTACTTGCTTATTTTCCTGACAGGATATCGTTGACAAATTTTACAGATGATTCAGAGGCTGATTGCCCGACCTACTATAGGGTAGAGTCTGACGGATTAGAGTTAGACTGTGGCTTGTTGGTAGAGCCACTAGATTTTGCTCACCCTGAGTAGTGTAGTTTAGCTAGATTTGCCTGGCCTACGAGCCAGCTAGCACTTTCAGATTTGTAGTACCTATTATATATTTTCTGAGACTCTGAATATTTTGTGTATAGCTCTGACTTGTGGATCTTGGACTCATTTCCTGTTTATTCTATCATATTTCCTTTTCTATACTATCTACCCTAGTTTTGATTATGTGATTGAGACTGTATTGCTATGTCACCTCCATTCGGAGTGTATATACTGTACAGGTACATTTATCTATTTTAGTCGTAGTATTTACAGACCCTATATACAGCGTTCTACCGCCGATTCTGCGGCGTAGGCTGGACGTAACCACGTGCTCGTTCCCCTCTTCAGGGTACGGGTCGTGACAGCAATCAAAGGATGCAGAGCTGCCTGCTCCTCAACTGAAGCTCCGTAGAAAAGTTTACCGTCCTGCTCCGCCTGCCGTCGGGTGTACTCGAACTCTGGCTCTCCTGGCGCTCCAAACAGAACTCTACCCCCTCGACAATCTATACTGGCGTGATGCCTGCTCAACCAATCCATACCTAATACGATATCATAGTTCGGTAGTGGCATGACGAGCAGGCTCACCTCCAACTCTCGGCCTCCCAAAATAATACTCCACCCTCTACAAACATCACTCACGAGGATAATACCACTCCCGGTCATGATCTTGCAGGTCCTAGGCAATGGTTCAGATACTAAGCAGTGTCTAATAGCAAATGATACCGACACAAAACTGTAGGAAGTCTCAGAATCAAATAGAGCGAAAGCTGGAACGGAGTCGAGAAGAACCGAACCTGCAATCAACTCGCCAATGGCCTCTGCATCCTTGACCGCCATGGCGAAAGCTCGCCCCTGCTGACCTTCCCGAGCTTGCTGCTGATGCTGGATGAACCTCTGCTGCTGAGTCTGCAGTAGTCCCCGCTGCTGCTGCCCTGCCGGAGCCTTGGCTCCCGCTCCCTGTGCTACTCTGCATATGAACTGAGCGCACTCCTTCAGCTGGTGATCAGCTGCTCCACAAAGAAGGCACCTGCCCAATCTCTTTCTGCACTCATTCCACCCGTGACGTATCTTCTTGTAATAAGCATAGCTGGTGGTCTGCTTTCTCGATGCCTGCTGCTGCACCCTCGACTGCTGATACTGTACCTGCTGGAAAGGTACCCGGCCCTGCTGCGGAACCTTCTGATGATACTCTGGCCTCTGCGGCTGTTGGTGCTGAAAATAAGGCCTCTTGGCCTGGCCCCTGCTGCTGCTAGCTCCCTGGAAGTCTCACTCCCTCTTAAGCCTCAACTCAAGATTATCCTCTGTGGCTAAAGCATCCACCAAGATCTCCTTGAAAGTAGCACTGCGGGCACTCTTGGTATAAAAATTAACCTCCTTTACCAATCCCTTTCTGAACCTCCTGGCCTTCGTCGCCTCGGACAACCCCTCGACAAATCTTCCCAGACGGCAGAACTCCTCTGCATACTCCTCTACGGACTGACTGCCCTAGACTAAGGCCTCGAACTGAGTCTCGAGGGCACCTAGCGTGCATCTGGGAAAAACTTCTCTTTCAACAGCTTCTTAAACGCTGCCCAAGTCTGCCCTGGAGTACCAACCCTCGGGTCGGTCTGGTATCAAGTGCGGGCCAGATCCTACATCATGCTGGCCTTCGCCTCGATCTGAAGCCTCGCTGGAATCTCTGCCAGTCTGAATATCTCCTCCACATGCTCTATCTACTCATCGGCGTACAAAATGCCCTCTGTACCCCAGAAATCCCTCGGGTGCATCTTCTGGAAGTCTTGGATGTCCTTCTCCCTCGGTGGCTGCGACTGCTGAATTGCCGCGCGCTGAGCTGATGCTGCCCTCTCAACTGTAGTCAGGGCCAGATCAATGCTCCGACTAAACTCTGTAGTCTGCCGCTGCTGCTGGGCCTGCTGGGCCTCCATGAACTGCTGAAAGAATGAGAACAGCTGAACTGCATCAACTGTCCCCGAAGGTGGCTGCCGCTGCTGGAGCACCTCTGGAACCACCGGGCTCGGCCTGTGTGCTACTAGTGGAGGGGCTCCTACGAACGCAGCTGAAATGCCTACCCCAGCTGGCATGATTGGGGCTGCAGTACCGGGGGCTGGTTGTTGAGGACGAGAGGTGGCAGACCTCTCATCGGTGTCCCCCTGACCCGGGCGATATGATCTCGTCTCAACCATCCTGGAGACACAGATCAAACAAGAAACAATTACTGAGAATGAGTCAAAAATAGCAAAGGAAGACAGTTTATATTCAAAGGAAGACAAATAGCAGCAAATGTAGATATACGTAATCTGATAAAGAGTTTTTCCTAGTGTGATTGAGTACCTTCAAAAATATCCTAATCCTACTGCAGGCTGCAGTGATACTCTAGTTCGAATACCACTGCATTTCTAAATAGGACCTGTATGGGCCACCACTAAAAATGTGTCACGACCCGCACCCTAGTGTAAGGACACGAAAAGTGGTTACGTCCAGCCTACGCCGCAGTATCGACGGTAGAACGCTGTCCTAGGTCAAACATCTAACAATATATAAGGTATCTGTACAGTATATACACTCCGAATGGTGGTAACATAACAAAATACAATCTCAATCACATCTAAGACAGAATGATAAGATAGATATGAATGAAAAAAATCCACAAAGATACAACTAGATAGAAGTCTAAGTGTCTATAATATCACAAATCCAGAAATATCCCAAATATCAAATATAGTAATCTTGAATACAAATATAATGAAAAGACATCCTAGTCAAAAGGAGTGTCGTCCACTGCCAAGGGGTCCTGCTGCTGGTCCAGGTCACAACAGTCCTCTAGGGTAGTACCATAATAGGTGGGATAGCACGCCTCGTCCTCATCCTCGGTAATATTTTCAACAGGTCCAGTCAGGACAGGAGCGAGCACAATACATCTCAACAAATTATAACAGGATAGAAAATATAATCATGCTAGAGAGTAAGATACATGAAACTGAAGAACAACATAATATAAAAGAGAGATTGTAAGTAAATATCTACAATATATAAGAGAGCTAAACAGTGCTAGTGGTTCAGAGTACAATATGAACATGTGAACAGCTGGAGGGTGATTCATGACTATACTAAAGAGGTGATTCATGACTATTCTACTTTAAAATTATTCACATGCTCAGTTTCTACTCCCCCATCCCTAATCAATACGCAAGGATCCAGTCAAGCTACGTTAAGATTCATGACTATACTACTTTGCCCATAAAGGGTGATTCAAGAGTGATTCATGAATAGATTCATGAAGGCTCTGTGATTCGTGAGAGTTCAAAAATCACAAGCTGATACATGAAGATTCATGATAATAGAAGCATGAGATATATGATGTAAGTGAAACACACGAGACAAGAGTATCTGATGCTCCCGAGGGGGGATAACATCTCATGAAGGGATCCATATAGTACTAATCCGTGCTACCAATGTGTCAGCATCAAGTAAAGTAATCTAAAGCAGGAAATATAATCCTAAACAAGATATAAAATGATCAGAGAATGTACTCGCCTGGTATCCTGAATATCTGAGGAGAATATACTGTCCGAGGAGTGGTGTCTGTCTCCTATAGAACACTACAAGTCACTACATGTCTAAAATAATAAAATAGACTGCTACAATGCATCTACATGATGTTTGGGTCAGTCTAGGCTAAAGTCAACCTTTGGTCAACTCTAGTCAACTCTAACAGTCAAACTAGGTCAAACTAGTCTAGGTTGGTCTAACCTAGGCTTAACAAGTCCATCTAGGTCTCTAACCAAAACTATCATGGCAAGCACACACCATACACAAGTCACACTAATCTAACAATACACTAAACTCAAGTGTACACACTCCACATGCCATAGGCTATACTACCTAGGCCATGAGCCATATTCACATATTAGGCAACACACACATATCTATTTCTATGTATCTATATACACATTATTTATATATATCAATAAGCAATATCTATTTGTATTACATATGTCACATTAGGCTATATATATTATATATATACATATAGATAGATAGGGAAATTCATGCATGTGTGTGTG
The DNA here is from genome assembly GCA_029216955.1 of Iris pallida. Classification (NCBI taxonomy): domain Eukaryota; kingdom Viridiplantae; phylum Streptophyta; class Magnoliopsida; order Asparagales; family Iridaceae; genus Iris; species Iris pallida. The sequence goes on from JANAVB010039018.1 coordinate 500,955, forward strand.
TGTGTCATGTGGTATGTGACAGGAATTCAGATAGGGTGTGTGTCAAACTCAGTTTAGGTGTGTGTTTTCCCTGTTCTCAGGAATCAGTGGGATGTGTGTGTGAATAGTATAGGGACAGCACAAATAGTTGGCAGTTCTCAGGTTTAATATAACAATCAATGTGTGTGTATGGGTGAATAAGGGTTCAGTTCAAAGTGTGTGTGCATGAACATTTATGTTCTCATGTGTGTGTGAGTGTAGATGGTTTCCTGTGATTCTTAGATTTCAGTGTTTAGGTGTGTAAATGATATAGACCAATGTGTATACATGAGTGTGTCCTTGTCATGGATGTGTGTGTTATCCAGTTATCCAATTATCAGATTAAACAATGTGCGATTGAGGGTAAAATGTGTGTGTGTATAAACATTGCATATACATGTGTTCTTCAAATTCCAAATTTTATGGTGTGAATGTGGACTGGAATTAGTGCTCACACACCTGTGTTCTCAGGTTTAAGTAAAATAACAGTTGTGTATTGTATTGACAGTTTGCACATTAACAGTGTATAGCAGTTCTCAGGATACATGGCAGTTGCCAGTTCACATTTAACCCATTTCGAATCCAAATCCCTAACACCAATCATAACCCAACATTAATAGTAACTATTACATATGTAAATGAATCAATATGGCAATTTAGACATCAACATTCAGTTTTAAAAATAGAATCAACTTTCAGAATTTCAAAAATGGAACACATGTATCAGTCAAATAGGGGATCACCAATTCGAATTGGAAAATCATAGCAAAATGCCAAATAAATGGTTGATAAACATTGGTACACATGTATACGTGTCACAGGGAGTGTTTGTGTCCAACCAAGTGGACACAAATGTGTCCAAATCTAAAACAAACATGTGGTACGCACACAGTGTACAAAACCCTCGTACAGGGGTTTCGAGTCGTTGTGGACACAACACACGACGCGTATGGCCACGTGGTCATGTCTACGTATAGCCCACGTGTTAGGCTACACACTCGATACCCTGTGAGGTGTCCACGATGTGTCTACAGCGGACACGAGGCCCGTATCAGTGGGGTTATGAATGTGCACGCACGGGTCAGGTGAACCAATGCACATCAAAAATCGTATCCGACACGCGACCTCGTGACATGAGGCTTGGAGGTCTGGTTCGCAGATACTGCCCCCAGGTGTCCTCAAAGTGTCAGCTCGCGTCGCTCTGTGTCGTGTCCCACAGAAGCGTCGAGCAGCAGGGGAAACCCTAGCCGCACGTGCGGGACATGTTCGTGTCCTCGTGTGGACACGACTCGACACAGAAATACAAAAGTAGGTTAGGAAAATCATAAGACACATCATGAACAACAATCCCAATCAAAACATTCCAGAAATAGTGAAGAAATGTCCTCTGTGGCATTTCATCGAACACCTATACCTAGGTGTTGATACGTGTCCGATACGGACACCAAATGGACACGAAATTAACCCAAATTTTAGGGACAACTAGGGGAAACCTAGATCTAGGCTACCATGCAAAGAAATCAAGAAAAAGAATGGATTTGGGTGGTTTACCTATTGAGTGTCAAACTTAAAGAAAGCCCCAAATGGAAGGAATCCAAATAGCAACTTCCAAGCTCCAAATTACACAAAAATTGAGATAAATCTCCACAAACAGTAAATAAACAGTAATTATATCCTAATGCAAAAGACTAGAGTCAAAAAGGATTTGAAATGAATTTATTAAGAATTTAGGAAAGTGGAGATTTACCTTTCTTTCTAAAAACTAGGTTAAGCACGAAAGAGGCAAGAACAAGTGGAAGAGAATACTTATAGGGAAGGAGGAAGCCCTAAGTGGCCGGCCATGGGAAGGGGGGGCTTAGCTAGGATTTGGGCTTAAGTCATGGGCCTATGGCTTAATTACATAAGTTATGAAATTAATTCTAAGTCATAAGTCATGCACCAAATCACTAGTCCTCATATTCAAACCTTGATTTCTAAATGACTAACCTAGATTGACTTAAGTTAGACTAGGGTCTCACCATGCTAATCTAGTCACCATAGTTAGGGTCAATACCTAGGTTAGTCTACAAGGTCTCAACTAGTCAAAGTCAAAATCACAATCACCAATTAAATAAATTAAATAAATTTCAAAAATTCACAAATGACTAAAATATCCTCAATCTAAAATGTGGTAGTGACAAGTTTGCCTTGTATCTTGTTCCCTGAGTTTACTTGTGTCTGGGAGGGAAAATACTACAGATGTGTGATCAAATCCGAGTTACAATTCATGTGAATAGCTTAGGCCTTGTACTGTACACGCGGGATCTAAGCCATACCATTATTCACGTTCTATGTTTTACCCAAGCCGATCACATACTCTGGATGTATTTCGATATATTGCACACGTCAGGTCCTTTTATATTTCATGTTCAGGCTTTATTTTATGTTCCTTGTATTTTCCGCATTTACTTTTCAGCATTCGTGTTCTCTTTTTCTGTACTTTATATTTTCTTGTACTTATTTCCATATCATGATGTTCTTGTTCATTTCCTTGGATATATTAAGCTCCGTTCCTGACTAGGATATGTTGCAGGTCAGATGGAGGCTATCTGCGACACTTATTACGGGCAGGAGCGTGGAGGTATCTATGAGCTAGCTGGTATTGCTCTGGACTTAGAGGCTGAGGAAGCATAGTACTTTCCCTTGTAGTTTCATTTGGACTTTGTATTAGAGACTTCAGTTTATATTTCATCTTGTTGGAAAATGTAATAACTCTTAGACATGTACTTTGATTCTGGGATTCGCTTATAGATGTTGTGGTTTATATTCATTCATATCTGGACTTGTAGTTTCCCTAGAGATTGGTACAGCTTACTTCATCGTGTCTAATGATGAAGGCTGGGCGTGTCCGACTCGTTTTCGATTATTCGGGAGCGGGTCGTGACATGTTTTTAGTGGTGGTCCAAGCAGGTCCATCCTAATGGTACCTAGCTATTAGTGTACTATTGGGGGACTTGATTTAACCTAGGAAAACTTGATCACAACATAGGAAAATCAAAAAATAAGGGTATATCAGGTACATTAATATTATAAAAACATTGTTTATTTTTAGGTTTTAGGGTTTGTCAATCAACGAAGTTTTCTTTCTATTACAGGACGGTCAATACGAGAAAGACGGCAGATCAGTCCGGAGTTGCAGGCAGTACGGGACAGACTGCACTAGACGTTCCGGTATAGCAGCTTTCGCCACCGCCTCCTATCTTTCCTCCGTTGCCCCCAACGATGATGTTCGACGGCGCCCAGGTGATGGCCATTTCCAGCAGTTTATGGAGGCTCAGAACCACCAGGCCACACAGTTTCGAACGACAGTCGTGGATGCATTCAGGACCCGAGAGTCGGCAGCACCAGCACCAGTAGCACCTCCAGCACCAGTAGCACCGAGACCGAGGACCGTCAGAGATTACCATAATATTTGTCTGATGGATTTCTGGGGCCATGAGGGGATCATATATGCAGATGAGTGGCTGGAAAATACGGAGCGGACGCTGAAGATGGCAAGGATTCCAGATGACCTGAAGGTGGAAGTTGCAAGCATGCGACTTTTTGATCTTGCCAGAGCCTGGTACCGAGAGGAGCCTCAATTAGCTGTGCCCCAGATTCTTTAGACAGACTTTAAAACTCTGTTCAAAGAGAAACTCTTCCCCGACATAGAGTGAGACGAGCTTCGGATACAGTTCGAGGCACTGCAGCAGGGGACCATGACGGTGGCAGAGTATACGTCAGAGTTTACCCGACTCAGCATGTTCGCAGAGAACCTAGTCCGTACACCAGAGGATAGGGATTGGAGGTTCAAGAAGGACCTCACCAGAGAGTTGCGGCATGCAGTGGCGATCAACTAGGCGACGACTTATACGAGCATCCTCCAGATTGCTCTGGCTATGGAGAAGGAGATGGACCCGAGACCCAAGAGGGACAGAGATATTGGCAATAGCAGCTATCAGGCACCGGCAAAGAGGACTCAAATTCAGACGAGGCCACCACAGCCGACAGCAGTTCAACATCGTTCTGCCAGAGCTCTAGCAGTTCAGCAGCAGCAGAGACAACAGGGGATCACTTGCACATACTGTCATCGACCAGGACACCATATTGAGGTCTGTCACAAGAGGCTCGGACTTTGCCTATTCTGTGGATTAGACACTCATCAGATGAGAGACTGTCTGCAGGCCACAGCCAGGCTAGAAGGAGGACCCCGAGGAGCTGGAGGACCACCACCTGCACCACCTAGAGTACTACCTGCTGCACCCTAGAGAGGACCAGATCTACCACCTCAGTGCAGAGATTTGCACAGCACCAGCAGCAGCAGAGAGGAGGACAACAGCAGGGACGTGTTTACGTCATGGCCGCAGTTGAAGAGGAGGAGGCAGCTCCAGGTGTTATTATAGGTTCTATCATCTTATATTCATTTTCTGCCATTGCATTGTTTGATTCTGGAGCCACACATAGCTTTGTATCATATGAGTTTCTGTATAGACGCGACTTCACACCTAAGCCCACTAGGAGGAACTGTCGGATAATGACAGGAGGAGTGATGCCAGTTAGTGAGATGGTCAATTGCCCTATCACTATAGCTGGAAGGGAGCTTAGAGCTCGACTCCTAGTGATGCCATTGCCTGGATTTGATATACTCCTTGGCATCGACTGGTTGAGTACAGAATTTGCTGTAATAGACTACCATGAAAGGAAGGTTACTTTCAGCCCACATGGAGTTCCACCGTTTGAGGTCAGAAGACAGATCGCAGAGAGGCCAGGGGGAGTCTACTTCGGAGTAGTTACAGAAGACCAGGAGTTGCCGCATCTGCTGATTGTAGAGTTTCTCGATTTCTTTCCGGAGGAGTTGCCAGGATTGTCGCCAGATCGAGATATGGAGTTCAGCATCGACTTAGTGCCCAGATCAGTGTCGAAGTCCCAGCATTGCTACAAGATCAACCCGAAAGAAACTGCAGAGTTGAAGGCCCAGATTGATGAGTTGGAAGACAAGGGTTTTATTCGGTCCAGTGCTTCATCCTGGGAAGCACCGGTACTCTTCGTATCGAAGAAGGATGGAACTGTTAGGATGTGTATTGATTACCGTGCACTCAATAACATCACCATCAAGAATAAATATCCGTTGTCGCGGATAGATGAGCTGTTTGATCAGCTGAGTGGGGCGAAGGTCTTCTCAAAGATTGACCGTCGATCGGGGTATCATCAGATGAAGGTTCGGGAGCAAGATATTTCGAAGATAGCCTTCAATACCCTTTACGGCCAGTATAAATTTTTGGTGATGCTGTTCGAACTCACCAATGCCCCAGCAGTGTTTATGAACCTGATGAATAACGTCTTCCACAAGTATTTGGACAAGTTTTTTATAGTCTTCATTGATGACATCCTGATCTATTCGAAGACCGAGGAGGAGCATGTGGAGCATCTATGAATTGTTTTGGAGATTCTGCGGAAGGAAAAGCTGTACGGAAAGCTCTCGAAGTACGAGTTCTTCTTGGACAAAGTGGAGTTCTTGGGACATGTGGTGACTAGAGAGGGTATTTCTGTAGATTCTAAGAAGATTGAAGCTGTGGAAGCATGGACACCTCCCAAGTCAGTAGCAGAGATTCGTAGTTTCCTGGGGCTAGCAGGTTACTATCGGAAGTTCGTGAAAGATTTTGTTGAGATAGCGGAACCGATGATGAAGCTTACATGGAAGGACAAAGAGATCATCTGGAGTGACGCCTGCCAGTCAGCATTTGAAGAATTGAAGAGAAGACTCACTACAATACCAGTTTTAGCTTTGCCATCCGAATATGGAGGATTCATCATCTACAGTGACGCATCAGGGAAAGGCTTGGGATGTGTGCTTGAACAGAATAAGAGGGTCATTGCTTATGCTTCTAGATAGTTGAGGCCTCATGAGAAGAATTATTCTACTCATGATTTGGAGCTTGCAGCGGTCATTTTTGCCTTGACTCTGTAGAATCACTATTTGTATGGAGAGAGTGGACATCTTTATGGATCATAGAAGCCTGAAGTATTTTTTTACTCATAAGGAACTGAACATGAGACAGCGAAGATGGCTGGAACTCATAAAGGATTTTGACATCAATCTACAATACCATCCTGGAAAGGCGAATGTGGTAGCAGATGCTCTCAGTCGATATCCTGTTGCTATGTTCCTCACTATGGATCAGCATCTTCTAGAGGATCTTGAGAGTCTTAGGATCGAGATTATTCTTCCGGGAGTTCGAGGACAGCTGATGCACATGCAGATATAGTCAGGACTGATAGAGAAGATCAAGGAGGCCCAGTTTCTAGATGAGGGACTTCGATGTCTCAGAGGCCAGGCAGAGGCAGGATTGCTCGACGACTTCACTATTACAGATGATGGATCCCTGAGGCATGAAAACCAGTTGTGTGTGCCCAAGGATTTATAAGAGAAGGTTCTGTAGGAGGTCCACCAGCTACAATATTCTATTTATCCTGGATCTACCAAGATGTATAAGGATCTACGGGAGTATGTTTGGTGGTATAGAATGAAACGAGAGGTTACCAGATTCGTTTCTAGATGCCTTGTGTTCCAGCAGGTTAAGACGGAGCGCCAGAGACCAGCGGGATTACTCCAGCCTTTATCTATTCCGGAGTGGAAGTGGGAACACATAACCATGGATTTCGTCTCTAGTTTATCGCATACGTCCGGTGGCAAGGACGCTATTTGGGTTATTGTGGACAGGCTGACAAAATCCGCTCACTTCATTCCGTTTAAGGTAGGGCTGTCGACCGAAAAGCTTGCAGACCTTTACATGCGTCAGATTGTACAGATTCACGGAGTGCCCATGATTATTGTTTCATACAGGGATAGCCGCTTCACATCACACTTCTAGAGGAGTCTACAGCTGAGCTTGGGTTCACAATTGAAGTTCAGTACCGCCTATCATCCACAGACAGGAGGACAGTCCGAGACGACCATTCAGACATTGGAGGATATGCTGCGGGTTTGCGCACTCGACTTCGGCAGATCGTGGGAGGATCACTTGTATTTTATGGAGTTTGCCTATAACAATAGTTATCAGGCTAGCATCGAGATAACACTGTTCAAGGCATTATATGGACGGAGATGTCGCACACCTTTATCATGGGACAACATTGGCGAGAGGACTTTGCTTGGGCCAGAGATGGTGGTAAATTCAGCGGAGAAGATCAGACTAATTAGAGCGTCTCAGAGTTGCACAGGATTGGCAGAAGCACTGGGCGGATAGCAACAGACGGCCCCTGGAGTTCACAGTTGGAGATAGAGTGTTCCTGAAGATCTCGCCGACAAGAGGCACCATTCGTTTTGGCAGAGGCGGGAAGCTCAGTCCGAGGTACATCGGACCCTTCGATGTGACGGCACGGATTGGCGAGGTGGCGTATCGACTAGCTTTTCCAGCCAGCTTGGAAGGAGTACATGATGTCTTTCACGTGTCTCAGCTTTGTTGCTATATTTTAGATCCGAGCCATGTGGTGGACTACTCAGAGCTAGAGGGGGGTCCGAGCTTGACCTACGAGGAGAAGCTAGTCGAGATCCTTGATCGGAGGGAGAAGCAACTGCGGAATCAGACTATACCGCTTGTCTGAGTCATGTGGAGACACCACTCTCCGGGAGAGTCCACGTGGGGGCACGAGGACGAGATGCGGGAGCGATATCCCAATTTGTTTGCTTGATTGTATTGTTTTGTTTTGAGAATGTTAAATACATGACTTGTGTTTAAAATATTCATTTGTTGTGTTTTCATTTTTGAAATTTCATTGTTGTTCTTCAATTTCGAGGACGAAATAATTTTAAGGAGGGAGATTTGTCACTCCACTTTTCAGTATTATTTTTTGTCCTAAATTTATCTTCTGTTTATTGATTAATGGTTTAATTGATTTTCAAATAATAAGTTTTATAAATATTTTTGGAGGGAACTGAATTAAGAGCAGGAATTCAAATTTAAAAATTAGTTGTAACCAACAAGTTGTGGTCCCCTCCTTTTCTTACTGATTTTGGTTAAATCATGCAAATGTGAAAAGGGGAGGGGTCTTTTTGCATTTTGACCGAAGGTGGAGGGGGCTATCTTTTAAAATTACCTCTTCCCAATTTTTTCTATTTAATGTGACTAAAGAGAGAGAGAGAGAGAGAGAGAGAGAGAGAGCTCATTTCTCCTATTCTCTTCAGAGCTCCTTACATTTCTTCCCCAAATTCTGACCAAACCCTACTTCCTTGGCGCCGACTTCCTTCTCCGGCCATGGCGGTGGTGCGACAGCTTCTCAGCGACGGTGGATCCTCTCCCAGTGACTAGCTGCCGATCTCTACTAGCGACGGCTGGGCGAGTGCGTCGATTCAAGTGTTCTTCTCGGCGACCGTTTCTCCGCGAGTTCGTCGTTGTAGTTTCCAGCGACGACCAACTTCCTCGACGAGTAATCTAGGTCAGGGATCGATTTCCTTTGATATGTTCTTGATTCGTTTTGAGATTAGTTTTTCTTCTGAATCTGAGTTTCCTTTTGATTTCGGTTGGCCAGCATAGTAAGATCTAATTCGATTGCGTGGATCATCGGATTGAATCTCACCTGGAATTGTTTGGATCGACAAATCCTTGGTTCAAATTCGAACAACTCTTGGTAAGTTGTGGTTCTCAATTTCGAAATCCAATTAGAAGTTGCTTGTTTGATGAATCGATTGGTATTTTCTTTTTGTCTAGATTCCGAGTGATGACGACTATTTTCATTACTGGAGTTATTTAGACGTTGGATTCGATCACTGGTAAGAGATGTTCTTACTGACATTTCTTATTTGAGAACTTGTAAATCGGGAAGAATGTTTTGGTGTCATGATATGGTGCAGATCTGTTCGGTTGTTTACTGCAGAGGATTCGAAGGAGGTTCGTGTCCAGTTTCGTCGTGTCCCTATCATCAATCATTTTTCTTAGGTAATTTCTACTCTCTTCTTGGATTAAGCCATTCTTTGCTGGATCATAATATTATTGTGGTGTTTCTTGTGTTGCGAGCGTGCATTCGTATCTTCTTCTTTTGGTGTCTGGATCGTGTTGGGATCGTGTCGTGACGTATCGAGATTCACCAGTCGATGCTTAAGGCAACACGTAACAGTGCTTTATGCATGTGAGCAGATGCTGAGATGCTGTGTTGTGTCTATAGCAGTAGACCAGGGAGACCAGACCAGTAGTCAGCAGGTTTCGAGAGGTTGATTTCGATTCGGGAGATAACACTCTTTTTGAAATATTTTTGTATAAGTATTTCTGTAGAAGTCCTTCTATTGATTCTGAGTTTAATCTGTATGATGTTCCTTTTTCTTTTTGAATTAAATTTTTGTGTTAATGGCCTCTTTTGAGTATTGAACTGAGATTTGAGTATACTCTTCCTATTTTGAATCTGCATGGGTGAGTTCTGTTCTCTTTTATGTGTGAGTTGATGCAGTGTGAATTTTTCTTTCTATTTCAATCGATTGGGTTGTATATATAGATATTTTCTGGGTTTTGTTCGAGTAGAATTGGTGTAGCCGTTGGTTTAAATTAGGCTTTGGGTTGCTGGGCATTTATGAGTAATTATTGAAGCAGGTTTAAGTTTGGCTTGTGTATAATTTAGTAATGTATTTTATTGGATTGATTGGGCTCTGAATGATGCATATATTGCTAGACGACTTCTTACATTTTGTTTGGGTCATTATGTATATGCTGCCAATTACACATACATTCGTTGGATGCTTGATGTTAGGCTGGGCCAAGATGGGCCATTTCATCAGGAAGAAAAGTGAGGGAAGAGAATGAAGTTATCTGTTGGATTCATAAGCTAGAAATGGAAGGGAAGTTGAGGAGTGGACCTGTTATAGAGTTTTGCTCAGGTTGTTTGATAGAGCACGTGGAACATAACTTAATTTCTTATCTTTAGTATTAGGACTTTCCAAGGAGTTAGTGTGTAATATAGAAAGACTGAGAAGCCTTGGAAATAAACCAACTCTTAAACCTTACATCCTTTCACTTTTCCTTTCAGTTTAACTTGGTTTTAAGTAACTTGGAGAGAGTCCTCCTAGGGATACTAAATAGACAGGTTGTGGTGCTAACTAATAATGGTAACCTTGAGTAGGAAGTTGGAAGTAACAGTAAAATTGTATATATACCTCTGGATAGGATGTTAGCATAAGAGGAGTATAGAAGGAAGTGTAGTCTAGCTTTGCATAGTAGTTTAATTAATGATGGTATAGATTGTATTAGAGTTGGTTGTAGAAGTTAACTGTTTATATATATTATATTGGATTTTAAACAACTAGTATACCTTACAAATATTATGTTTAAGATTTACAAGATAATTAAGTTGGAACTTCTGTAGTAATTAACCAATTTGTACAATTGAACAGGAGGATATCCAGATCTACTACCCTTACTTGATCACCCTGAGCAAGGCAAGTATACTCCTTGGACTTGTCCATTACTTCATGTCTTGTGCTTTTCTATATTCATGCTTGTACCTTCTTTTTACATGATATTTCACGAGTTTGCCTTGTATCTTGTTCCCTGAGTTTGCTTGTGTCTGGGAGGAAAAATACTACAGATGTGTGATCAAATCCGAGTTATAATTCATGTGAATAGCTTAGGCCTCGCACTGTGCACGCGAGATCTAAGCCGTACCATTATTCATGTTCCATGTTCTATCCAAGCCGATCACACACTCTGGATGTATTTTGATATATTGCACACGTCAGGTTCCTTGTACATTTTATGTTCAGGCTTCATTTCATGTTCCCTGTATTTCCTGTATTTACTTTTCAGCATTCGTGTTCTCATTTTCTATACTTTATATTTTCCTGTACTCATTTCCATATCATGATGTTCTTGTTCATTTTCTAGGATATACTTAGCTCTGCTCCTGACTAGGATATGTTGCAGGTGAGATGGAGGCTATCTGTGACACTTATTACGGGCAGGAGCCTGGAGGTACCTAGGAGCTAGCTGGTGTTGCTCTGGACTTAAAGGCTGAGGAAGCCTAGTACTTTTCCTTGTAGTTTTATTTGGACTTTGTAGTAGAGACTTCAGTTTACATTTTATCTTGTTGGAAAATGTAATAACTCTTAGACATATACTTTGATTCTGGGATTCGCTTATATAGATGCTGTGGTTTATATTCATTCATATATGGACTTGTAGTTTCCCTAGAGATTGGTACAGCTTACTTCATCATGTCTAACAATGAAGGCTGGGCATGTCCGACTTGTGTCCGATTATTTGGGAGCGGGTCGTGACAATTTTGTACAGCCATAGGGGTGTAAACGAGCCGGACGGACACGGACAGTCCACTGTCTGTGTTCGGTCCGAAAATAAAAATAAGTTCGGACGGACAGACATGGACGGTCCATTGTTCGAGTTCGGACCGGACTGACACGGACAACCACTGTTTGCTAATTCAATCGGACGGTCCGCGGACAAATTAAGTATATTACCAAAAGATGTTATTTTATCAAGATACCTTGATTGTTGGTAAAAAAAAAGTCAAGTTAAAAGAAAATACAATTGAAGGTTATAGAATACAACAAACAATGGTAAAAGGTTAATAAAAATCCAGACTGGACAACCAAAAATTGATGCAAAATCAACATGATATGACATAATTGATATAAAACCAAAAGGAGTCTCCACTATCGGACGGTCCGCGGACAAATTCGGACCGGACATGGATATGAGCGTGTCTGGGTGCAATTTTTAAACGGACCTAAAAAATGTCCAAGTTCTACTCGTTAATTCAATCGGACGACCCGCGATCGAACCATTTATCGAGCCGGACTCGTATGAACAACGGATTGCTTTGTCCATTTTACAACCCTATACAGCCATAATAGATTTGGAACAACCCACCGTTGACTTTCTAAATTAGGAAAGCCATTAATTACCCATTGATTCAAATATGCATATCTTTTCCTAAAATCTTCTTAGACAAATCCTAGCCTATATAAGCCTCAAACCTTATATTTTAACCTAATATTTCAGTTTTCACCTCCCCCAAAAGTTCCAATCCTAAAATTTCCTCCCATCCTTGGCTGCCGACAGCACCTTGTGGCGTACCAACAGTTTTGACCCCCTTTTAGACCTTCCATGATGCTCTACGAATATTTGTTGCAAAGCTAACATGACCCTTTAAAATCCGATCAAACCTTCATACATTTACAATCCCTTATAGTACACCAAAATAGCCCTACAAGTCAAACGAAGTTCGGGATCCAATTCTGAATTCATTCTAGCAGGTACACTGTTTTGCATATAGGGTTTCGTGTACTTTTTGACCTTATATTTTTGTGAAACCAAAACTACTGGAAACATATGTCTACTTTCATGTCCAACTAGCCATCTACATAGTTCCGAACGGTTTGGCCTGGACGTCCGTTCTACGGAAAGGTGTCCAGAATAGATCAGTTCTGTTGCAAGCCAATTTTCATCCACATTCGGGCTACTTAGACCTTTCGAATATTTTCTTTCCAATGCATATACTGTTGTAGTGTTTTGGTTTCGTTTGTTATTTATTAAAAATTCGGACGTTTTACAGTAACATCCTAAATCCATGAGTTATACGTGTCCAATTGATTTGAAACTTCGTATACCATCTCCAAATTAATTATTGTGCATGTTTTGATATAAAAAAACATAATTTTATCTATTTATCAGTATTTTTCAGAATTAAAATATGGTAAGAAGTTATTACTTTAGGAATAAAACTATGAACCAAGTCAATAAATATTGATGACGGATCAATATGAAACATTGGTACCTATTTTTCTATGAATAGAATACACTAAATATTATTATAAATATTTCTAACTATTTTTTAGAATTAAATATGATTTTTTTATGTTATTAAAATATTATTTTAGTGGAAAGATTTCATGCTATGTATGTTAGATTGAGTCGTGTAGTTAATGTGACTAGTGTCTCTCTCTCTCTCTCTCTCTCTCTCTATATATATATATATATATATATATATATATATATATATATATATATATATATATATATATATATATATATATATGGAAAATTCTATAATACATCCACTGGAAATGGATGTATCGATACATCCGAAATCTGGACCGTTCGATGTTAATCCAACGGTTCAGATTAAATTCAGATAAAATAATACAGGAGACATCATTTAATGCTGATTTAGACTTTTGACCTGTTGGTAACTTGCTTTAGCAGGTCATTCTTCACTTTAATTTTTTCAATGAACACCCTAAATTAACTCATATTTACTCTATCTTTCGTCCATCCAAATTAATCTGAACCTTTTTTTTTGGTTACAGGCCATGGTAGTCGTGGTGGTGCTGGTGGTGGTGGAAAGAGAAACGGAGATGAAAAAGGAAATAAGAATCGGTTCGAATCGCGTCGAACGTCGTCGAGCCCTCCTAGAACAACGAGGAGTACCAGCTGTGCCGAGAAGAATCGGTCCGCTTCGCGTCGGACGTCGTCGAGACCTCCTCGAACAAGGAGAAGTACCAGCGGTGCCGCTCTAATTTTACTGCCCATGCCATTGTCTGAAATTTTATTTTTCATTTAACAATTTAATATTTTGTTAATAAAGCTACATGTCATGGTGGTGGTGGTGAACTGAGGAAACCTGCTTCTGAGGTCGGGCGGATTATTTTTTAACTTTTCTAAAGATAATATTTTCGAGGAGAATATTTTTTTGGAAGAATGGCCATTCTCTTTGCTTTTAATACGGCGAATGGACGGAGAATGGTACATTTAGGACGGAGAATGGACGGAGAATACGGCGAATGGCCATTCTCTTTGCTTTTAATACGGCGAATGGACGGTGAATACGGCGAATGGATGGAGAATGCCCATTCTCTTTGCTTTTAATACGGCGAATGGACGGAGAATGGCTATTCTTTTTGCTTTTAATACGGCGAGTGGACGGAGAATGGTACATTTAGGACGGAGAATGGACGGAGAATACGGCGAATGGCCATTCTCTTTGCTTTTAATACGGCGAATGGACGGTGAATACGACGAATGGACGGAGAATGGCCATTCTCTTTGCTTTTAACACGGATAATGGCCATTCTCTTTGCTTTTAATACGGCGAATGGACGGAGAATGGTACATTTAGGACGGAGAATGGTATATTTAGGAAGCCGACAAAAGCTCGTTCTCTCAAATCTCTTCTTTGTGTAAATTAAATCCAAGGAGGAAACAATCCCTAATTTTAGTTATTGCTTAGCAGAGTCTGCTTAGTTGTTGTAAAATTGTGGTGTTGCTTCTGTGACACTTTCATCTTTAATCTCATGTTTTCTATGAATATGTGTTCTGTTTGATTTTGATTTAGTAATCTTTTCGTAATTAGTTTTTTTGTTTCATCTAACAATTTAATATTTTTTTTATAAAGCTACAGGGCATGGTGGTGGTGGTGGAAGGAGAAACGGAGATGAAGAAGAAAAAAAGAAGAAGTTCCGGTTCGCGGCGGACTTCGTCGAGTTCCTCAATCAAGCGGAATTAAACCTCTTATAGAGTTCCTTAATTGAAGTTGATCACGATAACCTTTTGTATTTTTCAAACGGATAGTAGAATCTTCCTCGAGCCCTCCTCAATCAAACGGCTAGTAGAATCTTCCTCGAGCCCTCCAAAATCAAACGGCTAGTAGATTGTTTGCTAGTCTCGAAATTTATTTGTCTTTCCATCTTTCTCACTTTTTGTACTTCTCTCTTGCTATATATACAATAGTTTTCTTGTTTCATAGTACTATTATTCATTCTGAAATACATAGAATAGTTTTCTGAAATACAATAGTTTTCTTGTTCTCAAGATGTCTACTCGTGTGGTGGAAAATATCGAAGACGTAGAAGATTGGATGCCAGCTCCAAAAGAAACCTTCATTCCGCATATGTTGCGCAAGATTGAAGAACATCTGTCGAAGATTTCAGCTGATGTTGCAAAGATCAATTCTAAGCTTTGTTCATTAGAAATTGAACAAATGAATTTATCTCGGCGTTTTGAGAAGTTTGAAGAATCTCCACCTTTGAAGAAGGCATCTTCATCTGGAGCATTTAATAATGTGAAGGTGGTTTCCGTTGTATCTTCTTCCGAAGAGGAGGATATGGAGCTACAATATCGTAGTAAAGCATTGGACCAATTTCTCGCATTGGACGCTATAGAAGAAACTGACTTTAGCAGTCCTTCTAAAAGAATGCGTAGAAATTTACATCCGGTCACACCATCGAAAAATTTAATAAGGGGTTCAACCTCGAAGCCTAGCAATTGTACTAGTGTTTCTTCGAGATATTACGACTATATTTTTGTAGATGATAGACCTGACGAGTAAGTAATATGAGTTTTGATTTAATTCCAACAGTTTTTTTCTCCTAATTTATTCGTTTCTTTTCTTAGAGAAATAATATCATCTTGCAACAAAAACTATGTGTCTCGGTAGGAGATGAAGACCTTAGCTCCTTTAACGAAAATTTGCAATGGGGTATGTATAGATAGTATATTTCTTCTTAGATGCCATCTATGTTTACTTCGATTCCATCGCTGACATTTTTAATAATTTATTCAGATTGTAGGTATTGTCTCTGCTCTTCTCACCGCGGAGGAACGGAAAAGAACCTCCAATAAAGCTAATGTATGGTTTTTACCAATAAGGATGTCGGTGAGTGAGCATTTTATTCTTCAATGCATATGCATTAACAATTTTCTCATTTGTTTGTCCTTCGTAATGTATTAATTGATGTGTATGTAGAAAGCAACGTTACCTCCATCCGTCAAAAAGCCTCATGAAATATGGAAGAAGTTTAAATATTTTCAGGATTACATGGGATCTTTAAGCACTTGTAAAGAGGTATTAATGTACTTATGTTTAAATATTAATCCTAATTTTCTGAAAATTTACTAATTTGGTTTACCTAATTATCCTGATTCAGATATACATACCCATTCATTTGGGCGAACACTATACTCTTGCAAGAGTTCTGGTTAAAAAAAGGACTGTTGAAATTTGGGACTCACTTGCATCTAAAGATGATCCGATTCAAAGCAAAACAGTCATAAAAGAAATAGTAAGCTCATATTCATCAATTTTTATGAATTGGGTACAAGATACGCGGTATACTAATACATATTGTATTCTGGTAATTGTAGCTTTCAAATTTGGATATCTTTCTCGAAGAAGAGATTTTGAAGTTGAGAGATGCTAGGTTCAGCTTTTCTACTTTTGCAATAAAACATCCTTCTTATGTTCCCCGCCAAGGTAATTATGTTGATTGTGGGATTTTGTAATATCATTCATGAAAGACCGATGTAGTCTAGACTACCGTTCTCTCGATGTAAGTATGAAAATATGTCGTCAAAAACTTCAACTTTTTAGAGCAATATTTTTGATGTTATGTTTGTTATATGCAGTTTGACGCGGAAAAGGAAAGACGCAAAGCTGCTGAATGTACAACTTCAGAGCACAATGAAGAGCCAAAAAAGAAGTCCAATCTGAAATGATTGAATATGGAAGACGATGATTTTTTTTTCTTTTATATCTAATGTATGGACACCCCTAATGTATTATGTTCATTTGTTTTGTTGAGTTGTAATGACATTTTTGCCAAACAGCTTCAATTTTTTTTTGATTAAGCAGAATCATTTTTGTCCTTCAAATTAATATAATTAAGCAGAAAGGAGTCTTTTGCCCTTCCATCGAATGATATTTTTGCCCTTCTAATTAATTCAAAACACCCCCGAACCTTTTTATTAAAAAAAAAGAAAAAAGAAAACCGTTTCGAAGCTTCCTCTTCTTCCATAATCCACTCTGTACTCAAACCTAGGTCATTCTCCTCCAAAATCTTCAAACCTTCCTCCCCATTCGCACTATACCTATTCCATGTCGGCATCAGCGGCAGAATCATCACCGACAGCATCACCAATTAGAGAAGATGCACCAGTTACAGAAAATCCAAAAGCGATAGACGGAGAACAACGGAAACCCTATTCTAAGAAAGTTGCACAAAGAAAAAAGAAAAAACTTGCTAAACAAAAAGAAGTGCAAGAAGAAGTGCAAACAGAAGGTATAACTTTGATTTTATGTTTGCAAATTCTGTATATATTACAAGGAAAATGACATTCTCCGTCATAAAACGCATTTGAATGTTAAATTCTATTCGTCGTTTAATTTGGAACGGAGAATGGCATTCTCCGTCTAACTTGAAACGAAGAATGCCGTTACCAGTGTTAAAGCCCATAAGAATGGCCATTCTCCGACCTAATTTTTGTTTCTTTTTTGTTTTGTAGAAAAAAATCTGTCAGGAACAAGGATTCAAGACTTTTTTGTTCTACATTCAAGCCAATGCTAAATCTTATGGAGTAGGTCAATCGAGATGTTGGGCGTTTACCTGAGCCAGTTATTGGTTCCTTGAAGAATACCGGTTTCTGGAATTTTGTCGAGATTTTCTACCAAAACAGAGTCCACATCTCCGAAGTGGCCAAGGTCTCTGAAGGGCTTGAAAATTTAATTGCAAGTTACACAGAAGAAGAAGATGGCGTCGGGTACTTTGAATTGAGCACCACTGTTAAAATCGCACCAAGCGACGAGTATATGGCAGTCATATTCGGCCTACCGCTGAATGAAGAAAGCGATGATGATGTTTCTTACAGAAGATTGATAAAGGAAAAACAACAGCAGCCCACACGACCAAAATTATTGAGCCTATGTAGAAATTACTTCACAAGATTGCTGGCTAATACCAAGGGCAAACACTCAGAAGTCACGAATAAGGAAGTAAGAGACAAGTTCTCTGAATTGTTACGACGGCTTCGTGGCGGAGATAACGATGTTAATCCAGATGATTTGGCCAAGCTAATAATCTTCCACTTGTGCCAAACAGTATTCTTCACAAAGTTTGGCGGTTCAAATTTGCCGTACAGATTCTTGGCCTTGGTAGACAGTGTGGACGTCATCAACAGTATATGCTGGCCAAGGTTAATCCTGTCATATGTAATGGATAGCATAAAGAGGAGTAGAAGCAAAACTGAACAGGGGGATTACTCATTGGCTTTCCACAAATTGGAAGGTTGCACAATATACTTCCTCTATTGCTTTGCAGAACATAGTAAATTTGTAGAAAGGAAGTTTACCCCAATTCCTGATTACCCAAGATTTTTTACATGGAATGGGTACGAAATCTCAAACTTCTTCAAGACCGAATATCACAACAAAATGAGATCGAAGATGATATTTGAAGATCTCGTTATACCTGTTGGGGAAGAAGAAGGGCACAAAGAAGATGAGCCACCTATAGAAGAAGTTGAAAAAGAGGGAGAGGAAGAACACCAAGAAGCAGGTGGGGATAATTTTGATGAACAACGGATACCACAGCATCATGAAATGGGCCCTGTGATGGACGACTCAACAAAGGAATTGGAGGATTTAAGAAGACATCATTCTGATATTCTTGCGCAGAATGAAGAACTCAAAGAAAAGTTAAAAGAGATGGAGGCACAAGGAGCGCAGTTACGTGCAGCCAACTTTGAGAATGCCATACTCAAAGAAAAGCTGAAAGAGCTCGAGGCAGAAGAAGAGCAACAACGTGCAGTCAACGTTGTAATGGAGGGATCTGTGCATGAACTGGAGGATTTGAGAAGACATCATTCTGATATTCTTACGCAGAATGAAGAACTCAAAGAAAAGTTAAAAGAGATGGAGGCACAAGGAGCGCAGTTACGTGCAGCCAACCTTGAGAACGAGAAACTCAAAGAAAAGCTGAAAGAGCTCGAGGCAAATGAATCACAACAACGTGCAGTCAACGTTGTGATGGAGGGCTCTGTGCATGAACTGGAGGATTTGAGAAAGCAGAATTCTGTTCTTAAATCAGAGCTACATGCACAAGGTAAAATCTTTTCTATTTCAAATTTCTGATTTGTAATTTTCCAGGAGAATGACTATTCTCCGTGTATTATAACACGGAGAATAGTCATTCTCCGTGTTATTTGAAACGGATAATTGCTATTCCCTATCATTTCGATACTGGAAAGGTTATTCTCCGTGTAATTCCAAACGGAGAATGCTATTCTCCGTATTATATTACACGGAGAATGTCATTCTTCGTGTTAGGTTCACATCATACATTTCATTGTTGTTTGTTTTATTTCAGTACGAACAACCGAGCAACTCAGAGAAACAAATGAAAGGCTCGTTGAGGAGAAAAGGGAGCTTCAAAATAAAGTTGAATCGTTTAATATTGAAGCCAATAAAAAGGATGGGAAAATTCAAGATCTCGAAGCCATGGTTGTAGCACTTCAGTGTGAGGAGTTTCAAGCAGCTACTGAACTTGCTGCTCCAAGAGAAGTCAGAAGAAGAGGAGGATCGGGGGGAAAGAGGTTAATAAAAAGCAATACAGTTGGAGAGGCTAATAAAAAGCGGAAGGTTAATGCCGCTCCGAAATCCCGAAAAGACGCCAAAATGGCTGAATTAAAGAAGAACCATGTCATACTAAGGGAATGCGATGAACTCTTATTTTGGAAACATGCGGATGAAGAGCTGAAAAAACAATACATCGACATCGTAATTCCCAGAAAGAATTCTCCAAAGTATGTATTCTGAACCCTTTTTTCTTTCATTTTTTCTAGATTTTTTTCACAATTATGTAATGAGAATCTATCTTTATTAATTTAATCTAAACTAAATTTATGTGCAGTGATATTGTATACGAATTTTATCCAGAAAAGGGTGAAAATGGAGTTTCAGTCCAGCTGTCGACAGTAGACATGCAAGACATACTCAACTATGACGACATGGAGGCTGGCATACTGGACATAATAATAAGAAAGCTGAGAGAAATTCAAGGCAGTAAAAGGTGTGCCCCGTCTAGTTCAAAGGACGTGCCATTGATCAAGAAGCAAAAGCCGGCGCCCCAATCACATAAGTGGTTTGCATTCATGATGGCCCACACATTGGTAAAAATTCAAACAGAAAAATCCATATTCATGTGTACACCGATGAAAAATGACAGAAAAAATTACTCATGATATTGTGTATTGTTTTTGGGAAACAAACCATCGTTCAACGTGCCAATGAAGAAAACGCAAAAGCCGACGCCTTTGAAGACATCCAAACAGAGTTAGTAGACTTTGTCATGGGTTTGGAGGATAACATAGAGTTGTTATTCATCCCACTCTTTAATGCATCCATCAAACACTATACTCTGCTCACATTCAACTTTATCTCCTACGACTGGACACACTACAACTCCTTGAGGCAAACACGTACGATACGTGTAAGGTGGATGCAGAATTAATGAAGAAAACCTTAGAGCCTATCGTCAGGAGAAAAGTTGATATGATGAGGGAGAGATGCCCGGCGAAGAAGGAGTATGAGAGCAAAGTGCTGAATTGTTCTCTAAATTGCCCACAACAACGGGCACCCAACTGCCTCTTGTACATGGCGTATTGTATGAATATGTTGACGACTCCT
This sequence comes from Iris pallida, assembly GCA_029216955.1. Lineage (NCBI taxonomy): Eukaryota > Viridiplantae > Streptophyta > Magnoliopsida > Asparagales > Iridaceae > Iris > Iris pallida. Next base: position 521,448 of record JANAVB010039018.1, read on the forward strand.
CCCTTCGAAATATCGGGAGAAAATGACAATAAAACTCACCAGAAGATGAAAACGATGAGGTTGGCATGGGCTAATGAGTTGCTTTCAAGCAAATACGTAACACGGACCAAGCAATGACATTGTAAAACAATAATGTAATTATGATGTAATTGGGCAAGGAACTTCTGTCTTTTATAAGCTCTGCTTTATAATATAATCATTTTTGAATTACATTTACATTGTCAAAACCATGAAAAGTTTGACTTTTATTTACATATGAAACAACTCGAACTCATGCGCCAAGTGGCAGTCAATTTTATTGTCATTAATACCAATGAATCTGCCCTTTATATGCCATTAATACCAATGAATTCTTCCATTTATATGCCATTTATTCCTAATGAATCTGCCCCTTCGAATTATATTCTCCATTTTATTTGGAACGGAGAATGGAATTCTCCGTTTACTTGAAACGGAGAATAACTTTCCCGTTTAAACTAAATCGTTTGAGGATTCTATTCACCGTTTATTTCAGAACAGATAATAACATTCTCCGTCTGTCTTGAACGGATAATAAATACATTAAAATGTTCATTCGCCATTTTTATTTAAACGGAGAATGACGTTCTCCGTGTCTTTCGAAACGTAGATTGTTATTCTCCGTTTAGTTTGAAAAGGAGAATGAAGATGAGCTTGATGAGAATATGACGAGGTTGGTATGGACTAAGAAGACTACAATGATGAGGTTGGTATGGGCTAAGAATTAGATTTCAAGAGAACTTCTGTCTTTATAATGTTTGCTCTGCTGTCTTTTATAATAAAATTCTTTTTAAGTTACATTTACATTATGAAAACCATGAAAAGTTTGGCTTTTGAGTTTCATTTATATTATGAAAGTCTGAAATACTACATAAAATCCTACTATCAAGAAAAAAGTTGAATGTGAGCTGCGTGCGGGCATCGCAGAGCAATGGAACTCCTTGAGGCAAAGGAATTCCTTGAGGCAGTGAGTTCCTTTGCCTCAGTGAGTTCCTTTGCTCGGAGGATGCACGATGAAGTGACTTGCCTCAAGGAGTCATCCTACGGTTCCTATGCTCTGACGATGCACGAGGAAGAACATCTACCACATGGACACGAACTAAAAGACGACAGAGAACAACACTCCTTCACAGTTGAAGCTTTCAATTGAATTCCTTGAGGCAAATCACTTCATCGTGCATCGTCAGAGCAATGGAACTCCCTGAACAAAGGAACTCCGTGCATAGTCAGATCAATGGAACTCCATGAACAAAGGAACTCCGTGCATAGTCAGAGCGAATCAAAGTGCGAGCGCAATAAATCCAAACCCACACTCTGTCGGAGCGCTCGTACTTTGATTCGCTCTGACTATGCATGGAGTTCCTTTGTTCATGGAATTCCATTGCTCTGACTATGCATGGAGTTCCTTTGTTCAGGGAGTTCCATTGCTCTGACGATGCACGATGAAGTGATTTGCCTCAAGGAATTCAATTGAAAACTTCGACTGTGAAGGAGTGTTGTTCTCTGTCGTCTTTTAGTTCGTATCCACGTGGTATTTATCATGCATCGTCAGAGCATAGGAACCGTTGGATGACTCCTTGAGGCAAGTCACTTCATCGTGTATCCTCCGAGCAAAGGAACTCACTGAGGTAAAGGAATTCCTTGAGGCAGAGCACCGTGCAAAGGCATCCTTCTTCACCATGGAACATGTCGAAGAAATAGACTCCTGGCGGGCGCTTCGACAGAGCGTAGAACGATAATAAATCCAAACCCATGCACATCTCTGTCTTTTGAAGGACTTCACCACCGTGCATCGTCGGACCAATGGAACATGTTGAAGAAATGAACTCCTGGCGGCAAAGGAACACCGTGCATAGTCCGAGCCAATCAACGTGCGGGCGCTTCGACAGAGCGTGGATTGGCAATAAATCCAAACCCAGGCACATCTCAGTCTTCTGAAGGACTTCACCACCAAAGCTTCTTCGAACGAGGAGATCGACAACCAAGAGAAAAGAGTCTTGCCAAGACGGGGGATCGGTAGTGTCCATCTCCACAAGAAAAGCTAAGTGAGACGAGAACTAACTCTCTCTACACTACTGCCATTTATAGGCATGGAACAACTCGGACTCATGCGCCAAAAAGGCAGCCACTTCGAATTCAATTCAATTAATTTCCATCAATACCAATGCATCTGCCCCTTCTCAAGTAAGCTAAGTAAGACTAGAACAAACTCTTCCAACTACTGCCATTTATATGTCATTAATACCAATGAATCTGCCCCTTCGAATTCTGCCAACTTTGATACCCCCTACTATATCAAAGTTTTTTTTCTTGATACAGTAGGGGGTATCAAAGTTTTGATACCCCCTTTGTATGACATGTGGGCCCTTCCTGCTTTATAAAATGTGTACACATATATATATACACATAAATTTTAGTAGGGCCCACATGTCATACATAGGGGGTATCAAAACTTTGATACCCCCTACTGTATCAAAATTTTGATACCCCCTATGTATGACATGTGGTCCCCTCTTGCTTTGTAAAACGTGTAAACATATATATATATATATATATATATATATATATATATATATATATATATATATATATAAACATAAATTTTGAGATGGTCCACATGTCATACATAGGGGGTATCAAAACTTTGATACCCCTACTGTATCAAAGTTTCTCTCCTGTATCAAAGTTTTTTCCCTTTTAAATGGGCCCCATACATAACTTACAAAAAAGTATAAATAAAACAAAATTTTGTTATAGTCAAGATTTGAACCAATGACCTCTTAAGTACAAGTCTAGCATTGTAACCACGACACCACAATAGCATTCTCCGTGTTTTATTAAACGGAGAATAGCATTCTCCGTTTTGAATTACACGGAGAATAACATTCCCAGTTAAAAACACATTAGAATGTTCATTCTCCGTTTTAATTTGAAACGGAGAATGATATTCTCCGTTTCATTTGTAACAGAGAATTATAGTCTCCGTTTTGAACTTCACGGAGAATGCCGTTCCCAGTATTAAAACGATTGAGGATTCTATTCGCCGTTTAATTTGGAACGGAGAACGGTATTCTCTGTTTATTTTGAAACGGAGAATAAGATTCCCAGTGTTAAAAATATATTAGAATGTTCATTCTTCGTTTTAATTTGAAACGGAGAATGAAATTCACCGTGTCATTTGAAATGGAGAATGATATTCTCCGTTTTGAACTGCACGGAGAACATATTTTCTCCATTTTTAATGTACTACATTTTGAACTTGGAATTTAATGTTCTCCATTTTTATCTAATTGTCTTCTCAAACTTTTGTATTGGAGAACATATTTTTTTTATCTAATTGTCTCGTGTGAATGACATCTTGCCACATAAGAAAGACATTATCTTAAGTCAACGACGTTTCATTTTATTCCATTTGCTCTTTGTCACTATTTCGCTTTCGTACTTTACAATTACGATAATCGTGACCCGATTTTTTACAAACTCTACATACTCTAGGATTCAGGATAGGATGACTTTCTGTAGGCTGGCTTGATTTCCCTTGAGAAGGCCTTTCTTTTGTTGCTACCGGATTTGGCTCTTTTAAAGCTTCATGCACTCCATGAACTGCATCAGCTACCATTTGTTCTTCTTCACCAATATCGGTCACCATTTCTTTCAACTCCATCAGAACAGACGACATCAACTCCGTTCCCCTCACTTGAATTTTGCTTAATTTTTTATAATAGTATGTAAACAGATTAACTTGTTCATTAATAGCACCATACCTTATGCTCTCAATAATGTCTGGGTGGATGAATCTTCTTTCTGAGCCAGGTCCGGAAAGATAATTCTCTTTGCAATCCTTGAGCCAACGAGATTTTATCAAGTTCTTTGGAATATCTCTAATTTGCAATCTCTTCATTGCTGAAAAAATATACCTACAAGGAATCCCCTTGGTCTTCATCCACAAGCATTCACAATTTATGATGTTGTCGGCCGGATAAAATGTAACCTTCCGGTTGACACTGTTTGGCGATAAATACTTTTGGGACAGTGCAAACTTCTGCCTCTCTTACGATATGATGATGGAGAACAGTATATGAATCATAACGTGTGATTTCCTTCCTTACATCTATAAATACCGTTTTAGTGTAAATACGGCAAATTTACCTTCTATTACGGCCATGCTAGTTTGATTCACAACTGGTGTTGAGAGTTTATCATTGACATGCTTACCATCTGGCCGTAACGTAAGGCCGCCAAACCGTAGTCACAATTTTGAAGGACCTTCCATAGTGCAGCTTCTCATTCAAAAACCTTTTCAGACATGTGTTCATAGATTCACATCTATTTGTTGCAGTAGAACCGCCAAAATAATTACCACGTAGGAATGTGTCCGCCCATTGCTCCCTCATTTTGTACAATGCAGTGGTCCACTCATTGTTTTCTACATTATAATCTGTTAGCATCTGCTACCAACGGTTTTCAAATTCTTGACTGAATAGTACCTGTTTAGAAAACATGGACAGTAACTAAAGTTGTGATATTGTAACAACAACATACTTCAAAGTAAAGTAGCAAGTGTGCTATGTACCTTTTAATCAGAAGACTCAGTTTTTGTGAAAACCCTCTCGGTGTACATGTTTGGCAGCATGTTAGGATATGCCATGAGCACATTCGATGAAACTACGCTGGGCATTAAAATCCTCAATTGCTTTATTCATGGATCTGCAACCATCCGTGAGAACTGTCACTGGTAATTTGCCATTCATACACTCTAGGAATTTTTCCAGAACCTAAGAATAAGTCTCTGCAGTCTCATTATGGATCATTGCAAACCCAAACACACAGTCATCGCATGATTGTTTGTATCCACTAGAACACAATGGCATTTGACTTCTATTTGTTTTATATGTAGAATCGAATGCTAGTGAATCTCCAAATAATTCGTAATCGAATCGACATGCACCGTCAGCCCAAAAGAGATGGGTTAATCTGGAATCTTCGTCTACCTTGTAGTCGTAGAAGAAATCTGGGTCATGACATCCTTGATTGAAGAAATGTAAGTGTTGTCGAAGCATGAACATCGTCTAGTGCTCCACTATCTTGAGCTAGAGCGTTGTATAAATCCTTTTTCGTCCATCCAACATTATCCCAGCCACCTTTCTTCTGGACAATTAAATTCTATATCTGTCCAGTCCCCATCCCTGATTGCTTCATAAGCTTAATTTCTTCCAACTCTGCGGGTGTTATCGTACGATGGGATCTCAAAAAAGGTTTCATAATCATTCGCCAGTTAGGTTGTGATGTACATGAAATTTTTTGACGGACCACATCTTTGTTTTATGGGTGTACCCAATACGAAAAATTGCTTTACAACCACTTCTGCTTTCACTTCTTGGCTCACGAACCGTGTTGGAGCTTTCTTGTATTTCTTGGTCTGAATCCCGCATTCGAAACAACACCAACTACGGATCGTCACCATCCCAGATTTTTTTTTTACCTCGTTCTTTCTAATACTGAAACCATATGCTTTTGAATAAATTCGGTAGAGTGTCCCTGCTTCTCAATAGAGTTGAACTGTAGGCCAATAATATTCTTCTAATAGCATGGTGGATCTTTGTAATGTTGGCAGATTGCAATATTTTTTCATCGTCGCTGCATCGAAATCCAATGGAGATTCATCGTCGTCCCTAAGAACAGAAAAAACAAAGAAACATGAGAAATAGATGTAAAAATATAATACATTTCTTAAATCCATTAGAAAGGGTGATACGAATAACATTTCGTGTTTGAGTTGATGTCTTCATCTTGTTCTTTACTGTCCTAAGCTAACATCTTCCAAACTTTGTAATCATCCAAATCATCTGGCAGTCCTCTTGAAAGGAGGCTTTCTTCATCGACTAAATCTTCCACACGACGATCACTTTCCATGTGACGTCGACATGAAGAAAATAGAGTGTGTTAGAAACCAGCAGAAGAAACGAAAAGGACAAGAAACAATACAAGAAGAAAGAGTAATGCTATTATCGTACCTCCAAATTGACCCTCTAATATATAGCCCTCCATCTGATGTGGCATGTTAAATAATAATGTGTTATCTGACATGACTGAGACATGGCAAATTTTAATCCAAAAAGTTAACTACCTAATTTTCTCCATAATAATTAACGTTAATATCAATGTTATTTTAATGTTAAATTAATTTATGTTAATATTAATGTTAAGGTTAATGTAATATAATATTATTGTTAATGTTAACGATAATATTAATATTAATCTGGAATATTAACTTTAATGTTAATTTTTATTTTTTAGTTTATTTTAAAAAAAATTGAACGTCAGCTGCCAGATCAACATATCACGTCAGCTGCCACGTAAGGATGGACAGTTTGAAAGTGCAATTTGGAGGTACAAAAATATTATTCAGGAAGAAAAACTTCCAGCAAGGCAACAACACAACCTTTCGTCTTCCTTGTATCTCCGCCACGTGGCTCTCTTTGATGGCTCATGAAAAATCTTGAGTGATTCTAGGAGCAAGTATAATTTTAAGGAAACAACTTCCAACAACACAACTTTCTCGTCTTTGGGTGCAGTATTATTAAATTGTGTAGCTAATAACGCATGAGGAAGCATGCAACAACAATCCACGTGGCCCTCTTCTGTGGATAACGCATGCAGCAGCATTTAATGCTACGAAACCCTATTGTCTTGTTATGTGTTGTATCCTATGTGGCATGAGGCAGAAGACAATAACTTGCATAGGCGGCTATATTCACAAATGACAATAAGTTTAAAAAGTCATCTTCATGCAAAAAAAGTATTAAGAAGACAATACAAAGTAATTTTTTACGACTTCCAAGACAACTTTTGCTCTTCTAATGATATGGTATCAGTGTTATTATTAAATTATACAGAATAACGCATGCAGAGCTTTAATGCTACAGGATCTGTTGTGTTAAGGAACACAACATGTGAGAGAGAACCCGAGAGAGAGAGAGAGAGAAAGAGAGTGTGGGAGATGGGATAAAGAGGAAGGATCGAGCTCGACTAGATTTTAAACTTAAAATTCAATTTTTGGTATCATACTAATAACTAGTTCGCACGTACGAGTTTAGACGAACACTAACCGAGCCCCGAGCAACGTGACATCAGCTAGCTAGGTTTCTAATACCGTGGCCTTCATGTTAATTTAAAATTTACAATATTATTGAAACTAATATGACTACAAAATTTAAAATAGTTTGGATTTAAAATTTACTTCAAACTAGTTAAAGTTAAAATTGCATTCTTTTTATTTAAAATGTAATTGGAACTACAATTAATATTAACATTCGCTGTCCCGTAGTTTAAGTCGTATTTTACCGCTTCTTGATAGTCTATGCGCCCAAAGAACTTGATTGTTCAAGTCGAACACGTGCACAGCACGTTCCCTCGATGCTATGCTTGACGTAGCCCTTGCTTGTCAAGTCGTTGCACGAACACATTAGAAAAGAGTTTTGTTGGGCTATCGAAGTATAGCAAGCCGTCCCGTGTCACGTGCATTGTTAAGCAGTGAAAGGGTGTGAAGGCCACTGGCAATGTCAAGCCATCACGGACTATAGCTGGGTTAGATGACCCTTTTGCTGCGGGCCGAATCGGTCCCTTGGCCTAGGAATGGATTGGTTGAAGGAGCAATACACAAGAATAGATGCCATAGCTGGGTTAGACGACGACCCTTAATTTTCGACAGGTGTAATATCTAACTGTTGTTAGATAGTAGAACTAGACAGCGTTAGCGTTTCTGCGGTGTAGGCGGGACGCTGTCACACTCATGCCCTTACTCGGGTGCGGGGTCGTGATAGGGTGCGCAAGAAAGGAACACTGTCGCTATCGATTCGGTCGGGACCGATAGGTCGGGATCGATTGACCGATCGAACGGGAACGGTGTTGAATTAAGATCCATTCTCTCGCCTGAAGAAACTCAAGTGAGTGGCTGACCTCCTCTTCTCGACCCCTTCCTAGGTAAATCGATAATATTGTTGCGAATGAAAGGATAATGCAAGGGCACAAACACGGGAAAGGGATTGTGTTTTCAAAGAATATAGGCTATGTCTTAATAACTAAAAGGAAATATTGTCTTCGTACGGTTATGGACAACTTGTCGACAAGGCGGTAGTTTCCTCGATCAGCACAGGTTAAGCGGGGACTTGCATCGGAGCTAGCTACTTGCGTTGAAAGACCCCGATTAATAAAGCTATACGTCCATGATGGCTTGTGATGCCAGTGACGTCGAAGAGGGACGAGGCGAAGGAGGTCAGCCACTCGCCTTAGACTTGCTTCAAGCGAGCGACTGGTGGCTGCGCTGACGTCGCCTACGCGATCACCTGCAATTCGCTGAATATGGGACTGGTTCCAGAGAAGCCATTCCATAACGGGAATGGATCTTAATTCAATCGTTCCCGTTCGATCGACCCGGCCGATTTCGACCTATCGTCCCAACCGAATCGGTAGCGACATTGTTCCTTTCTCGCGCACCCTATCACGACCGCACCCGGAGTAAGGGCATGAGTGCGTGACAGCGTCCCAGCCTATACCGCAGAATGACGTAGAATGCTGTCTAGTTCTACTATCTAACAACAGTATAATATCAAAACCTGTTGAGAAACGGTCAACTCCGAATGGGGAAAGCAATGTTAATATAATATACTCAATAAGCTATGATATTGTTACGACCGTCCAGTGTTGGTATTTATGTATGGTTGTATTTATGGTGCACATCATCTTAATTCAACCGAGTAGTTCAAAGGAGGGAATTATGTATGGTATTTATGGTGCACATCATTAGGAGGGTTGCGACCGTCCAGTGTTGTGATAAGCTATAATATCAGTAAGTTTGGGATCCTTCGATATTGGGCTAGCAACCCGTATCGAAGCGATCATAGTCTTACACATAAGGATGCCAAAGATGCATTACGGTGTGAACGTCCATGGTCATTGCGTGATGACAGACCATGGTCATTGCTGCGACAGACCATAGAGAACTTGCATCAGCTAGCTATGGCAGCAGTAGTGGAGAGAGGTGCACGGCTACAGTTCAGGGAGCACCATGACTCCCTAGCCGATCACATATCGCTCTAATAATTCAAATCACATTTATATTATTGTCGTATCTTATATTCCAGTTCAGCTTTACTTTCCGTATTTCTCACCATGCTATGTTTTCATTACTCACATGCTCTACTGCTTTATACTGTACCATGATTTGAGACTAAGTTCTATTTGAAAGAAGGGTTACAACCCCGGTCCTTGTTTGGTTCAAGGGTTGTAACTCGGCTTCAAATGGTTTCCAAGTCGCCTATATCTTTGTCTTGTATTTTATAATGTCTCTTATAGTATTTGTCAATTCATATGGAACTGGTTGGTGTTTGTACTTGCTCATTTTTCTGACAGGATACCGTTGACATATTACAGATGATTCTGAGACTGATTGCCCGACCTATTATGGGGTCGAGTCTGATGGAGTAGACCCAGGCTGTGGCTTATTATAGAGCCACTAGACTTTGCTCACCTGAGTAGTGTATCTTAGTTAGGTTTGTCTGGCCTACGAGCTAGCTAGTACTTTTTAGACTGTAGTAGTTTTATATATTATGTGATTCTCTGGGTTGTTTGTGTATAGCTCTGGACTTGTGGATCTTGGACTTATTTCATGTTCTCATCATTCGTATTTTCTTTCCATACTATCTACCTTAGTTTTACATTTGTGATTGAGACTGTATTGCTATGTCACCTCCATTCGGAGTGTATATACTGTACAGGTACATTTATCTATTTAGTTGTAGTATTTATAGATGACCTAGACAGCGTTCTACCGCCGATACTGTGGCGTAGGCTGGACGTAACCACGTACTCGTGCCCCTAATCAGGGTGCGGGTCGTGACAGAAACACCGTGACCTTCATATTGATAGGGCCGGTGGGCTGAGATTAGCGCTGGGTGCAGGCGCAGGGCCTGCACCCTTATGCATAGTTTAAGTTTATGGTTGGTTGGTTGAGTGAAATAATATAATTTCTTATGTAAAGTTCTAACCTTGCAGGCTAGGCAAAATGGGACATAGATGAGCACGATCACAATTATGTTAAGATTATGTCTAACTGTATCTGCCGCAGGGACACGGTGGTGGACAAGTTCAGGATATGTTCGGCTCGAGGCGGGGCTCGGCTTGGACGTTCCGAGGCATGGAGTCCTTAGCATTCAAGAGGAGCTACTGCATTGGCGTTCGGACTTGCGACATGGCCGAAGACTACTTGTTGGCTATAAAGAGGCATAATGTATGGAACAATGTACTCCTTTGTGAGCTAGAGAGATCATGAGCGTTGTAGCTAATTGGCATGTTAAGTTGGGCTATTCAGAGCCATTGTAACCTTCAGTTCATTATCAATAAAAGAGATTCTTGTTATATACTACGTTTTCCTTCCGTTGCTTATGTTATCAATTTGAGCTATAAACACTATTGTGAATTGTTATCTTGTCTTGCACGAGCGCAACTCCAGGCTCCTACGGCATCATGCCCAGCGATGACGAGATTCGGGTGAAAACTTGATAATGATGAAGACGGTAACTCGGTCGACAAACGTAAGTAACGAGGTATGATCGAAATTTTTTTACAGTAGCATAATATTAAATCTACATTGGCTTTTCTGTTAATTTAAAATTTAATATAATTAAAACTAATATTACGAAAATGCTATTTGCTCCCAAAAATTTGGGTGATACCATCTTCCATTATGTGGCATATAACATGGTTGCTAATATGACAGCTGACATAGCAAAATTTAACAATAAAATTAATATTAAAATGAACATTAATAGTAAATAAATAATTTAATATTAAATTAACATTGATTAATATTAACATTAATATTAACATAATATTAATATTAACATTAACATTAACATTAGTATTAGCATTAACATTAATATTAATATTGACATAACATTAACATTAAAAAATTGGGTAATTAATTTTTAGGGTTAAAATTTGCCATGTCAGCTGTTATGTCATCTGCCATGTCAGATGCCACATAATGGGAGACGGCATCACCCAAATATGTTGGGAGCCCAAACGACTAATTGCTAAATTAATACAGTGGCATTACCGTTATTTTCCAATAGATTCGTACCTTGTTCGGTCACACCCCTCCACGAGCGGGTTACATACACCCGCGTAAACGGGGGTCAAATAGCCTTTTCCAAAGAAGAAACCCATCGACTAGAGAGAAACAAAGGAAAGAAGAAGAAGAACAGTCGCAATGGAGAGGAGCAAGATCAACTACAGCGGATGAGCCGTCTCCCTACCGAGATTCTCTCGATGATACTGGTACTGTGGGGGATGTCGGCGGACGAGGTAATGTGCAACGTGGCCCCAGTTTGCCGTTCGTGGTGGAAGGCGCTCAACGGTCCCTTAGACTATTGGTCTAACGTCGACTTGGTACAGTGGTGCCGGAGGACCCAGCAAACCGCTGAGATTAGTTTGATCGTAATGAAGCTCGTGGCTCGCAGTGAGGGATATCTAGGGTCCCTCTCCGCGTACAAGCTCGACAAAGTAGCCTTCTCTTTTGCATGTTAAGGCCAGTGCAAAATTTTATTTGGTCTTATTCTAACTTTATTTTTTCTATTACAAAATTTTACGTAACTTTTGTTAATTTCTATTGATGTTTTCCCATTTTATAATACAGTGGGAAATTTCTAAGGGTGCTGCACATTCCGAAGTTCGACGTGAGTGATAAAACTTTCGTGAGACACTTGGAGTTTTTCCCTGTGCTGGAAGAACTCGACATTAGCTACTATCTCTATATCACGTCGACTGGAATAATTTCTGCCAGAAGTATTGTCGCCGTCTGGTCAAGCTGAGTAGGAACATGCCCCCTCCGGATTTCATGCTCAGGAACATGTTCGTGCTGGACACGAAAAATGAGGCGGAGGAAAAGGCCGTGGCTGATTCGATGCCGCGTCTCGAGTACCTACATATGGGATTCGGCATGTTCAATGGAGACACGCTGCGATCTATGCAATGCAAGGGTCTTCGCCTGTTCGACATACGTGGGTGCTTCAACGTGATCTTCGACGACGAACTCTGAAAATTTTTTATTCATACAGACGTTTAAAAAAACCCTTGATAATATAATCCCAGTACCAGGAGAACCTGTGTACGAGTGGTATAATGATTTAGATATGTTCTATCATTCCTGGGGTGAATGGTGAAAACATTAGCATGCATGCATGCATTTCTTTATATATTTTTACTAGTTACATACAAGATATTTTTTATGAGTACGATCTCTATTTTGAGCAAATTTTACTTTTGTCAATTAATTTTTACATGATTATTTTTTTATAAATAAAATGGACTGTGATAATGACGCCTAAGACGGCTCATTCTGAGATTTCGACATTTTCCAACACAGATTTTACCATTAATACAACATCTCAGTGTAATCATATCCAAGAGATTTCGCCATTTCCCAACACAAATTTTACCTTATTCAAAATAAATTCTGGCGGTGCAAATTCATTATATTAGTGGTATCAGTGCCATTCACCATAATTAATGGTGATCGATACGAAAACATTGGTTCTTTTCACAACCCTTTTAAATCTATTTACACAGTCAAACAGCCAAACTAATTCATCTTCACGAGCCTTCAAAAACCAATTTATATAGATTTAAAACAAAACTAAACAGCCAAACTATTTAAAATTCAAACCCTACAGAACAGTCCTAAATGTACCATTCTCGTCTATGTACCATTCTCTGTCCTACAGTATCATTCTCGTCTACATGTATCATTCTCCGTCCTACCTCCGTCCTAAATGTACATTCTCCGTCCTATATGGACCATTCTCCGTCCTACATGTATCATTCTCCGTCCTACATTACCATTCTCCGTCCTAAATATACCATTCGTCGTCCTAAATGTACAATTCTCCGTCCAAAATGTACCATTCTCCGTGTTAGAGGAACGGAGAATGGCCATTAACAGCCAAACAGCCAAACTAATTCATCTTCACGAGCCTTCAAACCAAAATTTATATAGATTCAAAACAAACCTAAACAGCCAAACTATTTAAAATCACAACCCTACAGAACAGTCCTAATGTACCATTCTCATCTTATATGTACCATTTCCGTACTACATGTCATTCTCGTCCTACCTCCGTCCAAATGTACCATCTACGTCCTATAATGGACCATTCTCCGTCCTACATGTATCATTCTCCGTCCTACATTTACCATTCTCCGTGTTAGAGGAAACGGAGAATGGCCAATATTACAGTCCCAAAAATGTTCCATACTAAATTAAAAGCATATAATAGCACCCAAAAAATGTTACATTAGAAAATTCTACAGAACCCAAACACCAGACTCGAACCTAGGCCTTCCATGTAAAAGCCAAACAGCCAACAACTAAGCCTAGAAAGAATCAATAATGCTAAGTCTTACTACCAAATGCTTAAACACTTTACACCTTCAACCCATTGCTGACATGTGGGCCATGGCCACAAGTCAGCAATGGGTGAAGGTTGTAAGAGTGTTGTAAGGATTGGTTGTAACTGTAGCATTATATCCCCAATTCCAATAA